>CM053786.1:602091502-602691502 GCA_028749045.1 Cupressus sempervirens | reverse complement strand
ACCCTAACCTTAATTTTGATCCTAACTCAAACCCTAACCCTTTAAACTCTAACCTTAACCTTGACTCAAACCTTAACCCTAACCCTAACGTTAGCCTTACTATAACCCTAACACTAACCCTAATCATAACCATAACCATAACTCTAACCCTAACCTTAACCATGACCATAACATTAACCCTAACCTTAACCATAAACATAACTCTAATCTAAACCATAACCATAACTCTAACAATAACCATAACCATAACTCTATCCCTAACCTTAACCATAGCTCAAACCCTAACCCTAACTCCAACCCTAACTCTAATGCTAACCCTAACCCTAATTCTATCCCTAAGGTTAACATTAACTATAATGGTAACTTTGTCCCTAACCATATATCTATGTATGACTATAACATTTTACATTACAATATCCCAAAAAAAAAAAAAAATTTTTAATCTATATTAAACTCCTTATATTAAAATTTTAAAAATATTTTGAAGCATAATTTTATAGTAACTTCATACAACTCTAATTAAAAATTAATTAACAATTTTATAGTAACCTTATCAAAATAAAAAATAAAAAGTAAATATTTTTCCTATTGCGCCACGACTGCCACTAGCTATATATACCTCTATATATATTACGCCGAGAGTAATCGTTCTCGAGGCACCTATTTTTATTTTCATTAATCCCAACTTCGATTAAAATAACTTTGGGATTATATATGTATATATATACATATATGTATATATCTACATATACATATATGTACATATGTACATATGTACATATACATATATGTATATATACATATATACATACATATACATATATGTATATATACATATTTATATATGTACATATGTATATACATATTTATATATGTACATATGTATATACATATATATGTACATATATGTACATATATAATATATGTACATATGTACATATATAATATATGTATATATACATATATATACATATATACATACATTCATATATATACATATATACATATATATAGATACACACACACACACACACACACACACACACATACATCTGTGTACACACACACACACACAAAGGCACATATGGGATGTACGAGCTACATTGGCATCCCTCACCATGTCGTAGGCCCTCCCTTGCACTAGTGCTTGAGGCAACGAGTTTATGGAGTTTAGTGTTTGTCCCTCACATTTAACCTTTTCATTTCTAGTAGTCTAAACATTTTTATCAGTTAATCTACTTTAGTTATTAATGTTCTTCATATTTAGTACCTTAGTTAATAAAGAACACTTGTATTTAAACACCCCAAGCCAATCAAATAACTCTCCTACGACAAACCACATTTAATCCTCCCTAGCTTTGCATGTTAGTTATGTAGGGGTGACACAAGGGAAGGTTCATCCCTTGGGACTTTAACAAATTTGTAGGTTAGCTAACTTGCACTAGTGCCTGAGGCAATGAGCTTATGGAGTTCAATGTTTGTCCCTTACATTTAACCTTTTCATTTCTAGTAGTCTAAACATTTTTATTAGTTAATCTACTTTAGTTATTAATGTTCTTCATATTTAGTACCTTAGTTAATAAAGAACACTTGTATTTAAACACCTCAAGCCAATCAAATAACTCTCCTACAAAAAACCCCATTTAATCCCCCCTAGCTTTGCATGTTGGTAATGCAGGGCTGACACATGGGAAGGTTCATCCCTTGGGACTTTAACAAATATGTAGGTTAGTGCACTTTTTTCTTCCCTACAACTATCGCAAATATTTTTGTTCTAATATTGTTTCCATAATTTTTTCCTTTGTAAAGGTCTTGTTTTAGATACAAACTTCCTTCTTTAGTTATAGTTTCAAGAGGGTCTAGGGATTTAATGTTTGGATCTATATCAACCAAAATTCTATCCCAAAATTCTTTTATATTCCTAAGAAACAGTCAAGACATTGCTTATGGCCTCTATGTTTTAAAACACATATATTCTGAAGGAAGTTCACATAAATTCATTCTTTGTAGGAAACTTTTTTGCTTTATAAGTACTATGATTGAAATTTGATACCCAAATGATGTAATGAAAATTAAAGCCTTTGTAAATTAATGGATCCCCATTCAAAATCTCATTTTAATGCTTACATCATTGTAGTTAATATGAAGCAAAACTTTAGACAAGGTTATTATACTTACATGGCTCAAGGGATTTGCATACCAATTGTAAATTATGTTTTCCAATGGTTGTTTGGATTCACTCCAGTTAGCGAAGATAACATGCTTTCTATAATGCTCCCAATGGGTTTAATTATCTTTGCCAGTATCACAAAAGCACATTCGTTTATGAGTACATTCCTACAATTGCATTGCCAATTTCCATTTATGCGAGGACCATGAAACATTCTTCTAGTTTTGAATGAGCCATTTACTTTTTGTGATTTCCATTGTCACATGCCATCCATTTCTTCCTATTGAGATTCTATTACTCCTAGACACAAATGTAAGAATATTAGAAGTGTTATTGCTCCAACTCTAGATCAACACTACCTAAAATTCAAGATTCTTGGGATTCATCTTATAGTGTTTAAATTTATTTCACAAGTCACCATTGTAAGCCACAAATTTCTACTTTACTAACTCACATCCTTTTCTTATTAACTCAATATACAATATTACTTTTATAATATATTAATACTAATATTTTAATAATAAAAAAACAATATGCAATTAGTTTTAAAAAAAATTAAGAAATTAAGGAACTCGAGGAGCAAAGCCTTTATTTCCCACCATTGTCTAGTAATTATTAATCAAGTTTCAAAAACAATATACAATTACTAAAAAAAAAACCCAATAAAATAACTTTTTAATATAAGATCTTATACTTCTAGAAGAACTATTATCTCCTTCCTAAAAATAAAATGGATTGTTTTAACTACTAATAAAAATAGAATTCTTAACACATGGAAGCGTCCGAAGGAAACCCAAATTTGAAAAAAAACAAGACGATGCAAGACGCGAATGGCCATTTAAACATACAGTAAACACCCCAAAAACACGCTGCAAATCAGATCGAAATAAAGAAAAATATAATTTTCCATGTGTGGTTCTAGGTAATTGAGGATGTGTCTTCCCTTGATATTCGTCGTGGGAGAATGTCCTTTTCTCTTTTCGTTGCCTCCGACTCTCCCCTTTCCTTCCTGCTAAAGGGAACGAAAGAAGGGAAGTAATAAACATGGGTCGGCGAATGCACTCATCACAAACATTGGCGATCGCAATTGCGCGCTCTCCGCATCTTCGTTTTCATGGCTTCATCAGCAATCTGTAATTAAATGCCTTGCTTTTCTCCTCGCGTTTTTGTTTCTCCCAGATGGGCGCAGAAGAGCAATTGAATAAGGAAATGGCAGACACAGTAGCTCCTTGGGAACTCAGAGACCTGGAGCAGCGCATGAACAAATTGCTCGCGCCACAGCCCGCCGGAGCTGAAGCGATCGAGTCCCTCCAAGAAGAGAGTGCTAGGGTTTCATCTTCTCCTGCTAATGAGGGTTTGGGTGATGTTATGAACCAGGTAGATCAGTTTCTCAGAGATGCGCTTCAGAATCCTAGAGAGCGGTTGACTAGTGAGTGCCTGTTTCTTTTTGCCCCATTCACATTTAGGGTTTTTAATTTTAATTTTTTTTTGATTTCTTTGTAAATGGATTTGCGCGGTGGGGTTAAATCGCCGGTGAATAGTGGGGCTTGTGATGTGTAACCCAGCGGAATTCAACTCGACAGCTTGTGTTTTATTTTTGTGAATGGTTTGTTTAAAGCGTAACCCTATTTTTTATATTAAAATTTACGTTCAATTGTGTATGTGGATGCACGGGCAGTCGAAATTGTTAATAGATGTTGTTGTGTATTATGCAATTCTGTGTAAATCACCATTTAAACTTACCGGGGACAATTTTGTAGCTCGTTAGGTAAAGGGTATTAGGTTTTGGTTTTTAATATCGTAGGCGATGGTATGTGCTTTTTTTTTTTTTTTTTCGATAAATATTGGATGAGTGCTCTAGCGTGTGAAGTGATGTTTGATCACACACACTCTTAATATTTCTAAAAATGGGTTATCCTGGAATGTACTCCATTGCCGTCGTACCACAACCTCACGGTTTCTCGACTAGCTTTTTGGTTGTACTTCTTTAACGAATCCCGTAACCCATTATTTTCATATCTCATTTGTGCGATGAGGAATCCTTCTGTTTCATTTATATGGGTTTGTCTTTTTATCTATGCAGAATTTACTTGAAACATATGGCTCTAGATCTACATGTTTGTTTTCTTTGGCTTGATAAGATTTGGGTGTGTGTATGGGTTGACTTTAGCATATTCTGGGGTAGTCTTGATCCACATTTTATATTTTTGTAATCATGGTTCGTGCTTGCAATGCACCCATTAACATTTTCAGTGCAACCATGCCACATGCCTGGTGGTGCTATGGGTTACTGGATTTGGCAATCTTTTTATAATGCATAACCTAGAATCCTTTTAGCATGATATTTGCATTAAATATATTTGTAATTACACTCAAACCTCAGGTTTTGAACCTAAGTTGACATGCAATTATAATGCATGTTTTTATGTTGTTTAAAGATGGGTTGCATCTGAATATCCCATAATTGTTACACCAAACTTGTGATGGAGTTATTGGCTGCCCTATCACAAATGAAGGTGTTGAACAGCGACCACTTTCCTATAGTTACTTTCTATGACCTTTACTCTGATACCTTGTGGATAATGTACATTGTTTTTCTCTAACAAAAAATGATGTGTTCTCTCAATAATAAAGTATGATTAAAAGCTACAGTTTGATGGATAAAAGTATTTGCTTGCTTTTTAGTTGCCTCTTGTATGAAATTGTAATTTATAACTATCCAAATAAGGGTTTTAACTTTTAAGCCAACAATGTAATTTATAGTTAGCTATCAAGGGTTTCAAAATCAAAAGAAATTATGACTAAGAAAGTGCAGAGGTAAGTAGAAAAATAAAATACAGAAATACAGAGGATAAGGGGAATGGAGAATCATATTTTTAGGGTATGATTTTTGCTGCAAATATTTGTGGGTTACAGACATGGCGACCAGGTGGCCACTGCACGTTGGTATGTAAGGCCCCTCCATAGTGCAATGCACTCTTTTTGCATATTTACATTTTAATGCTCATTCCCTTACTCTTTATTAATTAAATTAACATCACTACTCAAAAGTCTTATTTTACTTGTTATTAGATTTTAGGATGTGTGATTCAGATTTTATTTTTGAGGAGGTTGTTTCACTAAGTTTCATTGTGGGGCCTTAATTGATTTTACATATGTATGCTCTTTATTCATTTAAAAAATTTGCCTTCTCCACTCAACTTGTATGGCCAGATTAACTTTTTTTGCATGTTGACCTAATGTCTGTTCTCACTAAGGGTTAAATTTGATTGTTCTATGTGGATATCAACACAATTCCCAAAAAAGAGTAGACCATATACAGTAAATATGTATCATTAGATTAGTGTATAAACATAGTTTAGATTTAACTTTATTTTCATTTCAAATAAATAATCTTTATAATATAGCATATTACTGGCATAGATATCTTAAATATGTATTTCCAAAACATGCTGAGAGCTATTAGTCACCAGGGACTTGTATTGGATTTATCGCATATGTTTGACAGGCACCTCAAGAGTGATGTCGCTAGATGTCTTTAAAAACAGATGTATTTAAATTGTCTATGCTAGTTTTGAGAAAAAAAGGGTTTAAGTACTATAATCATGACCTCAAATCAAAAAATTTCAGGTCTTGATGCTCAGGAAAGAGCAGAGCATCACATAAAGGATTAAATGATGCAACTTCTTTTTCAATTTTACTTATAGATTAATAGTAAATACAGACTGATTAAAGGGTAAACTTTCTAGAGTGTTAAAGCCATGATCTTCTCGCCCTGTGGGTTTACAATTGATTTTGGTATGCCATTGGGTTTTGTGTACTTTGCCTTTGCAAACTAAACCTTACATGAGTGTTAATGGGTGAGCCTACGTTTTTTGTTAAATACTACTTATTTATTAGTCAGATCAATTCTTAAATTGCATTGTTTATCATTTTTTAAAAATCTGTAAATGTGGCAGAACTGAAAAGTTAATGTTGTGTTTTTGCCAGTTTTACGAATGGAGCAACAAGTTGAAAAGTTTATACAAAATGCCAGCCAGCAGCAACTTGAGTTTGAACAGTTACCAACTTCCTATCTTAGGCTTGTTGCTCATCGTGTTGCTCAGCACTATGGTTTGCAGTCTATGGTAGTTGTTGATGGAAATTCAGCAGATGGATCTGGTACAAGGATTATTGCCCGAAAGACATTCAAAATTGGGTACCCAGTTATTCGTTTAGCTGATATTCCCGTGAATCTACCTCAGGATGAAAAGACAAATGTTGTTAAGTTTGAAATTAAGCAAAGGATGCAGAAAGGTTCTCATAGAGATGGTATTAATGGTAGTTCTTCCAAGTTCAATTTTGGTAAAAGTGTAGAGGAAAGGAAAGAAGACTATATTAAGGCAAGAGCACGAATTTTTAATGATACCGGCTCAGGGGATTTAGGAACATCAGATGAAGATGATTTTGCTTCAGCAGATTATGAGCAGTGCTATTCCCTGAGAGTTCCAAGTCCCGAGGGAAAGCATACCAAAGATCAACTTCAAAATATTCATACAAAAGTCTTGACTGATTGTTCCTCTGGAGCGGGTTTGACTAGTACTTCTAAAGGAGACGGGGAGCCTTCTAGTAGGGTAAAATCTAACAACAATAGAGTAGCTATATTTCGAGATCGTGAGAAAGATCGGAAAGACCCGGAATTTGACCGAAGTTATGATAGGTGAGAAGAAATTGTTGCAATTTCTAGTACATTGTTAATTTGTTAATAATTGTTCTAGGAAATGTTATAAATAAATCAGTGTGATTTTATCTCCAATAGCAGGATCATGTCATAATGATCTGGCCATTTGTTGTTGAAACCTCTGCAGGTACAATCAACGACATGAACCTGGGTTTGGCTTAAACTTAGGACCATTCAATATGCAGGCGTTGTATCCTCCAATTGTTAATTGTAGCACTGAATTTCCTCAGTTAGGGGCAACACACAGAGCACAGGTTCATATGGAACCACAGGCACATCCACTCCAACCACATACCCTTGGTCCATGGGTAGCTCCTCCAAATACAATGGGCTATGTTCCTCCAGATGCTATGATGAGGCCTTTCAATCCTGGTCACATGGGTGCACATTCTGCATCTGCTGTGTATTTACAATCTACACAATTTGCTTGTCCAAATCCCACAATGCGCTATATGCATCCTCATGAATGGTTCCAGCAGCCTTTTGCTCGTGTATGGATGTTATAGCACATGCTCATGGTTTAATTCTTTAATTTTTTATTACTTATTTATTGCAGTTTGCACATATTCCCTGATTAATTGATTTGTTTTCCTTCTCAGCCTCATCTTCAGCAGCAGCCTGAAGCATGTTATGGCCAAGCCCGGCGCCACTAAGGCTCTGGGACCTGCCTGCACCTGTCAACTGTTCATGAAGAAAATAGAAATGCTTTGAAGGATTGACTTAAGATACTGTCATAGACTTCAGTTTTTACTGCAGTTTGGCATGGCAATGCAGGCAGAAATGGAGGGGCATTATGGAAAATGCATTCAAATATATTTGACTTTGAGCCTACTACTTAGTACAAGGTAGGGACTTTCCTGCTAATCTATTACTCTGGTTCCCTTCAGTTCAAATATGTTGGGGCATTGTATTCTGAAGGTGATGCTGTCGACCATAGATTGCTAATATGGTTTAGGATAATATGAAATCACGTAATTTTAGTTAGATGACAATTTCTTTGTTACATTTCTGGATTGTTAGTGTACATTACTGAATTTGGTAAATTAATCTTCGTTTGTATGTTAGATTTAAAATGTTATGGATTCTCTTATGAGGACCGATTTTTCGTCCATGATTCACAGACAGTCTAGGAAATTTCAATGATGCCTGGTAATAACTTTAGAAATGAATAGTTGACTTGACAGGCATGTTTTTGAAACTCCTAGTAAATGTGAATATTGATTTCCAGTTACCATACTAACAGGGGTCAATCATGATTTCTAATAGTTTGAATGGATTTTAGCTAGATTGGGTTATAAACAATGTCTTTTTCCATATTTGAACTTCTTGCTGCTACTTGTTCTTGTATTTCAGGTAAGAAATCCATCACAGAAATTAAATTACAACGCTAGTGATTATTGTAATAGAAAATTTAAATTCATAACCTGCTTATCAGGGGAGCTATCAGACTAGAAATTGTTTCAGAAAATATGTCTGTATGAAAACATGTATGGCTAGTTGATGCTTTTTTAAGTGGAGATTTCATTGTTTTCAAGCCTGCATTTGAATTGTTTCTACCTGACACAATGTAAAAGTGTTAGAAACATTTATTTTTTCCTTCTTCTCTATGTATAATACACTTAAATTTAGTGGACTAAATATTTATTATGGTTGTGTTTACTAAGCACTGGACTTGAACGCTAATGATAGTCAATAAAAATGTTGATTAGTTTATTGTGAAGATTTGACATTCTGCTTGTTTATAATTTGAAAAGATTGTCATTCTAAAACCTTAAGCATAATATAGGAGTGAGATGCATAGCTTTGAGGAGAGAACAAAGTTTTGTTTATTTCCTCTAGCGTCAAAGTTCCTTGCCTTAATGAAATGAACTTTGTAAGTTTGTAATAGGACTTTATTTAATATTATTCTCTGCATAGACCGCACCCAGGATTCTGTTTGATAGCCCATATTTAGGTTTTTAAAATTTTTTGCTTTAAGAATGGTGTAGTCAAGACATGTTCAGTGCTCAATGCCATACTCATTTGAATTCTCTAGTGATTGTAAAGTTATATGAAATCTTAAAATATGCATTCAGTGCATTCTAATGCAGTAAAGAAGCCAGAGTAATATAGACTATTAATTCTATATCTTGTTCCTTTATGCCCTAGAGGAATGAGATCTTAATCACTCATTTACAGGTTGATATCTAAAGCAAACTACAAATCTTTCTAATTATATTTTTGCATTTCAATATGACAGGAATTGAATATTCGATTTGTTTATTTAATCCTTCTAAACTATAAGTGTTTGAATATTTTATGGGATAAGGAACTGGATTATCTGCTCGTCATATAGGGCAAGGCAAGATAAATGCAAGTTGTGAGCATCTTAAGCACTTCTAGTAATGCAAATCAGTGTACTTTGCTGTTGGATTATTCAGTAAGCATATTGACTATAGATCCTGAGTGTCAGTCCTTATTGACAATCAGCATTGACCATAGATATATTTATAGAAAGGCAAATTAATTTGACAGTACCAGGTTAGGTCATGCTGCCCTTATTTTATCTTGGTTTGCTAAAATTCTAATTGGGGAATGGTATTTATCATGCTAGTATTGCTTGTATGTTAGTTATGTTAGACCATGGAATGAAGTATGCTAATAAAGATATGGAAACAAAAGGAGAGTTCTCTTCATGTAAGGTCTCTTTGTCCTCCAAATATGCCTCCACTAATTTTTATCTTGTGATCAAAGACATTGTTGCCATGATTAGTAGAGTTTTTAGCATGAAAGTAATATAATGCTATTGTATGACAAGACATAGGTTCTCCTTCATTAGTTTGTAGTTTCACTATAGACTTATTACATCAGTGAGTTCAACACTACATGTGACCAACTCGAAAAGGCATACATAGAAGCCAACATTTCTTGGAAAGCTAAAACTCTTATTGCCCAGCTTAGAACCAATTTTCAACAGCTCAGATGTGAAACCGGACGATGAAAGAGGCCAAAATTGCCTTGGGAAGAGAGAGTTTGCACATTTTGCATTTCTGGGAAGGTGGAAAGTGTACACCATTTTATTTTTGAATGTGATGCATATAAGGACAGCAGGGTCAAATTCACGGATATTATATCTCATAGCTCTTGGTACAACTTATTCAGCGAAGAGAACATTGAGCAGCTAGGTGGGCTCATCACCAGTTTGCACAAAAAAACTACTTAACTTTTAAAGTCGGTTTAGTGGGAAGACTGTCCCATAGGCTATGTTTAGTCTTGTGGAAGTTAACAATTCATCTATCTATCTATTTATGCATGTATTTACTGTGGCTAGAGTAAAAGATCGTGGAGCTGTTGATTTATCTGTAGCAAGAATAAGTGTGACAAAGTGGTCAACTGTGATTTCTTGGGTTGAAGCTATGATTATTCATTATGTTGGTTTGATAAAATTTAGAAGATATCTGTCTAAGGGTAATTGAATTGGTTAGTTAAACTACTTTTGTTCTTTTAAACGAGTTTTGTTACTCCCATGTGTAAAAGAAATTAAATGAGTATGCAGGTCTCCTTGTTAATCATGTTAGCGAGTTGAAGAACAAAGGGCTCCATTATTTGGAGGGTAGATTGTGGGGATTAGAAGTGAATTACAGAAGGTTGTGATGGTTGAGATGTGTAGATTAAAAGATATGGAACAAGAATTGACAACTTTACGTCATGATTATGTATGCAAGGGAAATATTGACAAGAGGTGGAGACATGTAATGCATGTTGCAAAGGGTCTGAATGTTGGGGTGGAAAGCTAAATGTAATCTTGACTGTGGAATGAAGTATGCTAATAAAGATATGGAAACAAAAGGAGAGTTCCCTTCATGTAAGGTCTCTTTGTCCTCCACATATGCCTCCACTAACTTTTATCTTGTGAAAAGACACCGTTGTCATGATTAGTAGAATTTTTAGCGTGAAAGTAATTTAATGCTATTGTATGACGAGACATAGGTTCTCCTTCATTAGTATGTAGTTTCACTATAGACTTACTACATCAGTGAGTTCAACCCTACATGTGACCAACTCCAAAAGGCGTACATAGAAGCCAACATTTCATGGAAAGCTAAAACATCTCTCAGGCGTACATGGAAGATGAATATGGTTGGTGGAAATGGTGTTTAAGAGAGAAGATAGTTTTTGGTGTTTTTTTTTGTTGTTGAATCAAGTAGATAGATTTATGTGCTGAAGATTGTTTGGATCATATCCCTATTTACATACAGTGAGAACTCAGGGACGATAAACCTTCAAAACCTGCCAAGTTCAACTTGTCTGGTTAAAAAGTGATGATTTTCAGGCATTAATGTTTCTTGTATTGCAGGTGTTTTAACTTTTCATAGTGGCTATGGGGTCTGTGCTAGTGGTTTATTGTTGAAACAATGAAATCTGTAGAAGGGAAAGTTGTGGCTTGGGCTACTAAAAGATATAAAAAGGAGAAATCAGTGAAAGAGTCTTAGGTAGGAATTTCAGGGTTTTAAGGTGTTTTCAATGAGGATGCATTTCTATTTTCCATTGGATCTGAAGCAGAGGTAAGAAAATTTAGAGGATATTTTGCATTTGAACTGTGTCAAACCAGTAGAAAGCCCATGTGCTGGCATTCTCATTATTTGGGATTTGCTTAGAATGGAATGTTGTAAACTGAACTCAGGTAAGGATTGGTGTTGATGTTATGTTAGATTGTGGTTTCTATCTTTTTCCCTTCTCTGTCTTTATTTATTTTTTGCAAGATAGAACCTGTTCGCTTTAAATCAAACACAATCATAATACAACTGACATTTGTAATGAAGGTTGGAAGTGAAGTCTGTCTAGGGATTAGTGTTAGGTATCTAGGTTGAGATTTCAATTATATTTATGATAAATAAATTGAGAGATGAAAGTGATACATGTTGGGTCAAAACCAAGACTTCTCGCAATCATGCTAGTCTGGCATATAATTTTTTTTTGGCTTTTTTGCTACAAGCAGGTAGCTGATGGTGGTTGAAAATTTGGAAAATTAGAGCTCCAAAGATGACAAGGACTTTCCTACTGTATGTTTAAGACAAAGGGTCTTGACTAGGTATGTGTTGCAGTAGAAGGAAACACGGGCATAGTGTTTGTATTCCATGTATGAATGAAAAGACTTTCTCCCATTTAGTCATTCATTACCTCTTTGCTCACTGGTTTGGAGAGATGTTGGCCAGTGGATGATTGGCTATTGCAATAAATGGAATAACAATTCTGTTGAAGATTGTGTAAAGTGCTGTTACAAGCTCTTTCTTGTCTATTTTATGGGGCATATGGCCCGGCCATAATGCTGAGGGTTTTAAAAAAACAGGTGTAGTCATTTCAGGTCTTTTCTCTTTTGCAACATCATGGATTGTCTAGAGAGGAAAGAACTCCTAGGCAGGTTGGAGGATTATTGATTGTTGGGTCCATACCTTTTGTTTTCTTTGACTGAGCTTGACAAGGTCCAGGGAACTTTGGCAGCATTGGTGGAACATCCTTCCTTTCTGACAACCATTACATTGAATATAGAGTTTGTCTTTGAAGTGGAACCAACAATTATGCTGAGATGTTAGCTTTAATGGCGCAGGAACATGTGGGTGAAACAGCAATGAGCACCATCAAAAATATTCTCAGTTTTCTCAGTTCTGATTCATTTTTGTTTTGGTAGCTCTGTCGCTTGGAATACTCGTATGATTATATGGAAGACCTGAGGAAGGACTCCATATAAATGCCTCAAGTCAATTTGGATGGTAGAATTGAAGTTGCAGCTGTAAGGAGACAGGTATATGTTATTTGGATATGTAAGCAAAATGTGGAATCAAAGACAATATACGTAAATTATTCGGCCATGCCTTAGAGATCCCATCACATGGAGCACAAAGATTCCAGGTAATGGGTGTCATGTACATCCATCAAGGAGTTTGTCAGATGCTGTAATTACAACTGGGCTGGTCACTACGTATGCAGAATGTGGAAGCATAGACAGGGCATGTAGACCCTCTGACAGAATGGTTCATGGTTTCTAATGATTGCAGGATACGTGCAAACTGAAATTGTTGAAAAGGTTCTAGAAACTGTCAAGCAAAGTGATGGGCAGGTGTAACACCAAATTCTGCAACCTTTGCAGCATCCTCATGGCCTGTAGGTGATTGCATCTTATGTAAGGATAGATGAAGCTTTCAAACAATTACGAAATACAGGTGTGTGATAGCCACCATGCATATTCCTTTATAAATTATTGTCAAAGAAAATGTTTCAAGAACATTGATGAAGTGTGCAGCACTAACAAAAAGGATAGGAAGAACTATCAAACGAAGCTTAAAAGAGGCCTTCAAATCAAAGAAAGGCGAATCAAAACAACAGCAGAGGCCTTCAAATCAAAGAAAGGTGAATCAAAACAACAGGCAGATTACAAAATGCAACTTAAAACGACATCGCAAGTCTGGTAAGGCGTAAAGGGGAATCAAAACAACAGACAGATTACAAAATGCAACTTAAAAAGGTATAACAATTGTGGTAAGGCCCAATAAAGGGGAATCAAGTGGCTACTTAGGAGGGATAGCGGCCAAGTGGAAAGTGGAGGGGTCAAAAGAAAGGGCTGAGGTTTGCGAGTTGAGGGAAGAAAGTTTCCAGCCATAACAAAGAAAAGAAAAATCAGCATAATTAGATGAAGTCCCTGCTTAATGAGAAAATGGAGGAAAACCTGTGTGGGGCATAATGGAGGTAAGGGGTTTGGAGCTGCATAAGAAATGAAGTGAGAATTGGAAATAAATTACCTGAAGCCACAGTGTTGAGAGTGAGCTGCATATAGAGGAAAGCTTGCATGGGGCGTAATGGAGGTAAGGTTTAGCTGCATAAAAAACAGAGTGAGAATTGAGAATAAATTATGTGATGCCACATAGCATTGAGAATAAGCTGAAGACATAATGAGTCAGTTTGGAGAGATACTGAGCAGAGAGAGAGAGAGCGAGAGAGGGCCAAACTCTAATTCATTATTTGCAGTTGTATAGTTGATTGTGAAGCCTGAGTAATAAATTGGAGGCATCTATCCAGCCATCAGATTCTAAATCTTACCATGGAGGGAAATTTGTTTTTCCAACTCCTCTTGCTAAGATTTAGATCCTCATGGCTGGATATTCACTGGTGAATAAAATTGGGTAGTGTAGTTGCAATCTTTGTGTATTTGATATTTTATTTTGTGGCCAGCGAGTTGCCTGTGTGAATGTGTGCTTTTGTAGCAAGAGGAGCCTTCTATTCTCCTGCATAATTTATAAATACTATTAAAATTGTACATGATATTCATTGCTTTTCACTTCAGCCACGAGCAATCTACCTTAAGGAGTTTTCTAAACTGTGTTTGATTATATCTCTTTCTCATGTTTATCAAGAACTGAGCACAGATTTGGAAACATTAGCAAATGAAGGCCAATGGATGCTGCTCTGGATTTTATTGATTTAGGAGTTTCAAGATAGGGGGCATACACATCTTATTTGTGTTTGTATCCTGTTTATGTATGCAACAGTTGATGTTTTCCTCTTGCTTCCATACACTAAATAACCAAGGTTTTTTCTGTGTGGATTCTATGGACGTTTGGATACAAAAATGTTTGCCATGGACTGATCAGTTGTATTGAGTTAGGTTTTTTTTGGGCATAGGAGTGATCTAAACTTCAACATGATTGGGAGTCCTTCGTTATTAGTCCCTGCCTTTATCTATAAGGCAGCGAACTAATGTTCCTGGTTGTGGTCCTTAATTAATTTTTCTAACCCAAATTCACTGTATTATAGACTTATTTTGAAATTAATTTTTAGTCATGAATTCTGTATTTTTGACTGGCTGATCTGAATTATCCTAGGTGTAAAATTGATTTTTTGATACAAAAAATTACCACAAATTAAATTCTAAAAACTTATACCAAATTTCTGAAGTGTTGTTCAAAGGGCTAGTTGCAGGAAAGCTGTGGCCATGGCTTCTTCCTGAAACTTCCAGCCAAGATTTCTTCCCAACTGAAAAGCCACGGCCTTTCTATCCCTTATGCAGAATTGCTCAGCCTGACATTTCTCGTAGCCTGCATATGGTTAGATTGCTGCAGAGGAGCCCAGATTTGGGTATACGCAACAGCAATCGGACAGCATATCACTGTTGTTGCCGACTTAGGAGGAATTGAGAGTATTCTCCAGTCTTTTATACCAGTGCTTTCCTCCATGGTGGTTTTGTTCTTGGAAGCTCTGCACAATTTGACAGGATACGCAGTCCTATGGCTGTTTTTGAGTGGGAGATTAATGTCTGCCTTGTGGGGGCTCTGTTTAGCTACTTGTATTGCCATGAACAGTGAGTGGCTATTGCTGGAACAACTCTGTTTTTTAATCCTCTTAAAAACCTCTAAAAAGTTTCCACGGGACCTGCAGAACTATTTGAGGGATAATACATTAGCCTGTTTTTATACACTTGCAATATGTTTTTATCGAGTAAACATATCCCTCCATCCATTCAACAATATGAAGGCTCAGATGAATGCCTTGCTCTTTGAAAAGCTGAATTTTGGGTTCCACTATTCTTCCCATACTGGCAGCTGGATACGTAGGCAAGCTTACCATCATTTTTGGCAATCTGCTCTTTGCTGAACCCATTTCCGGTCAGCACATGAAGAATTGCTCAATCTTTTCAAGGGTTCGAAGCAGCCCTGGAGCATGATTGAACATTGATTTAATGTTCATGGGAGAAAGATTAATCTTGGTAGTCACGAAATTTGCATAAGGGTACTGATGGAGCCTCCGTTCTCATATGGTGGGTGAGCTACCATATGCTAAAATGTATGGGGATAACACGAATTTGACAACTCCCTTAAATGGAACTGACACTATCAACGTCTGTACTTGAGTGAAATGCTTAGTAATATTGATTTGTGGAAGGCCCATTGTCATTGAACCATGAATGGCAATAATTGATGGTAAAGTCTGGCCGCAAATGAGAGCAACACAATGTGAAGTTGGGGATGAAATTAGGGAGGATTGGATGATTGTATTTAACAATTTTTTTAAGAGTGGGGGGTCTGATAAATTGTAAAAGTAAATTGGTCCTAAATATTGGTTTTAAAGAAAAGACTTCCATTCAAATTTTATAATATGATGGATGAATTTAGGAGTTTTTGTTGTAGGAGAAATTTAAAATTATAGATGATAGGATTAAAAAGGCACAAATTTTGAAAATGAGAATCAATGAGAAGGAAATAGTTTGTAAAAAATAAATAGAAAATAAGTTTACTAAGAAAGTTTCTTTTGATTAAAAAATTGTTTGACAATGCTACAATTTATATGCATGAAGCCTATTATATTCAAAAGTTTTTCAATTATAATTTGATCTCTGTAGGGCACTTAGAAAATTTGTTGGTGTGTATAAATGAAGAGTTAAATGCTTTTGAGGAATTTCAAATTTATCATGTCTTTAGAGAAGCAAACAAAGAAGCGGACACCAGACACCCTTTCAAAATGGGCGGTAGGTTTAAGGGAGGATGGAGGGTCAATTTTTGAAACGTGTAGCCATTGGGATGGGATTGGCGAGTATGAGTTAGGCATTTATTAGTTGTGTTTTTTGAGTTTTTTTAGCATAGAGGTGATTGTAAGGCGACTGATGTCATAAAGGATTGCCGGTAAAGCAAGTTGAACAGATTTGGTAAATCTGTAATATATGTTTTCATCATGAGGGCGTGAAAGTAAGAAAAAGCATGATTTTTGGGGTGTGATGATGGGATGTTTTAAAAGTTAGGAGACTATCGCTAGGTTTTATATAGCCGAGTTAAAAAATGATTTTTCTAACGATCTTCTTACAGAATTGAAAGTGATTGAATTGAAAGGTAGAATGGAAGTGACATTTATCTTTAAAACAAACAGGCAGCAGAAAGCTTTATTTGGACCACTGCAAGACAGGCAATTGATAGATGCCGTGAAGGAGTGGGGGGGAGTTGTTTCAAAACTCCTCTCACCACTAGAAGATAAATGCTAATATAGCAGTGATAGTACTGGTTGGGGGGTTGGAGATAGCAGACTTAATTATGGGAATTGATTCTCTGTTAGAGTGGGCATGGCCAGGAAAAGGGTTCGATTATAGCGAATGCTATGCGAACATAGAGGATGGCAAGAAATTTGGAAGGGTCGGGTTTCTTTGGTGGCCAACAGTGGTGGACAAAGATGTTTATAAAGCCAAGATCAAAGTGGCTTGGGCCAAGTTGGTGGCAGAAATTAGAAATTTTATTGAAAGGAAGGGAAGGTTTTGGGCTTCTTTATTGTCCATTCGAGGTAGCGGAGGAGTGCAGGAGGGAGGAGGAAAAGGAGGGTGGTGCAGGTCAAATTTCCTATAAGGGTGGAGGAGCGAAGAGGATAGAAAAAGGAGGTGAATTTTGTCTGGTTTAAATTTTGGCTTCAAAAGCATGAAAATGTTGACAGAGAATTTGATTAAGGGAAAGCAATGAACAATATCATCTGCAACTTAGCTCAGCGATCAACACGATGACGTTTTTGGGCTGGTTTTTTTCGAGGTAGAAGAAGCAAAGGCTCAATTAAATGTAGAGAAGCCTCACAGATGTAAAGGTCATGCGTGCGAGTTGCAGGTGGAAGAAATGGGGAAAGAATAGAAGGACAGGTGGCAGATAGTTTGTTTTTTGTTTTCCTTCTATATAAAGCAAGGTTGAATGTGATAAAAATGTATTTGAAGTTAGGATTAAGAGGTAAAGATGTAAAAGCTTTAGAAAGCTTAGATAGGAGGTTTTTTGTGATGGAATATGTGTATGTGAAGGAAAGGCTAATCTTTAGGTGTCAAGTTGTGATGATGTGAAAAATGTTATTCTAATAAAATAAAAACTATTACCGACAAAAAAAAAGTCTTTCAATTATTAAATTGCAATAATGGCCTATTTCATTTACGGAAGGAACACAATCTCAGAGCTCTTGTTTTGTTGTGCTCGCTGCACGTTATGTGGTTTTCATTCCAATATGGAATATAAGTGCGTGCTAGTTATCATTTGAAAACATATTCTATTAATATCTAGTCTACTGTTGTTAATTAGTATATAAATATCTCTAATTTTAAACGAAGTTATATTTTAATAAATCGAAGGATAAAAAGTATTTTTGATATTCTTCTTGATAGAAGGATAGGAAACAATATTAAAATTATCAAGTAGAACAAAATACATTGAAATTATTGCTTTTGGATATGCTTATTAATTGTTTGCAAGTGTTGCAAATATATTTTGGTTACTTCAGGAATTTTTTATATATATTGAAACACATTAAGTAGATGATTTTGTCAAATATTAATAAACCTTCCAATGAAATAATAAACAATTTTTAACTAAAAATTAAAATGTATATTTATATATGTATGTAGCAAATAAAGCTAATTATAAAGAAAATGAAATCTAGTGTTTTGTAGTGGATTTTTCTTTTTCTTAATTGTATTGCAGCAATAGTTTTGGTTGGATAGTCTATAGATGATTTATACCAATCTAGACAACATGTTTTTCAATATGCTTGTTTGCTTCAAGTACAATTTACACTAAGGATTGTCATGCTCGAAATGTAGTCCAAAACTGCACTCATTTCTAGTCTAAATTTTTATATATGATAGCACAAATATAACCAAGACCTCTAAACCACATGGTAGTAATATACTAGGTTAAGCTAATTAAATCATACATGTGCTGACAATAGGAACCTTGAGAGATATAGCTAAATAATCAACCATGATCTCTACCATGGAAAGCATTGTAAGAAGAGTCCACTAAAGGTACCCACAAATGATCCAACAATTTTTTCAGTTTTGCAGAATGCTTGGGAGGCATATTTATATGAACAATTAACCACAATCTCTAACATGGAATAACATTAAAAGAAAAGTCCATTGATGGTATTGACAAATGAGCGGACACGATAGTCATTTATGCAGATTATTCTCTACCCTATAGAACAAGATTGAACAAAGAATAATTCACCCAAGGTTCCATTTGATTGTTAGGGGTAACATGTATAACAAGGAAAAAGTAAGTTGGACCACAAATCTCTAGGTTGACAACATTAATCTCACAACGTTAATATTGCCCAAACAACCATTTATGTCAATTTTCAAGAAACCATGATGTGTCAACCCTCAAGGAATCTTGAACTCTATTTCAAAGCTTAAAATGGGAGGAAGCTAGAAAGATAACTTCAAAAGCTTGACAAGGCACTAATTAGAGGAGGTAAGTGCTTAAAATGGGAGGAAGCTAGAAAGATAACTTCAATAGCTTGATAAGGCAATAATTAGAGGAGGTAAGAGGAACATTGAGAGTTAATTTAGCTTGAATAACTTCTTTGATCATTACCTTTGGTCTTGATCCTTATTGGCAAGACTTTATGAGTAAAAAAAACAATGTTGGTAGCATGGATGAATAGTATATTCTAGACCTTGCACCATGTAATACCCCTCCTTTGTTATCATTGTAGACTTAATTATTAAAGTTCTATATGACTATTCTATATATGTGTTAGCCCTTATTTGATATTGGAAATGCAATACTTTGATATGTTGAATAATTGATTACATTAGGTTGTAACAATTTCCTATTGCTAGTGAAAATGCTTTAATTTTTCTTAGTTAATGAAATTACTTTTATGATGATGCCATATGGTGTCTTTTAAAAAGATGTTTAGTATTATATTTAAGATTTATTATTATACTTATCGTATACTTGCATGTGTATGGTGTGTGTCTATTTTACATTTATGTTTGACGTGTCTGTTATGGTTAAGGGAGAGAGTTGTAGTTAGTTGTTAGTCGGTATCTACACGATGTACCACTCTCTGCCATTGTTGTTTAACTCATATATATATGCGCATGTACATGTTCATATTTTATACAGATTTGTAGGTATTGAGCATTAACTTCCTTAAATTGCTAGGATGAGTGCGTCCTATTGCAATAACTCAATTGTAAGAATGGAGAGATAATATTCAAGTTCAGTCCCAACCATAGCCTAATTATTTATCTTGATAAGGAGGACATGTATTTGACTTTCCACCCTTTTTAAATCCATAAGTTTGTCTTTATTTGTGTTATTTACTTTCGAGTTTTGGTAATATTTTTGTTGTTGTTGTTGTTGTTGTGTGGATTTGACTGTGATTTATTTGGTAAATGATTTAATTATAATATTTTGGTAATATTGAGAATTATTAGGCATTGTTTGATTAAAAATATATATTAAAATACAAGAATATTCAATTAATTACAAATTAATTAAAATATATGCTTTAATTTAAAAATTAAATATATTAATTAATAATATTTAAAATAGAGTTGTATTTTTGATGGAGGTCATCCACAAACAAGTTTTAGGTACCTGATATGGGCCCATGTGTGCTTGAAACCTCTTTGGCTAAGAGCCAAGGACTAAGGAGCATCCATGCTACCAAATTTGCTTAGGGCACGATCTCGGCCTCATCCCTTATGATGTCTTCTAGCCTTGCACTCAACAAGACTCCATCTCTGGTGGACTCTTTGTGAGCCATTCAACTTCACTAGTAGACCAAGGGCCCATTAAAGTTGTATTTAAATATCGAGCTTTAATTGTTATTATTGATTTAAATAATAAACTATGCTTTAAATAGTGCTTGCACTGATTAATAAAGTGGAGGAAAATTTTAAAAAATATTTTAATTAAAAGATTCTTTAAGATTGCACGAAATGATTAAATAATAAAATCTTATTTTAAGGAGACGCATTTGCATTTTTGAAAATTGGAAACCTAAGTAGAGTTAAACTCTTTATTAAGAGATTTGAGCTCATTTCTATACAAACGGAGTTTTGAGAGCAAAATTTAGAATTGGATCAAAATAATTGAAAGTTTCAGAGTGTTTGGATTTTCATGCGTTCATAAATTTTCTCAGATTTTAGTTGTAGTTTTGAGGTAGGGTTTGAAAACCCATTATAGACTTTTATTGAATGCTCTATTTATTTCATGTCTTCTAGGATGCTTGCATAATGCTTATTAATTTATTGTATTGATTTTTGGATAAAGGATTATGTTGTAGATTTAAAAAAAGTAAGAATTATTAATAGAGAAACCTTCACTGAGGAAAATTGTATAAAAATTTAGAAAATGATTATGATTGTATTATTTTAAAATCTTTTCTAATGTAAGGAAAATTCGATTATAGAAAATTGGAAGAAAACAACAAATTGAACAACTAAGGTTTCAACTTTAAATTTGTTATTAGAACCATGAGATTATCATGAATTTTCTAAAAATAGAGAAACATTCTTTTTATATCTATAAAATAATTTGGTTGCAAAGTTTATTGAAAAAATAAAAGATTAATTGAGAGGAAAGCATGTTGTAATTAAACTTATTCATACATGTGAAAACAAATATACTAAAGATAGAAAACTAAATATAATATGGTTGCATGATTTAAGAGATCAAAAGCATGCAAAAATACTAAATGTATGTTTATTTGTATTTTATAAAAATATAATATAATTTTTAGATTTATTTATAAACAAATACTATTTATTTTCTTATAAGTGAGTTTTTAATATCAATTACTTTTAATTTTTTAGTGGGATATAACTTATTATATATTTATTACTGCAAGTGGAGTTACAAATTAATAAATATATAATTGTAATTTAGTTATATTTTAAGAGAAGCTATAGCGGAGTTCACTATATAATCATCTAGATATGAATAGTTAATATTATGAAAGAAATTGTAGATAACTTAATTAAAATTAAAATTTCAAGTGTGAATTATCTCTAGTTGCATCTTGAATTAAAGAAAAAGTAAGATTAATATTAAACTTAAATAAAAGTCAAATTAATATTTCAGAAATGAAATCGATATTAATTTTTAATCTAATAATATACATTTATATTATTAATTAAATCATTTATGATTTAGTATTATTTAAATTAATAAAATGCTAATATTGCATGATATTTTATATGCACAAAAAGATTTGACATTTAAATACTTATTGATTTAAATAAGTATATTAGCATAACAATTTATATGAACATGTATATTCTTACTTTATTTTTAAACACATCTTTATGGCTCAAACTAAACAAGATAAAATGATGGAATTAAATCATATGATTGAAAACTATGTTTTTTCTTAAATATTTTATTTATAGTCTTTTGATGTTTATTTTTCTGATGATTTTTTTTTGTGGATTGTTTAGTTGGCCAAGTTAAGATGCGCACTAGAGACATTTTTGAGATTTCTTTTATGATTATTTGACTAGATGTCATGATGTATTTTAATGATTCAAATTGAGATTTATTTTTATGAGATATCTTTTGATGAGCATTTATGAGAACTTGGGTTTTGAGAACCAATGTTATTTTTGGGTTGCTTGTTAGGGAACCAAATTTGAGCAATATTACTTTTGTGGTATGAAACACAATTGTGGTTTGTGAGTTTTGAGAAGCTAATCTAGGTGCATGTCTATGAGAGTGGCTTGCAATAGGGTTCGGGGCCCAAAGTGGCTGCTAGGGTAACTCAGTGTAAGTTGTGTAACAAGTTATAACATAGTAATTAAAATACTTTCATCCCCCATGCCTTGAGATAAATTAAAAAGACAAGTTAGAGATTTTTCCACATCCATGCCATGAGTGCTTATAGACTAGGGATGAGAATGAGATGATACCTTGAGAGGTATGACTAGTTTCATCGTCTTCACGATAGGGTATTTTGGTTTCACATAGAGTCACTAAGAGACCGAGGTTCTGAGAGACTGCTAGGGTAACTTTAAATTTGGTTTATGTGATGACACTCAATAGTATGTAGCTTGAGTCTCCTTTATGCTTTCTTTATATTTTCCTTTGGTGGTGTGCTTGTTGTATATTACTTTTGATGGTGTATTTATTGTGAGTTATTATTTATTGGTGGTTTACTTTTATTGAAGACAATTGCTATTTGTTAGTTATTGTGCTTGTGACACTTGACATTGATTTGGAGGTGGTTGTATTATTTTGGTTTTGATATTTGATTTGTACCTGGTATCTATTGTTGATTTTGGTATGCGATGTTGGTTTGGATAAGTGTCTTTTTGACTTTGGTTTTTTTTTCTTTATCAGTAGTTTTTGTTACTCTTGATGTAGATTTGGCTATCAGGATTCCTTACTTAGGATTGCTTTATGATTTGATTGTTTGTGTGTGGATCATACATTATCTCTCCTACACGATAGGAGTGAGCCTGATTAGATGACTACGTGGTTGGGAGGTAGTGTCTTCTTACCATTTGAGTCCCCCTCAGACTGGCATATGTTGTATGCTTGTTGATACAACTGCACCATTATCATTCTTATTCTTATCTTGGAGGCTTCTATTTGTTTAATGTATCTATGTACCATGTGTTTTGAGATCCTATGGGATATTGTATGGTATATTGATGTACTTGTATTTATTATTGCATACCTTGCGACTTAATCAGTGGATGATGTTGTTTGAATGTACCCTATCATATCAGTTATTTTATGTATGTCTATATGAGATTATGTACGTGTTTATTCATTTTATGATTATGAACATTGTAATTGAGACTTAAGCTTATTAATTAAACTTTCTTAAATGCGACTCAACAAGAAGGAACTCTTTAGGAATGAAATCTGTATTGTAATTGCATTTGTGTAATGTTGTGTATGTGTATAGTGCTTCCACATTGTTACTTTGATGTTGTTTAAACTTAAATAAAAGAGTTCCGTAAACTTTGTAACATATTAGATTTCTTTTGGGTTCCTAAGTGGGGCGTTACACACCATAATAAACTCCAAATTTAAATAGAGGGAAATAAAAAATAGACAACTAGATATTTCTTTATGACTACTATAAAGAAAGCAAATAGAGGGTCCTTCGAAACCTCTCATCAAAATGTATCCAAAGAGAGATTCATCATAGTATAAAAGTCATGAAAAAAGGTTACACATAGGTGAGGTGAACTTGGTCCACTTTCTTTGCCATTATCATGCTGTATACTTTATCTATGTTTGGACAAGAGTTATGCCTAATACATGCTTGATTATGTCCAAATTCAAGGTCCTTTTCATGACTCATTTTGCCAAGAGTAGGATATTAGGTTCCCTTGTACAAACAATTTTACTTTCACTTTTAAAGAATGAAAACTGGCCATGCAAATGGGGGGAAATTGCCTTGATTTGTTGACCACCTTTGATTTTTTTTCGAAAGGTATAAGTTGCATATGAATACATCTCCTGTCTAACTTCAAAGGGTTCTAAATCTTGTATCTCCTCTAGCAAGTTCACTCAAGCAATGTAACCATTCAAGCATGAAGTTTGCTACACCATTTAAGATTCAATTATATTTTGTTTCTTAATGACTAAAAAATGTATTAATATTTTGATGATTGCACTGCCTCCCTCATCTCAAGCTTTGAGTGAGTACCATGCCAAGGGTTTCATATTTAGGTAACATCTTGTTAATTCTAAATTTCATTATTCAATTTTACTCTATCCTTGTGAGAACAAACATTTCGTTGTCATAGATGTTGTGGAGGTGAGAACACTAGCATGGAATTTGACTTATGTAGGCTTTTGTACAACGCTTCTTCATTCTTTCTATGCACAAGCTTAGATCCAACAACAAAAATGCTATAAGTGTAGAGAAAATAGTTATTAATTCTGACATATTTCCAATAGTTCATTTTTTTGAATTAATTCATTCAATTTGTAAATTTTTTTATCCTCATAGACATTGTGGGAGTGAGAACACCAACAAAGAGTTTTACTTATGTAGGTTTCTAATAACACAAGTTCGATATGCATAGATATAACAACAAAAATGTTATAACACTTGCACCTAATGGACTATTATTTATAGATGTTCATGGGCCTAATATGGATGGTAAATGTGGCTAAAAATGAATTTCTTCACACATATAAATTGTATCCAAATAATTATGATAAATCTAAAGTCTCAATCAAAGTGCTTGATGGTTTCACTTATCCTACTGTTGGTTCTTTAGCACTTAGCCATTAAGGTTGAACCTAAAAGATTACATATACTCTTTACAATATCCCTACTTTGATATCAATTCATGCAAAGTTAAGTTATCCTTGACTCATCTTTGTGAAATTGCTTTTGTAGTTCATAAGTGTTTACAACTCCTCTTAGGACAAGTCCATACTGTGTTACGTAATATATTCAAACCATTGTTTAGACATGGAAAATTTATATTTGGCGTCAATTGCCTTAAACCATTTTAACTTGTGAGGATACTTTTTTCCTTCCTACAAAAACTTTAAAACCAAGAGCATGATTGAGATATCCTTGGGTAATTCCTTGAGTCCCACTTTAACTGCTACCTATAAGGATTCTACGATATTTATGGATATAAATATAACTCTTCTTGCCCCACCTATAGCGAGAGAAGCACATCTTTTGATCAATAATTCTTCCCCTTTGTAAAGTGTCTAGTATGTAGATTGTGGTTTGGATTCTTCCATGCCTCTTTTTTGTAGAGGAAAAAAGGAAGAAATTGAATTAGTGTTGATTGATACCAACCTTCTATATAAGCTCTAAATTTTAATTGACAAAATTATAGTGCAAAATAATGACACAAAGGATATGCTATGGTTCACAAGCTTTCTATTGAAAGTAATTCTTTTATTAGGTTTAAGGAGAACTGGAGCAATAGACAATGTTAAATATTATGCAAAATAAAAGAGGAAAAGCTAATAATACCAAAATATAGTAGATTTAATGTTGTCCACCCAACATGAGCTACATCCCTCGAGAAATAGTTGTCCACTTTCTTTTATTCTCCAACAAAGAGAAATTGACAACATGGCATCTTTCATATTACACAACCAGTTATTTATGAAGCCTTGTAGTTGGTTTAAAAGTTCTGTTTACATGCCAAAATAGTAGCATCTTTATTAAATATGATATTTTTTTTCCTTCAAGGGCATTGTCTCTCGACCCATATTGTGGGCTCTAACCTTATGCCCTCACAAAGGGGATATGCCCTCTATGCCTCTCAGTAGGGGCATTGGCTCCCCTACACTCTTGTAATAAGTGTTATGGGAAGCCATTGAAAAAGTCTTGGTATTGGCCTCTCTACAGTCCTGTATTCAGTAATATGAGGGGAAAACACAACTAAAAAATTCTCCATTACCATAGTAGCATGAGCAGTTGTGACATATCAACATATTCCCCTAAGTAATTGATGTTGATTTGGCATTGTTTCCTCAACCTTCCTTACCTTCAACTGCCTTTAAGAGTGATCCTTACCTTGCCTAACATAGGAGATAGCTGAATTTGTTGATTTCAATGTAATATTCTCTTTCTTTGATTGTACCACCTATAGCTGAATTTGTTGATTTCAATGTAATATTCTCTTTCTTTGATTGTACCACCTATGATAAAAAATTTGGATGATTCAAATGTCATGATTGAAACTCTAACAATTATTTTGAGTTATCTTTGATGTTTTATAAAACATCGACTCAGGTTCCTAGCTCTACAAAATGATCTTTACTTAGGGAATGATCTATGTTTGGTAATAGATATAGTTCCTTGTCCTATACTATCCATGTATCCTTTTGCATCTTGCTTTCCATCACATTAAAGATAACAAAGATTGATAGCCAAACAATTCAATATATATTCACTTGTAAGTGCAATACTCCTTTGGCACATATATACAAAGGTACTGATCTTGTTGTGACGTTTGTTTATTTTCATCTTCATTATATATATATATATATATATATATATATATTTTGTATATATTTTTTATCATAAATTTTATTTTATTAAAAAAATGGTCTCGTGTTATCTTTTGGAGACAACGCCAAACATAGAGGCCCTTCTAGGTTTCTTCCATGTTGATCTAAAATTCCCTTTTTTTGATCTCATGTTTTCCTCCTCCTCCTTTGTACTTGTAGTTTCATTGAATTTTGGTGATGAGGTCAATTCAAAATGATCAAAATTAGTATATATTACTTTATCTTAAATAATCCCAAAATATATATATTCCTAATATTCATTTACATGCTTTTGTTGGTGTACATCACCTTGAGGTTAGCTCCAACTCATGATGTAACTGAGATTTTTATGAATGTATGTAAAAGAGTCATATCAGTTGTTATGTTGTCATTGATATCAAAGTCTTAATTGGGTAGATATTATGCTAATTCATTTGAGTGCCATATCATTTGATTAATGAAAGAGTTGATAAGTGTTAGTATTAACCACAAACAAAAATAAAAATTACATGCAAATATAACCAATATTAGAAAATAATAAATCGCATAGAAGAGAACACAAGACACAATAATTTAATGTGCTTCACCCAATCCTTGGGCTACATCAACAAAAAAGTCAAACATTATTATTATCCGATGATTACAGTCCACAATCCCTTACAACTCAATACCACAACAAGAAGCTACAATCTCATCATACATAATGAAATCCCTAACCCTAAGCCATTTTATACATGTTTTTTGCTGCTTACAAAATTAGGGCTAGAATAAGTCGTCCAATAGAAAAATATTAGCCAATGCCTTTTAGAATAATAAAGTCAATTTTGGCTTTAGGGACATTTCTCCTTGACCCCACTCTATACTATGATAAGGAGCGCACCTAGGGTGCTACCCCCAAACCCTTGTAGTAATAATCTAAGGGGAAGGGGGAGGGGACCACCCCGAAGAAAGTGGAAAAATATTAATCTCTAAGTCTAATTAGGATCCATATCACAAAAATCTCCCACTTGGAGACTAATCAAACTCTATAACAATAACCTCCTACTTAGAGACTGATCATAGCACCATTGAACCTCTAACTCCACTGGAATATCAAACCACCCTAGACTCTTCATGTCTTATATTTTTTTTTATTCTAGAACACCAACCGAGGCTGAAGAGGAGTTAAAATTTTCCCTTGTCACTACCTTTGTAAACATATTTGCTAGATTATCATATGTATGTATCCTCTCCAACTTTAACTATCCATCATCCAAAATTGGCCAAATGAAATGGTACCACAACTATATGTGCTTTGTCTTTGAATGTAGAGAAAAATTATTGGCAAGAATGAAACTCTGGCTATTTGTGAACGAATAATTATCCCTTTGTGAGTGTCCTAATTCTTCCATGAAGAAATGAAGCCATCTCATCTCTGTGGATGCCTTTGTAGAAGCAACATACTCCGCCTTTGAAGTGGATAAAGCATTAACCTTCTGCAACTGAGAAATCCAACTCAATGCTCTCCCACCAATAGTAAATATATAACTTGTAGTACTCCACCTAGTATCAATATCCCCTACCAAATCTGAGTCAACATAGCCCTATAAATTAGTAGTAGAGCCTCCAAAATGTAAACACTTATTGGATGTTCCTCTCAAGTATCTAAGAATCTATTTGATTGCATTCCAACGCTCAATCCCTGGATGACTCATATACCTACTAATAACTCCCATTGCATGTGCAATATCTAGCCTACTACATACCATAGCATATATTGAACTTCCTACAACTGAAGCATAATGTACCTTGGTCATCTTAGCCTCCTCTTCTAATGTCTTTGGACACATCCCCGTAGTCAATTTTAAATGACTAGGTAAAGGTGTGCTAATAAATTTAGCATTCTCCGTAGATAAAGATTGCAACAACTTCTCAATATAATCAGCCTGAGATAATGTCATTTTTTTGTACTTCCCATCTCTATAAATTTTCATACCAAGGATTTGTTTTGCTACCCCCAAATCCTTCATAGTTAATGAATGTGCTAACTACTCTTTTAACCCCTTAATGTGATCCATATTAGACCCAACTACAAGCATATCATCAACATATAGACATAAAATAATGTAGCTTTCATCATCTAACCTCTTAAAATAAACACAATGGTTAGAATGACACCAAGTGTAACCATGCTCATGAATAAAATTGTCAAATTTAAGATAACATTGCTGAGGTGCTTGCTTCAATCCATATAAATGTTTCTTGAATCGACACTCTATATTGTCCTTAGCTTTGATCTCAAATCCATCTGGCTGTTCATATATATTTATTCATCCAAATCACTATGAAGAAAAATTGTTTTAACACCAAGCTACTCCAAATACAAATCCTTAGTAGCCACAATACTTAAAACAATGCGAATATGAGTCATTTTAACAACAAGAGAAAACATCACATCAAAATCAATGCCCTTTTTCTATGCAAATCCTTTTACAATTAACCTTGTTAGCATGAATGCTGATGATATTCCTTTGGGAGTATCTTGAGTATTTCTATAACACTTGAGGAGATTGTTAGCTTGATTGACATTTTGCATTCATGCCTATGTTTGTCATTGATGTCAACATAGTATTATTTTTGTGAAGAATGACAAATTAGTAGACAAAGAACGAGGTCGTATGAACTGTGTATTGATGATCAGGCTAAGTGCAGTTAAGGATGTGTTGTACATTATGTCTTGATGAAGTGGTTAAGTGCACATGGAGAAAGTTGAAGACATGTAGAAGATATGCTTGATTTATAGAAGACAATAAGCAAATAGAATACCTGATAAATGGTTTTTGATGATTGATTTGTTTCTCTTTATTGAGACAAAATCATGATACACATAGTTAAGCAATACCAATAGACAACCTAATGATGACATTAGAGAGCGCAAAAGGTCCGAGGTCACATGTGTGATAAGTTGTAAATACTATGAGCCGACAGTGTTGTGAAAGTGTAAAATATTTGATTATTTTAAAGAGGTCCTATTATAATTAATTGGGAAAGCCTCAAGGCTGACTCAAGGAATTATTTTGATTATATGGCATACAGGAAGGCTATTACTTGTGATGAAGTGTGTGATAGATACAATTCAAGTGTGATATGCGAAGTATTTGGTAAATGCAAGTAAGCAATCCAAGGGATTACTGGATGCAAATTTGGTGATCTAGTATCAAGATCAGAAGGTGGTAAGTCTAGTCAGAGGACATATAAGGAGCTATACATTTCTATTATTATGCAAGGAATAATATAGAGACTAGTTGGATGATGATTTTAGTGGTCTTTCCCTTAAAGCTATTTGGACAGTGGGTCCATCTACCTTCTACAACTCTTAACAGGGTTTTGGAATCTCCTAATAGAGATTCAAGGTCTCCTAATAGGGACTAATATGTATTGATTATATTTCATTGGATCCTAATAGGGTCCATCTTCTAATAAGGAACATTTATATTAGTACATCATTTTGTGGGCACCATCCCCAACGAGGTTTTCCCTTTGATCAATAGTTTCCCTAGTTAACATAGCTAGTGTTAGTGTGTATGAGTATCTTGTTATGGTTGTTGATTATATTGTTCACATGTTCAAGGATTAATAAGGTTGATAAAATGTTTTAATAGTTGGATAACTGATTCATCCTCCCCTCTCAGTTATCTTGGTGGACTTTACTTTCTAACAATTGGTATCAGAGCACCAGGTCCTTGAAGATAAAGCTTAACAACTTTGGGAGATCAATGATGTTTCACTTCAAAAAAGAAAGTCCTATATTTTATGGAGTCAACCATGATTGTTGGAAGGAAAAGATAAAGACTCATTTGCTTTGTATGGGTCGAGGATATTGGCCGATGACAAAAAATGGAAAGGAGATTGTGGAAGAAAATAAACTTGAAGAATGTAGTGAAGTTGAAAGAGATATGTTTATGTGTAATATGTGTACTAGAGAAACATTATTGTCAGATCTTCCTAAGAATTAATATGGTAAGGTAAAATCTTTAAAGACATCTTGTGAAATTTGGATAGCCTTAGAATCTACTTTTGAAGGTGATAAGCATGCTAAAAGAGTTAGACTGCATAATTGGATATGTTCATTTCAAGATGCTAAAATAATGGAAGATGAATTTGTGAGAAGCTATGTTGGTAGAGTATCTGAGATTGTTACATGAATTAATTCTTTTAAAGGATCTAAAGTTGAAGATGAGATTATATGGAAGATACTAAAGACATTGACACCACCATTCAGACAGATAACATAGATGATTGAGAAAGTGATACCTTGCACTGAGAAGTTTACCAGAGTAAATTTACTTGGAAGATTGGAAGTAGTAGAAGTGATCTTGAAGCAATCTGGAGATTTTTCCATAGTGGAAAAAACCTTTAATTCATTAAGTGTTCGTCCCTCTTTATCAAGAAGTGCAAGCACTAGTGGAAACTATGCTAGCAGCAATAGATCCAGATCTGAGGAAGATAAAAAGGATTTGAAGAAGGAATTTCTATACTTGTAAGAAGAGAGCCATATGGTAATACATTTTTTAAATGTTGGATTTGCAATGAATTTGGTCACTGTGCTTCTAAGTGCCCTAAAAGAGAGAAAAAGTATAAAAGGAATTTCAAGCCTAGATGACCTAGAGATTATTTGTAAGCAAATGAAGATGATGAATTTGAGGAAAGTGATGATGAATTAGGATTTGTGGCTATAAAAGAAGAAAAAGAAATTAGAGAAGAAAAAGATCTGGTTTCACAAGTTGAAAAGAAATCTGATTGGATTATAGACAATAGATGTTCACATCATATGACTGGAGATATGAATAAGTTTTTTAAGATTAGAAATCATGATGGAGGAATTATTAAAAATGGTAATAATGCAACTTGTCACATCACAACAATAAGATCTATTACTCTTGGTGGAAAGACTAACACTGATGATGTTTATTTTGTTGATGGGTTAAAGCATAACTTTTTGAGTGTTGGGCAGTTGATTGATAAAGGTTATTTGTTGCAATTCACAAAGAGGACATGCATTATCAAGGATAAGGATGGTAAGTTGATAGGAATAGGTACAAGATCCAAAGATAATGTGTTTTAATTAAACCCTATTGAGATAACTTGTTTGGTTGCAAAAGTGGATGACAATTGGATGTGACATAGAAGGTTTTTTCATATAAATTTTGATAATATTGTGAAGGCTAGGAATACATTTGTAGTTAGAGATTTACCTAGAATCACAAAGCCTACTAATGTTGTTTTCAAAGAATGTATTATGGCTAAGAAGAAGAAGGTTTCTTTTCCCAACAAGAAGTTCACTACCACATAAAAGATGAAAATTGTTCATACAAATTTGAGTGGTCCTACGAGAACAAGAGGATTCTATGGAGAAATGTACCTTATGATTTGTGTTGATGATTTCACTAGAATGATGTGTGTAACATTTCTTAAAGAAAAGTCCAAGGCATTTGAAAACTTCAAGCTGTTCAAGAATAGAGTTGAGAATTAATCTGGTGTAAAGATAATGTGTTTGAGGTTAGAAAGAGGTGGAGAGTTCACTTCTAGAGAGTTTAACATCTTTTGTGGAGAAAGTGGCATTAAAAGACAACTATCAACACCCAATACTCCTGAGAAAAATAAAATTGTAGAAAGAAGGAACAACTTTGTAATATAAGCATCAAGAGAAATGATGTATCCAAGACATTTTGGAGGGAAGTAGTCAACACACCAGTATACACTATGAACATAGTACATACAAGAAATGGTACAAATAAGACTCCTTATGAATTATGGTTTGGACATGCACCATCAGTAAAATATTTTAGAATCTTTAAAAGTAAGTGTTACATAAAGAGAGATGATGATATTGGTAAGTTTGATGCAAGAAGCGATGAAGATATGTTCCTTGGTTTGTCATTGAAAATGAAAGCTTATAGATATTTTAATCATAGAACTAAGACCATTGTTGAGTGTGCAAATATGACAATGGATGAAAAGTTTGGAGTAAAAGAGAGAATGCTAGATTAGATTTCTGATAAAGAAGAAGATAATCCTAAACCTACTAGAGAAAATATTGAAGTTTTCTTTGAGACTAAAAATGATTTTTTGAATGATGTTCAAATTGTTGAAGAAAGAGAAGAAAATAGATCAAAACCAAGAGAAGAAGTGAGAGTTCAAATACCAACTCCTACACCAAACAAAAATTTGACAAAGAATCACCCTGAGAATTAGATCATTGGAAGTAAAGACAAATGAGTGGTGGCTAGAAATAAAGTACATGAGGAATTATGTTTGATTTCTCAAGTTGAACCTAAGAGCACAGATGAGGCATGCGAGGATGATCATTGAATTCAAGCAATGAAGGAAGAACTAGATCAAATTGTGAAAAATGAGACATGGGAATTGGTTCCTAGGCCCAAAGATAAGAATTTTATAGGAACTAAATGGGTATTTAGAAATAAGATGAATGAAAAGGTGAATTTATGAAGAATAAAGCAAGGTTGGTATGCAAAGGATATTCACAACAAGAAGGTATAGATTATGAAGAGACATTTACCCCTTTCACCAAAATGGAAGCAGTAAGAATATTTTTGGCTTATGCAGTAAGTAAAAATTTTAAAGTGTATCAAATGGATGTAAAGTTAGCATTTTTGAATGAAGAACTTGAATAAAAAGTCTACATTGAGAAGCCTAAAGGATTTCCTTTGATAGAAAAAAAAGATATGGTATATAGATTGAAGAAAGCATTATATGGTTTAAAGTAAGCACCTAGAACTTGGTATGGAAGGTTGGACAAATATTTGGCAAAATTTGGATTTGTTAAAGGTATGGTAGATAGTAACTTATATTTGAAAAAAAGTGAGAATGGATTATTGACCATTCCAATATTTGTTGATGACATAATCTTTGGAGGTAATGATGAAGCAAGTGATAATTTTTTTGATGAAATGAAAAGTGAGTTTGAGATGAGTATGATTAGTGAGATGAAGTTTTTCTTGGATTTACAGATTGTGCAAAATAGTGATGGTATTTTCTTATCACAAGCTAAGTATTTGAAATACTTTTTGAAAATATTTGGTTTGGAAAGTTGTAAACCTATTGGTACACCTATGATAATTGGTCACAAGTTATCTAGCAAAGATGCGACAACTACAGTTGAGTAGAAAAAGTACAGATCCATGATTGGAGGTTTGTAACATCTGAGTCACACTAGAATAGATATAGAAAATGCAGCTGGGATAGTAGCAATAATTCAAGTTGATCCTAAGTAATCTCATTATTTAGCAGTAAAGAGGGGTACACCTAATTTTGGACTATGGTATGATAAATCAAGTGATTTCACTTTGTGTGTATATACTAATTTAGACTGGGAAAATAATATGGATGAGAAAAAGAACAGTAGTGGTGGAGCATTTTTTCTTGGAGGAAAATTGGTTTCTTGGCTAAGAAAGAAACAAGATTGTTCAAAGAGTACAACAAAAGAAAAGTATGTAGCAACAAAACACAATTGCAGTTAGATTATGTGGATGAAGCAAATGTTGAAGGATATTAGGATAGAATTTTCAGAACCTATTAGCGTACATTGTGATGGCACAAGTACAATGAATATGTTTAAGAATCCTATGTTACATTCTAAGACTAAGCATATATCTATCAAGTATCATATTTTGAGAGAAAAAATTGTAGAGAAAGAAATCAAATTGGAATATGTAAGTACAAAAGAGAAGATTGCAGATATGTCTAAGAAGCCTTTTCCTAAAGATACATTTGAGTACTTGTGAGGTATGCTTGGGGTTATGCCCATGCCTAATTTCGAGTATATGATGCAAAAAGTGCATCAGTTGAGTGGTACAGAGCATTATTGTTTGACTGGACTAAATTTTGATGCTTCCCATATGGGGGAGTATCTAGGTTAAGTAGAGTCATCAAAGACTCTTGATAGTTGGTTTAGAATAGTGTCTTTGGACACGTAAGTTGATTGAAGACTTGGAGAAAATGATTGACATAATGAAGCCTTTGTCATTGATGTCAATGGGGGAGAAGTATACATGAAAAAAATATCTTATGAATGGGGGAGAGATTACATAGAAGATATCTCTTATGTATGAGGGAGAAGAAATATTGATGTCAATAGAGAGAAACATTGAATGGGGAGAAGTTAAGAACAATTGATTTCCATCCATGGAAGAATGAGAGTTTTTCTTAAGAGTCAAAGTGTGAAAAACTAATGTTGATCCTAAGAACAAACAAAGCAGTGTTTTAGCGAGTTTCATATTTGATTGATAAAGAGGATTTGAAAAGGAAATAATAACAACAAATTTTGATTTGGTATTCTTGGAACTTAGATATTTTTCATCTATGTTGCCATCAATGCAAAAGTGGGATATTGTTAGCATTAATATTGATGGTATTCCTTTGAGAGTATCCTAAGAATTTCTAGAACACTTGAGGAGATTGTTAGGATGATTGACATGTTGCATTCATGATTGTGTTTGTCATTGATGTCAACATAGCATTAGACTGATAGAGTAGCAGATAGAGAATGAGGTCGTGCCAATTGTGTATTGATGATTAGGTCAAGCATAGTTAAGGATGTGTTGTACATTGTGTCTTGATGAAGTGGTTAAGTGTGTATGGAGAAAGTTGAGGACATGCAGAAGATATGCTTGATTTACTAGAAAGACAATAAGCAAACATAGTACTTGATAAGTGGTTTTTGATGATTGATTTGTATCTTTTACTAAGATATAATTGTGATACACATAGTTAAAAAATAATAATAGACAACTTGATGATGACGTTAGAGAGTGTGCAAGGTCTGAGGTCACACATGTGATAAGTTTTAAAGGCTATGAGCTGACAATGTTGTGAAAGTGTAAAATAATTAGTTATCTTAAAGAGATCCTATTATAATGAATTAGGAAAGCCTCAAGGCTGACTCACCAAAATATTTTTAGGATATTGTATAATGGGAGGTTTTTTTCCTTGTGATGAAGTATGTGATAGATGCAATTCAAGTGTGATATGTGAAGTATTTGGTAAATGTGAGTAATGGATCCAAGAGATCATTGATGCAAAGTTGATGATATGGTATCAAGATCAAAAGAGGATAAGTCCAGTCACAAGATGGGAAGGAGCTATACATTTCTATTATTTTACAAGGAATAATATGGAGACTAGTTGGATAGTGAGTTTGGTGGTCTTTCCCTTGAAGCTATTTGGATAGTGGGCTGACACAGTTCCTAACAGGGTTGGCACAACTCCTAATAAGGTTGGAACCTCCTAACATGGATTTAAAGTATCCTAACAAGGATTAATATGTACTAAATGCATTTAGTTGGCTCCTAATAGGGTCCACCCTCTAACAAGAAATATTTATATTAGTAAATCATTTTGTGGGTACCATCCCCATCAAGGTTTTCCCTTTGATCAAGGGTTTGCCTAAATAACACATCTAGTGTTATTGAGTATGAGTACCTTGTTATGATTTCTAATTATATTGGTCACATGTTCAAAGATTAATAAGATTGATAAATGTTTTAATAGTTGGATAACTAATTCACACCCCCCCCCAAAAAAAAAAAAAATCTTGATGAACTTTACTTTCTAATAAACCTGCCTTAAAATATTTTCTTATCTCCATCCTCTTCTTTCAACTTGTAAATCCATTTATTTTGTAAAGCTCTTTTACCTGGAGGCAACTTGCATAAATCCCAAGTCTAACTTTTCAGCAAGGAGTCAATTTTTTCTTTCATTGTAAACTCTGATTGAATCGTTCTATCCACCCACATAGCTTCATCATAACATTCAGGTTCACTAGCATCTATTAATAAAATAGAATAAAAAGAAGGATAAAATATTTTTGGAGATCTACTTAGCATTACCTAACATTCACTGGGGTGACTATGAGAGACTATTAGAACATCATCCTTTTTAGTATCATCCAACACTACATAATCATTTTCTTTCTTTTCATGTTGCTGCAATAGATCTTTGTAAAACACTTTCTAATTGAATATATCACCTCGACATCATAAAACTTTATGATTTTCAAAATCCCAAAGCCTATAACCAAATTCATCAATTCTATATCCAAAAAATGCACATTTCTTTGGCTCAACTTCCAACTTGGTTATATTTTCAGAATCTATATGTGTGAATGCTTCACAACTGAAGGTTTTTAGAAAATAATAACTCACCTTCTTACAAATCCATGCTTCCTCTGGAATACCAAAACCCAAAGGAGTAGAGGGACATCTATTGATCAAATACACAACAATATTGATAGTCTCAACTCACATGTTTAAGGGCAGCCCAACATGTAACCTCATGCTCCTTGCACACTCTATTATTTTTCTTTTAATGTGTTCAACCGCTCCATTTTCCTATGGAGTCCTTGGAATAGTTTTTTGTCTATGAATACCATTAGAGGAACAATAATCTTCAAATTCATTTATGCAATACTCACCACCATTATTAGATCTAACATTTTAATCTTTTACTAGTCTCATTTTCAACCAAGCATTTCCATTTCTTAAAAGTTATAAAGACATGAGATTTTTATGTAAGAAAATAAACCCATAATTTTCTAGTTGCATCATCAAAGAATGTAATATAATAATGAGAGCCACCAAGGGAAGATACCTGAGCTAGTTCCTATACATCTGTATGCACAAGCTCTAATTTCTCATTTTTCATTTCCTTCCCACTCTTCGCAAAACTAACTCTCTGTTATTTTCTATACACACAACTTTCACAAATATCCATATTGACACATTTCAGACCTAGTAAAACTTTCTTTAAATGCAATAGTTTCATACCTTTCTCACTCATACCAAGTCTGTTGTTCCATAACAATATTTTAGAATCTACAACAATTGTTTCTGAACATTAATTTTTTTCTCAAATAATTATAGAAAGAAACAATATGACTTGTACAAAGATATAAGGTCCCTACTTTCACACCTTTTTCTACTACAAGGGAACCTTTTGAAACCTTCCAATTTTTATCATTAAAAGTAATTGTGCAACCCTCATCACCTAGTTGCTCTACTAAAATTAAATTCCTACTCAGCCTTGGAACATGTTTTACCTCTTGTAGTAGCCAATGCTTCCCATTCTGTAACTTAATCTTATTTTTTCCCTTTCTAACAATTTGACAGGGTTCATTACCCCTTGAATAAACTAGCCCAAAATCCCCTTGGACATAATTAAGAAAATAACCTCTATGGGGAGTAACATAAAATGAAGCCCCTAAATCTAAACCCATTGATCATCAACACTTTCTAAACAGTGAAGCAAAACATCCTCTTTGGATTTATTACGACCACATTTTCCTCCTTGTTCTCTTCTTGTTATTCTCCTTCATTGTTCTTTTGAGTTGAACTATCTTTCTTCTTATGCCCTAGTTTTCCATAGTATAAGTAATTTCTTGGTCCTTTGGATTGATACCTCTTTCCCTTTGATTTTCCTCTTTATTTCCCACAATTTCTAGAATTATTTCCTTTTTTAGTCATTCTGCCTCTGCTTTGTGGATTTAAAACACTTCTTGATATCGATCCACCTAATCTTTTCTTATGAGTTTTTGTACTCAGAATGACACCAATCACATCATTAAATTTTAGGGTATTAGATCCAGAAACAAAATTACTCACAACCATTACCAAGCCATTCCATCTTTTATGCAAATAATACAAAATTAAGAGAGCCCTAATTTCTTCATCAAAATTGAAATTTACAAAAGATAACTAACTGGTAATCATATTAAACTCATTTAAATAATTATTAAAAATCCACCTTCTGCTTAGCATGAATGCTAATGATACTACTTTGGGGAGTATCTTGAGCATTGGAGAGTATTGACATGTTGCATTCATGACTGTGTTTGTTATTGATGTCAACATAGCATTATTTTTATAAAGATTGGCTAAGTAGAAGATAGAGATCTTGATGGTACAAACAATGGTTTGATTTTCTAGTGATGTGCAATTATAGACGTATTCGACATAGTGTCTTGATGATGTGGTTAAGTGCATAGAGTTTGAGTTGAAGATGTATAGATTTTGTACCTGATTTATAGAGAGTAGTTCAAAGACAGTGTTGGGAAAGCAGTTCCTAATTTTTTTTGGCTATCTTACATTTGAGATGTAATGAAGAGATTTGCAGTCAGAAAATGATAGAGGACAATCAGCTGATGATGTAGTGAGTGCACAAGCCCTAGTATCACAAGTTTGATGTTTTGTATGGATTGTGAGACAACAATGCTATTTTAATTGTAATTAATTAATTATCTTATTATAATTAATTGGGAAAGCCTCAAGGCTAACTTAAAGAATTATTATGAAGATGTGGTATAAAGGAAAGATGTTTTCCTTGATTGTAATGTGAAATTTAAGTATTGTGATTGTGTTGAAGTGCGAAGTGTGAAAAGAAGTAGAGTGCTTACTAAATGCATGCAAGAAATCCAAGGGATTATTGGATGTGAGATTTGTGATCTAGCTACAAGATCAAAAGGAGAAGAGGTCTGATTGACAAGACAAAGAAAGATGAAGGAACAATACAATACCGTTCTATTATTTTGCAAGGAATAATACAAAGATCATTTGGACAGTGGGTTAATTGGTCTTGCACTTGAGGTTGTTTGGGAAATGGGTTCAGCTATCTTCCACAACTCCTAATAGGGTTAGAATCTCCTAACAAAGATTCAAGGTCTCTTAAGAGGGACTCATATGTACTGAATGTATTCATAGACTCCTAATAGGTTCCATCCTCTAAAAAGGAATATTTAAATTAGTACATCATCTTGTGGGTACCATTTCTATTGGGGTTTTTCCTCCGATCAAGGGTTTCCTTAGATAACATATCTATTGTTATTGTGTATGAGTATCTTGTTGTGGTTTTAGTTTATATTACTCATATGGTTAAGTTTGTTTAAGGTTGATAAATGTGATAATATATAGATAACTAATTCACCCTCCCCCTCTCAGTTATATTAGTGGACTATATATTCTAAAAATTGGTATAAGAGCATCGGGTTCTTGAAGAGAAATCTTAACAGCTTTGGGAGATTAGTGGCAAGTTACTTCAGAAAAGATAGTCCTAAGTCAGATAGAGAAATTTTGACACCAAAAAGATAGAGATTCTTAGTGTGATATTAGAATTGTGTACAGATCTCAACATTCAGTTTCTAGATCCAGAATCCTTTTGTTGCATACAAAAGAATAGAGGCACAAGTAAAGATAGATTCAAATCCAAAGAAGACAAGAAGATCAAGGAGGGTATTGATCTCCTTATGAAAAAGAGAGCCAGAAGGTATGGAAATTTTTGTTTGTTGGACATGTAAAGAGTTTGGTCATTTTTCATCTAAATGTCCTAAGGGAGGAAGAACATCTAGAAAGATTTCTTTTTCTGATGAAGATGAAGAATAAAAGCAAGTATGGAAAGATTCTTGAATGAATATGATGTTAAAGATAATGAGCCTGAATTGGTTAAGTAAGAGGTAGTAGAAGGGATAGCTTTGGTAACTATTGTTGATTGAAAAGCTAACCATGAAAATGTGGAAGTTATCATTAATACTAACAATGATTATCAAAATGGGAATAAGATTGAAGAACATAGATCTAAGACTAGAGCAGAAGAAAGAGTTGAGGTGACAACTCCTAGCAGAAGTATATTCAGAAACAAGATGAATGAGAAAGGAAAAGTTGTGAGGAACAGAGCTAAACTTATATGCAGGGGATATTCTCATAAAAAAGGCATAGACTATTAGGAAACATATGCATCTATAGCCAGAATGGAAGCAATAAGGATGTTCCTAGCTTTTGCAGTGAATAAGAAGTTCAAGGTTTATCAAATGGATGTTAAATTAGTCTTTCTGAATGGAGAACTTAAAGAAGAGGTATATATTGAGTAGCCTGCAGGTTTTCCTTTATCAAAAGATAAAGAAATGGTATGTAGATTAAAGAAACCTTTATATGGTCTTAAGAAAGCACCTAGAACCTGGTATGCAAGGCTGGACAATTATTTGGCAAAGCCTGGATTTGTTAAAGGTATGACAAACAATAAATTGTATTTGAAAAAAGTTGAAAATGGTTTGCTGATTATTGTAATATTTATTGATGACATCATTTTTTGAGGTAATGATGAAGCAAGTGATAAATTTTTTGAAGAAATGAAGAATGAATTTGAAATGAGCATGATAGGAGAAATGAAGTTTTTCCTAGGATTGTTGATTGTGTAGAACAGTGATGGTATTTTTATTTCACAAGATAAGTATTTGAAAGACCCGTTGAAAAGATTTGGTTTGGAAAGTTGTAAACCTGTTGGTATACCTATGATAACTAGTCACAAGTTATCCAACAAAGATGAGACACCTGCAGTAGAGAAAAAGAAGTACAAATTCATGATTATAGATTTATAGTATTTGAGTCACACTAGACCAGATATAGAAAATATAATTGGGATTGTAGTTATATTTCAAGCTAATCCCAAGGAATATCATTTTGTAGCAGTGAAGAGAATATTCAAATATTTGAAAGGGACATCTGACTATAGAATTTGGTATGACAGATCAAGTGATTTCACTCTATGTGCATATACTAATGTAGATTGGGTAGGCTGTATGGATGAAAAAAAGAGCACCGGTGGTGGAGCATTCTTTCTTGGAGGAAGACTAGTTTCTTGGTTAAGAAAGAAGCAATGTTGTATTTCATAGAGTACTGCTGAGGCAGAGTATGTTGTAGCAACAAATAATTGTAATCAAGTTATGTGCATGAAGTAGATATTGAAGGATATTATAATTGAGTTTGAAGAACCTATTATCATTTATTGTGATAACACAAGTAAATATGTCTAAGAATATTGTATTGCATTCTAAGACTAAGGATATATATATTAAGTATCATGTGCTAAGAAAGAAATCAACAGAAAAGGAGATCAAATTAGAATATGTGAGTACTAAAGATTAGATTTCATATATATTTATGAAGCCTTTGCCTAAAAATACTTTTGAGTACTTGAGAGGTATGCTTGGGGTTATGCCCCTGCTTACTTCTGAGTAGATTATTCAAAGAGTGCATTAGTCCAATTGTACAGAGCATTATTGTTAGCCCGGATTGAATGCTGATGCTTCCAACATGGGGGAGTATCTGTGATGATCTAAGTCACTAAGGAATCTTGGTATTTGGTATTGACTAGTGTCTTTGGACACTTAAGTTGGTTGATGAACTGGTGCAACATATTAGTAATTGACATTTAACAATTGGTATGTTGTAACATTTAGATTGAGCTCCCTGACATTGATGTCAATGGGGGAGAGTATGCATGAAAAACACATCTCATAAGTATGGCGGAGCAATATCTCTTTAAGAGAGATTTAGAAAGATTCATGAAATGAAGCAAGAATGTGCACCTAATTTATTGAGAATTGTTTAGTGTGAAGTGAACAATTGATGTCTAAGAAGGAGTATGCACCTGTGTGCATCTATTATGTTTGCGATTCTTTTTAGCATGTGGAAAATTGATGTTGGTTAGCGACATCAATAGAACATTGTTTGGTATTCTTAGAACTTAGATTTTTTCAGCTATGTTGCCATTAATACCAAAGTGGGGGATTGTTAGCATGTATGCTGATGATACTACTTTGGGGAGTATCCCAAGCATTGAAGAGTGTTGAAATGTTGTATACATGACTGTGTTTGTAATTGATGTCAACATGACATGATTTTTATAAAGATTGGATGAGTAGCAGATAGAGATCTTGATGGTATGGAAAATGGTTTGGTTGTCTAGTGATGTGCAATTATGAACATATTCAACACAGTGTCCTAATGATATGGTTAAGTGTGCAAAGTCTAAGTTGAAGACGTACTAAAGTTGTACCTAATTTACAGAGAGTAGTTCAGTGACAGAGTATTGGAAAAGTAGTTCCTAATGTTTGTTGGCTATCTGACATCTGAGATGTAATGAAGAGATGCGTAGTCAAGTAGTGACAGAGGACAATCGGCTAATGACATTAGCGAGTGTGCAAGCCCTAGTATTGCATGTGTGAAGTTTTGTATAGATTGTGAGATGATATTGTAATTATAATTAATTAATTATCTTATTATAATTAATTTTGAAAGCCTCAAGGCTGACTCAAGGAATTATTATGAAGATATGGTATAAAGGAAAGATGCTTTCCTTGATTATAATGTGAAATTCAAGTATTGTGATTATGTTGATGTACAAAGTATGAGAAGAAGCATAGTGTTTACTGAATGCATGTAAGCGATCCAAGAGATTATTGGATGCAAGATTTGTGATATGGTTACAAAATCAAAAGGAGTAGAGGGCTAGTTAATAGGACAAAGAAAGAGGAAGGAATAATATAGTACCATTCTATAATTCTGCAAGGAATAATACAAAGATCATTTGGGCAGTGGGTTCATTGGTCTTTCCATTGAAGCTGTTTGAGCACTGGGTCCAATTATCTTCCACAACTCCTAACAGGGTTGGAATCTCCTAACAAGGATTCAAAGTCTCTTAATAGGGACTTATATGTACTAACTATATTCATTGACTCCTAATAGGGTCCATCCTCTAACAAGGAATATTTATATTAATACATCATCTTATAGGTACCATCCCCACCAAGGTTTTCTCTCTGATCAATGGTTTCCCTAGTTAACATATCTGGTGTTATTGTGTATGAATATCTTGTTGTGGTTTCAGTTTATATTACTCATATGGTTAAGTTTGTTTAAGGTTGATAAATGTGATAATAGTTGGATAACTAATTCACCCCCACCCCCTCTCAGTTATATCAGTGGACTATATATTCTAATACTACCATCTTCATATTAAATAAATGCTTCATGAGAAATACCTTGTTTGAACTGGAGGGTTTTTCATATAGTTTCTCTAGGATTTTCATTGACTCTTTTGTCATCTTATCTTTTGTAATATTAAATGCCACCAATTGTGCTAGACATAAACAAATACACTTGATTTCCTTTTGATCCATAATTTCCCTATCCTCATCTATCTTAGTAGTCGATTTCTTGGTTTTTCTTTGTACTGGCCTCCATAAATCCTTCTGATAAAGATAGTCCTCCATTTTCATCTTCCATAATTGAAAGTTCTTCCCATTAAACTTAACCTTTAGCTTACCCTCTTCTGCTGTCGCTCCCACTTAGCTGTGAGACCTTCTTGGAAATGATAACTAAAATAAATAAATGATGACACCTGAATCTAATACCGCTTGTTTAGATTAACCATATACATAAATAACAATTGCATACAAATATAACCAATATTAGAAAATAATAAATCCCATAGAAGAGGACACAAGACATAAAGATTTAACGTGGTTCACCCAATCCCTACTCTGCATCCACCAACAAGTCCAATATTATTATTATCTAGTAGTTACAATCCACAATCCCTTATAGCTCAATACCTCCATAAGAAGCTACAATCTCATCATACATAATGAAATCCCTAAACCTAAACTATTTTATACAATCTTTTTTTCACTTACAAAATTAGGGCTAGAATAAGTCATCCAATAGAAAAATAGCAACCAACCACATAAGGGGTGCTGCCCCTTGACCTCGTCTTGGGGGTGCTATTTCCAAACCCCTTAGTAATAATCTGGGGAGGAGAAACCATGCTAAAGAAAGTGAAAAAAATTAACCTTTGAGTCTGATTAGGATCCACATCACAACAATAAGTATAGTATTCAATGGGCATTTGAATGAGTTGGATAGTGATAAAGATCTATTGGTTTGACTATTTTACAATCATGTAATTTTGTAATGTAATGATTAATTTTATGTATTCATCAAGCTATACAAGCTACACCGAGTGACAAGGTGAAAGGAATACAATATTGCAGAGCTAATACATTGTTAACCGAGTGAAGCATTGACCTAGTGAAATATAATATTCACCGAGTGGAATTTGAGGCTAAATTTTGGTAAAAATAGAGAATGTTAAAGAATTTCAAGGGTGAGTGTCAAAGTTTGTTACAAGATCAATGATTGGAAAAATACAATGATGATCAAATAATAGAGATTGAAAAATGGTAAGGATGAGTACAAAGTTCAATGAAAGTTATATTTTCTAGGTGACTTAGTACAATGAATATGATATCTACAGATGTGGTTCAACAATAAAATCAAGAAGGATATGGAAGTAGAGAGTTTACCATTTAAGTAGAAGTTGGAACAAGTTTTTGGTTGCTGATGATCTGTTGATTTTTGCTAATCAATATTGTTAAGTTGGTGATTTGTTCAAAGAAAATACAAGGAAAGAAGCAAGGTGAACTAAGTGTAGAAGAAGAAAGATCAATAAGAGTTAGAGAAAAGTGAAAGTGCAAAGAAGTTAATCAGCCAAACAGAGATCAAGTAGAGAACAAAGAAAGAAGAAGATAGAGAAGAACAAAGATCTGAAAAAGAAAGGTAATACTAAATCTTATAGATAATTTAATTGTTACTTTCTTAGCTGTGTAGAAAAAAATTCTCTTAATCGAGTGGACTTAACAAGTCTACGAAATCCTATATGGTAACATCAATTAGTGATGTTTGCAAGTCTTTTGAGCAGTCCACTCTTTAGAAAAGATCAAGGAGTAATAAGGTCTAGATGATATTTACATTAAAACCCTCTAATTAGGTCACACTAAAAATGTGCATGTAAACCTTTAACAAAGTTGGCTCCTAGCATAAATCACTTAAAAAAGAAAATTATTTGTGTTGCTAGTCCTAGGTGTTTTTTTTCCCTTTACATGATTTCCACATTAAATCATGTTGTCAAAGGTGTGAATGTTGTTGTGTTACAACTTGATTTTCATAGATATTGGATGCTTGCATCACATGACTGGTGACATAAGTAAGTTTAAAAAACTTGAAATAATTGACAATGGTGGAGCTTATAAGTTAGGTAAAGATGTGCCATGTCTAGTGAAAGGTAATGGATCGCTAATGTTGAATGATAAAATCAGGTGTGATGATGCTTATTGGTACAAGGACTAAAATGCAATCTTTTGAGTATTGCTTAGTTGAATAATTTAACTCGCAAATTGGAGTTTTAGAATATAAAAGTTAAGATCTTTGATAATGAAGGAAATATGATTGGAACTAGAATGAAAAAAAAAGTTAATCTATTTTATCTTGATCCTACTATTGAAACATATTTATTTGCTAAATTTGAGGATGTATGGTTATGACATAAGAGGTTGTGTCATGTAAATTTTGAGAATATGATGAAGATTAGTAGAAAGAAAAGAGTTAGAGGCTTACCGAATCTGCATAAAACTGAGAATGTTATGTGTAAAGAATGTAGTATGGTAAGATGATAAAGTCAAACAAGTCATACACTTGTAAAGATATTTTGGAATTAGTGCATACTGATTTGTGTGGACCAATGAGAGTTGAAAGTTACTATGGTGACAAATACTTCAGATTATTTAGTAATTATTACACTAGGATGATGTTTGTCACGTTCACAAAGGTAAAATCACATGCTTTTGATATGATCAAATGGTATAAGACTAGAGTCAATAAAGAAACTAGTAAACAATTGAAATGTCTAAGATTTGATAGAGGTGGTGAATATGTCTTTTGAATTCACTAACTTTTTTGTTAAGAATGGTATCAAAAGATAATTATTTGCACTGAGAACACCTTGACAAAATGAGATTGCCGAGAGAAGAAATAGATCTATTGTGGATTGAGCAAGAATAATGTTGATTGAAAAAGATGTTTCTTAAATGTTCTAGTAAGAAGCTATAAGTACTACACTCTATACTCTCAGCTGAGTTCAGTTGAAGAAAGGAACAAATAAGATACCCTATGAAATATGGTATGGTCATACACCTAATGTAAGCTATTTCAAGCTATTTGGAAGTAGGTGTTATATTCATAAGAATTGAAGGAATAGTAAATTTGATTAAAAAGGAGATGAAGGTATTTTATTTGGCTATTCATCTAAAAGAAAAGCATATAAATATTTGAAAAAAGGTACCAACATAATGATTGAAAGTGCAAATGTAAGAAATGATGAGTTTGCAGATAAGAATGGTGTGGAAAGAAAAAAAGAACTTGAAGATTACAATTTTTTTTAATATATGTGTATAAAGATGTATCTAATACACTACCTGACATATAAAAGAGAGCTATCAAGTTACAACACACATTACTCGAGCAAAACATAGTACAACTTGAGCAAGAAGCTGAACCTCAACTAAGTGAGAATAATGTAGAGAATAAAAAATCTGAACTTGTATTACCCAAATATGTCAAAAATAATCATTCACCTAAACAAATAATTGGAGATAGGAATGTTGTAATAATGACAAGAAGTAAGATGAATTACAATACATGTTTAATTTCTAATTTTGAGTCTAGAACAATTAAGGCCACACTTGAAATGGGGATTGGATAAATGCTACAAATGAATAAATTAATTAGATAGAGAAGAAGAAAACATGGACATTAGAACCAAGATCTATGGACAAGAATGTGATAGGAACAAAATAAATTTTAAGAAACAAGCTGAATGAAAATGGAGAAGTGGTGAGAAATAAAACAAGACTAGTTTGCAAAGGTTATGCCTAAGAAGAAGGAATAGACTATGGTGGAAAGATTGGAAGGATTAAAAACATTATTAGCGTATGCTACTTACAAGAAATTCAAAGTTTATCAAATGGATGTGAAATCTACATTCTTGAATGGAGTACTTGGAGAAGTCTATATAGAATAACTAGAAGGATTTGTTGAACCTAATCATAAGAACCTACTTTGCAAGTTGAACAAGGAACTATATGGATTGAAACAAGAACCATGAGCATGATATGAATGTTGGTTTAAAGAATAATTTTGACAGCTGAGTGTCAATACACTTAACCATTTTTCAACTATACATGTCGAGAAAAGAGTAGGAGTCGAGTCACAATTATGTGCCGAGCAATCCAGTTTCATCAAGTGCCGAGTGATATCAAATGTCAAGTGATACAATTTTGTTTAGGTGTCGAGCTATCCAGGAAATAGCATGTGCCGAGCATCAGTAATGCTTCATGAGTCGAGTAACTCAGAATATTAGCATAAGAGTTTGTAATTGCACAAACTATGATGTAAATCATTTTTGTAGCCAACACAAGGTAAATCTTGAAAGATCTAGAGATAAGAATGAATCTTTTTACATTTCCTATGCAATCTGCATGCAACCAATTAGAAAATTGTAAAGGCATGCAACCAATCAGCAAAAGGCAAGTATTGAGCGAGAAATTGAGATTCAATGTGGATCGTAGATCCATATCTAACCCTAAGTCTTCAAAGTCTTTTTAAGGAAGACAAAAGTCTCACTGTAAAAAGGAGACATAGAGGGTAAGAGCAAGAATTTGATATTCAGTTGATTAGAACAAAGTAGAGGAGATGAACAGAAATTAGATCTCAGAGGATCGAAATCAGAGAGAGAGCCAGAACAAGTGCCTGCATTCAGCAATCAAGGATTGCTAACTATCAGGTTTATAATACCTAATACTCTCTTACCATTGTATTAGAAAGGAAACCCTATGTAGATAGGTTGGCTTAACAGCTATTTGTAGATCCTTATCAAAAGGTGATTAAATCCTTTAACAGGGTGACACTTCATATAAAGTGTTTGTAAATCCTTTAACCAGGTCACTATTGACACAGTGTAAAGCCTCTAACAGGGCAGGCCTTTAACAGGTCAGACCATCAGAAGTGGTTGAACAATATTGCTGCAGTAATTTTGTGGGTATCATCCCCACCCCAGTTTTACCTTCTTATTTCTGGAGGGTTTCTGGGTTACCAAATTCCAGTGTTATGTGTTTTTGATGCATGTATTAGTTTCATGTTTATTTGATGTGTTTACATGCATGCAATTTACTTTCAGTTAAAAGTTTTATTGGTTAAAGTGTGATACTTCTGATTCACCCCCCCCTCTCATAAGTATTCTTTCCATATTTGAATATTCCAACAATTGGTATCAGAGCATCAAGATTCTCACAAGAAGAAGTCTAACAACTTGAAGAAAAAGATCTAAATATGGAAGTCTTCAAACTTGGGAAGATTATTGACAATCAAGTGATTGATGTGCAACTGGCTCTACACAAAGTAGAGGAAGCAAGGGAGCAACTGAAAAAATCCTTGAAAAAAAGAAAGAATTTAGCCATAGCTGAAAATGAGATAAACTACAAGGAGATTGATACCACAAATATATTTGCCAATGGAGACACTAAAGAATTTGATGCAACAATAGCAGAACTGATGGAGAAAAACAAAGATCAAGCAAATGAGATAAGATCTCTCAAGATGGAACATGAATCACAGGCCATAATGTTATGTGAAATCACTGAACAAAAGAAAAGAGCAGTTGAAGACAAAGTCATGATGGAAGATGACAAAAGAAATCTTGCAAACAGACTGGAAGAAAAGAGTACTGAATTAACAAGGATCTCAAACATGCAGATGGATACACTTGCCCAAATGATGAACCTTCATCATGAACTCAATATGAAAGACATTGAGATCTCTACACTGAAGATGCAAAATGAACAATTGCAAAATGACTTGAGGAGAGAAAAGAAAATTTTAGAGAGCTTCAACAAACCCAATGAAGCCATCAAGTATTTTGAGCAATTGCTGAAATCCCCAAGATCAACCCATGATACATCAGGTTTTGGACACAACAACACTGAAGTTGGAGAATCATCAAAGAATACTGAACAAAGAAGCGACAAAGGTAAGGATTCAAAACCCACATGTCATTAGTGTAATAAGAAGGGGCATACTGCTAATGTTTGCAGGAGTAGGAGAATCAATCAACCAAACACACATAAAAGCAAGAGTTACTATCACAAGTGCAAAATGCAAGGACATATGACACAAGATTGCAGATCCATTGTCACAAGGACACAAAGATTTGATGGGCATTGTCATAATTGCAAGAAATATGGACATAGGGCATTTGAATATAGATCAAAGCCTATGTGGTCATCAAATCAGCCAGCAAAAACAAAAGAAAATGAAAGTCATTGGGATTACAACACCAGGTACAGTTGTCACTATTGTCAGGAATATGGACATATACCCCAGAATTGCATAAGAACACATTTCAAGGGAAACTATAAAAGATGGTTGAGTCAAACCACATGTTTCAGTTGCTTGAAAACTGGTCACATCAGCAAGAATTGCCCAACAAGGTCAAAGGCACCAAGTTTTGAGTTCAACAATGGAAAGGCAAAGATAGATGTTGAACACATCAGAAGTGAGACGAATAAGACATGGAAGAAGAAAGATGAGTGCAACACATCAAGTGCAAAGATCACTTCACCTAATGGGTCAAGTGATCACACTTCATCTAATTAAGTAAGAATGGTTATGTGGGACTGATATACTAAGTTATATCATACATCAGTTCCAAGACATAGAAGAACTGCAAAGAAGAAATCAACATAAGCAAAGATGCTAAGTTAAAATTGAGAGTCTTGCAAAATCTGCCAAAGTTGTCTTCAGGTGCCGAGTTGCTAATAGTGATCGAGTTGATAGTTGATGCCGAGCTGTGAAATATCAATGGGAGCCAAGTGAAGTGAAACACAATGGGTGCCGAGTCATGATGAAATCCTTCAGGTGCCGAGTAGACAGTTGTCAGCACACTAAGCATTAATTGCTCTGTTTTGAAGGGTACATAGGTCAATTTTTGATCTTTTCTCACCATTCAAATGTGAAGCAAAGATGAGAAGAGCACAGAAGATCAAGGGCAACTTAGAAGCCATTTGCAAGGATTTCCACAATGATTCAGCATGAGTTTCATCGATTTGAGGTATTTTACTTGTGTGCCGAGCTACGTAGTGTTTATAAACTTGTTTAAACTGTAAACCCTAGTTTGGAAAACAATGGCATCTGGGTCTGGAACCACTAAGGGCAAAGAGAGTCATGAAATATAGTTGGTTAGTAATGAAATCAAGCAACTAGAGTTCAAGCCCATTCTAGAAGTTGCATACAAGAATGATCCCATAGGTGCACTATCTGTTATTTCTGATAAAGTTGTTAGGGTCCAAGATGTTCGTAGATGTTATAATTGCAAAATTGGAGCCATAGGAGATCTAGAAATTTATAATGCATATGACAAGCTATGTGAGAACAAAATACTGAAAGATGAGTTCTCAATAATCGAGAGAAAGGGATTGACCAAAACCCTAGAGTTTCCAATTGTTTTCAAAGCTGAATGGGTACACATAATTTTGAGCAGAATACATGATGGAGCCTTTTGGTTAGAAACAGGGCCAGTGAAATTTACTAAGAAAACTGTTCATAGGGTTACTGGTATTCCAACCCTAGATTGGCCAAAGACCCTGTGTAGTGACAAAAAGGAAGTAATAGAGAGAAACACGGGTGCTAAATGGAACAATAGGGGAATGACTATTGATACAATCACAAAACCCCTACTAGATTTTGCTGTGAGAATCATTTCACACAAATTCTATCAGTCAAGTAGGTTAAACAGTGTGCCTTGTATAGCAGTTGATGTTGCATACAAATTGGTTAAAAAGGATCATACCTATGATCTAGTAGAGCTCATGTTTCAACAGATTAATGAGAATTTGGGAGCTATAAGGAAGAGCAAGGGAGCTCATTGCAAATTTGGATCAGTTTTGGTGTGCATGTTTTTCTATCTGATGAAAGAATTCCCTTCTGTGGGTAAGGTGAAATCGAATCCAGATAAAACAATTGTTGAACAGATCAATGGATATATTGAACAGATGGGTGATAATTTTGATGCCCAAATGACTAGCTACTTTGAGGACTTCAAATAGTCCATGAAACAAAGAATGAGGATTCCAGTCTCATTGATTGAGAAATATGAAAAAGACATTTGTTTTCTTGTAGATATTGATTATACTTATATATAGGTAGTCATACCTAGAGTGCGATGGCTTAAGCCACTAGGTTATGAACTCGATATTGATCAAGCCTCTGCAGCAATAATAGCTCTCCTTGCAGAGGAAGTTGACAAGAATGCAAAAGCCTTTGGAACTTATGATGTTGTAAAATCAAGGGTGGTAACAGATTTGAAAACTGCCTCAGCAGTAAAGAAGAAAGAAAAATTGGTAAGGAAAATCAAGAGAAAATTTGCTGTTGAAGGAGAAGGAACAACAGAAGAGGAAGAAGACATTGAAGATGAGGGAGACGAACCTCAAGGTCTGACTCAAGGGTTAGGAGAAGATAAAGAGGAAAGTGCTGAGGAAGAAGCCAAGGAAGCACAAGTTAGAACCAAGGTCAAAAAAAGAAAGGCCACAACTCCTCCTGCTCCTCAACCCAAGGCAAAAAAAGTAGCTGCTCCTGCACAAAAGAGACCTACTACAAGGGTTGTAGCACAAAAAGCTCAAGAGAAGGCAACAGAGAAGAAGAAGGCTTCAAAGAAGACTGTTGCCAAGCCAAAGAAGAAAAGAAAATTTGTTGCCCAGCCTCAAATAGATGAAGAGAAGACTGAGTCAGAGGACAACAACCAATTCCAAGTGGTAAGTCACAAACCTCAGACTGCTATTGATAAATTATGCTCAAAGATTAAGAATGATGATTTGAAAGGTTTAAAGAACTTAAATTTTTCTAATCTCACCAAGGAGGAACAAAAAAAATTAGAGGAATCCATGTATGCTATGATGGCTAATTATAAGCACACACCTCTAGAGTTAGATGAATCAATGCCTAAGGAATTGTACAAAATTATAGAGGATAAATGGAATTTTTGTTTGCAAATGGAAAGGGAGATAAGAGAATCAACATTAGCTAGATTGTTGCCTGATTTGACTAAGGATCAAATAAAAAATGCAGTTAAGAGGCATAACAATAGATTCACTCCCAAACATAGAGCTTTTAGCATTTTGCAGAACAAAATTGAGGATGTAGTTCAAGTGGAGAAGAAGGTTGAAGAACAAAAGGAAGATGAAGATGCACATACAAAGGAGAAAGAGGAAGAGAAAGATACAGCTGAGCAACAAGATCAAAGTGTGCAAGACACACAACTATCACCTCCTAGTCCTCCTCATGCCATCATCACACCTGCAAAGATTTTCAAAATAAAGGATGTTACAGACACTTCTAGTCCAAACATCAATCCATTAACTGCATAGGATTTAGCAAAAATCCTTGACCAATCAACACTAGTAGCAAAATTGTGTTCAAGTCCTATATTGGTTAGTGTTGATGAATTGGAGAATCCAGTAGCTAAAACAAAGGCAGTCAAGGTGAAAACACAAGAACCACCTTCGACCATACAACCTACTGGTATTCTATTTCTTCCTCCACCACCTCTACCAAGTGTAGTCACTAATACACTTCAGATGCCGAGTGCTACAATAGGGGAAATCAAAGAAACATCTGAACAACCAGTAAGTTCAACCCACCTATTGATCACCAAAAGGATAAACAAGCTGAAGAAAAAGATGAGACAAGTAAGAAGAAGGAGTCTACAATGCAAACATTGGTTGCATTACCCAAATTTGGTACTCCAACATAGACTCTTCAGTAGCCGAGCACTGATAGGTTACCATTACAAATCAGGACACCAGGCTCGACCTCATCAAGGGCAGTCAGGAAACTTCACTATGGAGTTCTTGAGCTTGATGAAGAAATAAAGATTCCGCATTATGAATCCAACACTCTCACTGAAGAGGAGATCAATGAAATTCAGAGTGCATTGGATAGAAGAAGGAGACGAGAAGCACTAAGAAGAGAACACAAGTACAAGCATTCCATGAATGAAATCAAAGACATATTCATAGAAGCTTTCAACTTAAAGTTTCTAGATGAGTCAAGGCCAATCATAGAGCAACTATCTGATATAGTTGACCAGGTGACTAGTGAAGACTAAGATACAGATGTCAAATTACTAGAATGGTAAGAAAGAAAGTTCCAAGGCAAGGTAAATAAGAAAATATATGGTGATATAGCACTATCACAAGTGGAGCTGGCTAAGAAATTTGAAACAGTCAAAACTGTACTTGGAAACATATTTTCCCTGTACAACAAGTTGTGTGATTTTTTCACATTCACACAGGACACTAGCCAGAGAATACTGAGCTTGGAGGAAAATTTGAAGATTTCTAGCATGCAACTCCCTACAAATCCAGTTCAAAGTGAGAAGCATTTTGCCCAATCACTTCACACACAAAGAGAGTTAGCTGTCTTAACAGCAGAGGAGGCAACCACCAAAGCCAAATTGATGCAAATTCAATCCTCAATCACTCCTCATTTGGAAGTACTTCATAAGGAGCAGATGTATGCATAGACAGTCCTCAAGAAAGACCCCAATCTTTCTACATCTGATGGACTTGTACACCTAGCAGCAGAGATTGCCATCCAATATAAGTCATTGGATATTGCACTAGCAAATTGGGATGTAGCTCTGAAGGTACTCTTGAAGTAAACAGTACATTTTTGGCCAAGTATGGCATTTCCCTATCGAACCCTGGACATAAGTGTCAAAAAGGGGGAGATTAAGTATGGGGGAGTTAAGTAGAGATTAAGTATGGGGGAGATATAAGCTGAGAAGGAGATACATAATGAAATGGTAAGTATGATGAAAGGGGGAGAATTTTGAAAATTTTTGATATAACATATTGGTCAGAATGTAGAAACATGTCAGAAGTCATTGAGTGTACAAAACACAATCAACTCATAGCGAGTCATAAGGTATATTGTTATTTGTTCTTAAATTTTTTTGAGCAAATAAGAGGATGCATGAAATAATGTCAAGATCATAGGATCTTAGTTAAGTGTTTTTGCCACTCATGTCAAAGGGGGAGATTGTCGGTTTAAAGAATAATTTTGATAGCTGAGTGTCAATACACTTAACCATTTTTCACTATACATGCCGAGCAAAGAGTAGGAGCCGAGTCATAGTTATGTGCCGAGCAATCCAGTTTCATCAAGTGTCGAGTGATATCAAGTGCTGAGTGATACAGTTTTGTTTAGGTGCCGAGCTATCCAGGAAATAACATGTACCGAGCATCAGTAATGCTTCATGAGCCGAGTAACTCAGAATATCAGCATAAGAGTTTGTAATTGCACAAACTATGATGTAAATTGTTTTTGTAGCCGACACAAGGTAAATCTTGAAAGATCTAGAGATAAGAACAAATCTTTTTACATTTCCTATGCAATCTGCATGTAGCCAATTGGAAAATTGGAAAGGCATGCAACCAATCAGCAAAAGGCAACTATTGAGCAAGAAATTGAGATTCAATGTGGATCATAGATCCATACCTAACCCCAAGTCTTCGAAGTCTTTTTAAGGAAGACAAAAGTCTCACTGTAAAAAGGAGACATAGAGGGTAAGAGCAGGAATTCGATATTTAGTTGATTAGAACAAAGTAGAGGAGACGAACAAAAATTAGATCTTAGAGGATCGAAATCAGAGAGAGAGAGCCAGAACAAGTGCCTACATTTAGCAATCAAAGATTGCTAACTATCAGGTTTATAATACCTAATACTCTCTTACCATTGTATTAGAAAGGAAACCCTATGTAGATAGGTTGGCTTAATTGCTATTTGTAGATCCTTATCAAAAGGTGATTAAATCCTTTAACAGGGTGACACTTCATGTAAAGTGTTTGTAAATCCTTTAACCAGGTCACTATTGACACAGTGTAAAGCCTCTAACAAGGCAGGCCTTTAACAGGGCAGACCATTAGAAGTGGTTGAACAATATTGCTGCAGTAATTTTGTGGGTATCACCCCCACCCCAATTTTACCTTCTTATTTCTGAAGGGTTTCTGGGTTATCAAATTCCAGTGTTATGTGTTGTTGATGCATGTATTAGTTTCATGTTTATTTGATGTGTTTACATGCATGTAATTTACTTTCAGTTAAAAGTTTTATTGGTTAAAGTGTGATACTTCTGATTCACCCCCCCCCTCTTATAAGTATTCTTTCCATGTTTGAATATTCCAACAATGAAATGTTACATTCTTATTTGATTAAAATTGGATTTTCTAGAACAAGTGAGAACAATAATTTGTATTTAAAGAGTGAATTTGAAAATATAGTGTTGATTGCTGGAATCTTTGTGGATGACAATATATTTGGTGGAAATGAATTACAGGGAGTCATAAGGTATATTGTTATTTGTTCTTAAATTTTTTTGAGCAAATAAGAGGATGCATGAAATAATGTCAAGATCATAGGATCTTAGTTAAGTGTTTTTGCCACTCATGTCAAAGGGGGAGATTGTCGGTTTAAAGAATAATTTTGACAGCTGAGTGTCAATACACTTAACCATTTTTCACTATACATGCCGAGCAAAGAGTAGGAGCCGAGTCATAGTTATGTGCCAAGCAATCCAGTTTCATCAAGTGCCGAGTGATATCAAGTGCTGAGTGATACAGTTTTGTTTAGGTGCCGAGCTATCCAGGAAATAACATGTACCGAGCATCAGTAATGCTTCATGAGCCGAGTAACTCAGAATATCAGCATAAGAGTTTGTAATTGCACAAACTATGATGTAAATTGTTTTTGTAGCCGACACAAGGTAAATCTTGAAAGATCTAGAGATAAGAACAAATCTTTTTACATTTCCTATGCAATCTGCATGTAGCCAATTGGAAAATTGGAAAGGCATGCAACCAATCAGCAAAAGGCAACTATTGAGCAAGAAATTGAGATTCAATGTGGATCGTAGATCCATACCTAACCCCAAGTCTTCGAAGTCTTTTTAAGGAAGACAAAAGTCTCACTGTAAAAAGGAGACATAGAGGGTAAGAGCAGGAATTCGATATTTAGTTGATTAGAACAAAGTAGAGGAGACGAACAAAAATTAGATCTTAGAGGATCGAAATCAGAGAGAGAGAGCCAGAACAAGTGCCTACATTTAGCAATCAAAGATTGCTAACTATCAGGTTTATAATACCTAATACTCTCTTACCATTGTATTAGAAAGGAAACCCTATGTAGATAGGTTGGCTTAATTGCTATTTGTAGATCCTTATCAAAAGGTGATTAAATCCTTTAACAGGGTGACACTTCATGTAAAGTGTTTGTAAATCCTTTAACCAGGTCACTATTGACACAGTGTAAAGCCTCTAACAAGGCAGGCCTTTAACAGGGCAGACCATTAGAAGTGGTTTAACAATATTGCTGCAGTAATTTTGTGGGTATCACCCCCACCCCAATTTTACCTTCTTATTTCTGAAGGGTTTCTAGGTTACCAAATTCCAGTGTTATGTGTTGTTGATGCATGTATTAGTTTCATGTTTATTTGATGTGTTTACATGCATGTAATTTACTTTCAGTTAAAAGTTTTATTGGTTAAAGTGTGATACTTCTGATTCACCCCCCCCCTCTTATAAGTATTCTTTCCATGTTTGAATATTCCAACAATGAAATGTTACATTCTTATTTGATTAAAATTGGATTTTCTAGAACAAGTGAGAACAATAATTTGTATTTAAAGAGTGAATTTGAAAATATAGTGTTGATTGCTGGAATCTTTGTGGATGACAATATATTTGGTGGAAATGAATTACTATGTAAACCATTTTCTTATCAAATGAGTAAAGAATTTGAGATATCAATGTTTGGTGAGATCAAATATTTTATTGGCCTACTACTTCATTAAACAAAGAATGGTATATATGTGACTCAATCTAATTATGTAAAGGATATCTTGAATACATTTGGAATGGGGGTGAATGCACAAAGTTGGGTCACAATTCTGCGGAAGTCAAATCCGCAAAATGAAACTTCATAGAAATGAGTACCCAATTTTAAAAAACGGACACCCGTTTTTGGTTCGAGTGCCTGACCCTAAATTTAAAAAACAGGCACCCATTATTTTTAAAAATTGGGTACCCATTTTTTGTTTTCAAAAAATGGGTACCCGTTTCTCAAAAAAATAAAAATTTAAATTTTTAAGAAACGGGCACCCATTTTTTAAAGTACCCATTTTTTAAAAATTCAATTTTTTAAGTTTTCAGCGATTTTTACATGCCACTTTTAGCTTTTCAAAACGGGTACCTATTTTTTGAAATTCAAATAACGGTTGCCTGTTTTTTACAACATGAGGCAGGATTTTTTTTTCCTACCTCGGATTTTGGTTTGGGACAAGCTTGGTGAGATCAAGCCTATGCCTTGGCCTCTTAAGATTTGGCTAAGGCATTGAATTGACAAATTCATGCTTTGCCATAATTTTTAGAGGGTCTTCCCGATCAAATTTTTTTACGAAACAAAAACCCATTAGAGCTCTCACTGTCCTGATTTCAAAAATATAAATTTTATAGAGTTATGTTTTTATTTACTATTTTTAAATTATTTTTTAATCAAAGGTGGTACCTAAATGTAAAATAGCAACGTTCACTAAAACCTTAATAACTTTTTTATTTTATATTTAAAAAAAAATTAATTTATATGTCATCAATCTACATTCAATTCTTTCGAAGTTTTAAAAAAATATAAAATTGAAAGCAATGAAATTTTGATCAAATTATGGTGTCCATACACGAGAGGTTTTAAAATTTTCTTTTATAGCCAATTATAAATTAATAATAAAAAAAAATATTCATGAAAAAATATTCTCATCAATCTTTGGTGTGTCGGGTAACTCCATTTAAAAGGATTCACAAAAATTTATTCATTTGTGTCAAATTATGGTGTCCGTACACGAGCGTGGTATGGTCCTGAAACAAACATTTTGAAAAAGTGATTTTTAAAGATCCATACCAAAAAAAAATCTATCATATGGGTATACAAATAAATTACATATTCAAAAAGAAGATTCCAAGCACTACAATTTCTATTTCTAAAGTTTTTTAATATTTAATCTCTAAATGGCTCAAATTTTGGCATCAATTGACAAAATATTTCAGAAATAGGAAAAACACTTCCACTTTTTGGCCAAAAGTGAGACCCAACTTCTTGCACTGACCCATGGAATAGTCTAGACTAGTCGATACAGGTGGAGTGAAATTGTCAGAAGAAGATACTGCTGCTAATGTAAATGAAACTCAATACAGATCAATGATTGATAAATTTCAATATGTTGTGTATAGTAGATCATTTATTACACATGCTATTGAAATTGTTGCAATATTTTCATAAGAAACAAACATGACTTCTATCAAGAGGATATTCAGATATTTTAAAGAGACTAAAGATTATTTATTAAATGGTATAAACAAGATGGTTACTTTATTCTTAAAGTCTATAATGATGTTGATTGCACTAGTAATGTTGATGATAGAAAAAGAACAAGTGGCAGAGCTTTGTATTTTTGAGAAAGATTGATAACGTTGTTGAGCAAGAAACAAATTTACATTTCACAATCTACTAGTGAAGCTAAGTATGTTGCTGTTGCAAATAATTATTCTAATTTTTTTTGATTAACTATTGGAAGGGATGCAAGAAGAGATAACTGAGCATGTTACTATTTATTGTGATAACACTAGTGCAATAAATATATCAAAGAATCTAGTGATGCATGCAAGAAAAAGCATATATCAATCAACTATCACTACTTGAGGGAGCAAGTATAAGATAAACAAGTTACACTTGAATATGTGAAGTCTAAGGAGAAAATTTCACACATATTTACTAAGCCAATGCCTAAAGATTCTTTTGAGTATCTAAGAGGTAAATAGGGGGTCCTTCTCCTATCCAAAATTCACCAAGTGAAGATGCATGTTGCATCAATTTATGGATGAACATAAATATCTTTTTGGAGTTGATGCAATAGTTCACACTTTAGGAGAAAAATTGAAGTTGTGGAAATGATTGAAATGAAATTGATGTAAACAATACATGCAAGGTATATATAACTAGGAGGTTTTGTATGTTTCGTATTGGAACTTATAGTTACATTTGACATTGCTGTCAAAGAGGGAGAGAATCAGGAAGGAAGATTAACAAAAGGATGAGTGATATACTATGGGAGATGAAGAATAATCAAAGGGAGAGAATTAACTTTGAGGAATGAAGATACTATTAAAAAGTTAACATAAAGAGATCATTAAGTAAGGGGAGAAGTGCTAAAGATTGTTGATACTAAAAATTAACATAAAGAGATCATTAAGTAAGAGGGAGAAATGTTAAAGATTGTTGATACTAAAAATATAGACCGAGTACACCTGATGATGAAATTTGTTGCAGAGAACCAACAGAGAACTTGGACTTGAAAAGTTGTATTATTATCAATGAATATATTTGATTATCTTTTGTAATGTAAAACCATATGTTTATGTATTGCCATCAACGCCAAAAGGGGATATTGTTAGCCCCAAATAATGATGTAACTGAGAATTCTATGAACATTTGTGAAAGAGTCATATCAGTTGTTATGTTTTCATTGATGTTAAATTATTAATTGGCTAGACATTATGCTAATTCAGTAGAGTACCATATCATTTAATTGATGAAGAGGATTCAAAGAAGGTATTTTGATGACAAATTTAATAAGTATGGTATTCGTTGGGCACTTGAATGATTTGGATAGTGATAATATAATATTGGTTTGATTATTTTAAAATAAGGAATTATGTAATGTAATGATGAAGTTTATGTATTCACCAAGCTATATAAGCTACATCGAGCAATAAGGTGAAAGGAGTACAGCATTTCCCAAGTTACTACAATGTTGATCAAATAAATCTTGTGTTAACTAAGTGATGTATTAATTGAGTGAAATAAAATTTTCACTGAGTATGAGATAGAAGAAAAATTTAGGAAAGATGGAATCTGAGGCTAACTTTTGGTGAAAATAGAAAATGATCGAGAAGTTCAAAGGTAAAATTCAAAGTTTGTTATAGGATCAATGACTAGAAAAATACAATGATGATGGAGATTAAAACATGATAAGGATGATTATAAAATATAATGAAAATTTTATTTTCTAAGAGACTAAGTACACTAAATATGAGATTTACAGATGTGGCTAAGTGGAAAAATAAGGAAAAATCTAGAAGCAACGAGCTTACTAATTAAGGAGAAGTTAGAACAAGTTTTTGGTTGCTGATGAGTTGCTGATTGTTGCTGATCAATATTGTCAAGTTGGTGATTTGTGTGAAGAAAAGAGAAGAAAAGAAGCAAGGTGAACCAAGTAGAGCATAAGGAAGATCAAGCAGAGTTAGAGAAAAGTGAAAATGTGAGGAAGAGAATCAACCAAACAAAGATCAAACAGAGATCTAGAAGAGAAAAAAGAAAGAAGAAGATAGGGTAAAACAAAGATCTGAACAAGAAAGGTAGTGCTAAATCTTACAGATTATTTTTCTATTACATTCTTACCATTGTAGTAGAAAAATATCTTAACTGAGTAGACTTAAAAAGTCTATGGCATCCTATATGGTAACATCAATTAGTGATGTTTGTATGTCCTTTAGAGTAGGCCATTCTATAGAAAAGATTGAGGAGTGATAAGGTCTAGATGATCTTTATGTTAAAACCATCTAACTAGGTCACACTAAAAAAATGCATGTAACACTTTAACAATGTTGGATCCTAGGAAAATTCAATTAAAAAGAGTGAAAATTATTTGGGTTGCTAGTCCTAGGTGGTTTTTCCCTTTATAGGGTTTCCACATTAAATCATGGTTTCAAATGTGTGAATGTTGTTGTGTTGCAACTTGATTTTCATGGTATTAACTTAAATACTACAACTCAGTAACAACTATGTAAACATAAGGTAAAAACTAATTTATATTTATAATACTCAGTAATAACAAGAATAGTGAGTTAATAGTTAGAAGTAAATTGATTACAAGATTGAAATGTGAAGCTGAATGAGATCATCAAGTTATTTCTTTTTTTATGAAGTTTAATTAATACTCAAGCGTTTGAAAGGCTTGTCGGATAATTGCACATAACTAATTCACTCCCCCTCTTAGTTATCTAATAATAGGTATCAAAGCACAATGCTTGGAGGAATAAGTTTGAAAGAACTTGAGCTAAATATCTGAAGATATATAAGAGAGAGGTACCAAAGATGAATAGGGAGAATTTATCCTCATGGAAAAATAGAAGGTTGATATATTTTTTTGGAATTAGTGACATTGATATATACTAGCTGGATAATAAATACACTACATCACCCCTTCCCATGACCTTGGAGCAAATGATTGAGAAGAAAGATCATAATAGTTTGATGATTGAAATTGCATCTACTCTAAATAACCCTGAGTTTGATGATATCAAGAACTATGATAATGCTAAGAAAATGTAGGACACATTGACACTCATACATGGTGGAGATCCAAATGTGCTAAGAGCTAAAGATAAAAGTTTAAGAGAAAAGTATAATGGCATGAGAATGTAAGAAGGTGAGAATGCTACATAGTATGTGAATTGAATAAAAGAAGCTATTAGTGGAATCATATCTACTGGAGGAGTTATTAGTGATTATGATATTGTAAATAAATTTCTTAGAGCTCTTCTACCCATCTATGCTATAAAATTATATGCAATTCAAGAAGTTAGAGCTATGTATGGTAATGATTTGACACTTGATAGTTTAGTTGGTAGGTTGATTGCATTTGAGTTGAGAAATTATGATAAAAATTTGGTTACACTTGGGAATGCCTTTAAGTCTTCAATAACCATTAACAATTCAAAGAAAGAGAAGAGAAGTAAAGATGAAATTAAATATGAACTTGAAGATGACATGGATGATATTGAAGGATTTCTTGCAAGGAGATTATCAAGAGGAAAATGCAAATTCAAAGGTAAGTCGGTCAATTTGAAGCTAGGTGTCCTAAGTGATGTAAGAGTGAAAAAAATGATAAGAAAGATCACAAGTATAGGAAGAACAAGGATTTCAAAGACAAAGGAAAGAAATCATGCTATATTACTGAAGATGAGCACATCGACTCTAGTTCTGATGATGAGAAAGAAGCCGTTGAGATGGTGTATGTTGCTATCAAGGAAGATCCTAATGGAGAAAGGTATGAAATTGAAAAAGTCATTATTTCACATGTTAGTAAGAATGATATATGGATCATAGATAGTAGATGCTCATATTATATGACTGGTAACATAAGTAAGTTTGACAAACTTGAAGAAATTGATGATGGTGGAACTTATAAGTTAGCTAATGACGTCCCATGTCTAGTGAAAGGTAGAGGATCATTAATGTTGAATGATAAAATTAGGTGTGATGACACTTATTGGGTACAAGGACTAAAATACAATCTTTTGAGTATTGCTCAGTTGAATAATTCAAGTCTCAAGCTAGAGTTTTAGAATATAAAAGTCAAGATCTTTGATGATGAAGGAAATCTAATTGGAAGTAGAATGCAAACAAAAGGTAATTTATTTTATCTCGATCCTATTGTTGAGACATATTTATTTTCTAAATTTGAAGATGTATGGTTGTGGCATAATAGGTGTGTCATGTAAATTTTGAGAATATGGTAAAGGTTAGCAGAAAGAAAAGAGTTAAAGGCTTGCCAAATCTGCATAAAACTGAGAATGCTAGGTGTAAAGAATGTCAACCAAGGTATTTTCTAGTGGCTAATATTCGTCAATTGGCTAATTTTAGATTTTTTTGGCTAGTAACTTAGCTAATAATTTAAGATTTAATACAACCTAAATTTCCATATTTTAATAAAGTTTAGCTCTAAAATATTTAAAATCGACCAATAATTTATTTTATTAAAAACATTATTTTCAAAGATTCACCATAACATTCGATATATGATTAACTTTGATTTAACTATATATTATATATTATTAGATAAATTAAAATTAATTCACCAATAATTATCATAATAATTAGTTACTTTAGGTATATATCACCAATATTTAGTTTTTACTATTGATTTAAAATATAATGTAATGATCCTCATAATATTCTATGAGTTAAAAAATATTCAATTTTCATTTGTAATATTTTATGGTGATTAATAAAATTTCTATTATTATTGTGATTGACCAATATACTCTATAAAAAAATTATAATTCCAAAGTAATCGCCAATATAAATAATATTTAAAATAAAAAAATTGAAAGATTTGTGAATAATTTTTCAAAAGTAATGAAAGATTCACCAATATTTTATATCTTTTTTTGGTGGGAGGTTTCTTAAAGATTATCTCGATGTTAGCTCAGTAAGATGACAAAGTTAAGAAGTCACACACTTGTAATGATATTTTGGAATTAGTGCATACTGATTTGTGTGGACCAATGAGAGTTGAAAGTTACTATGGTGAAAATTAGTTCATATTATTTGTTGATGATTACACTAGGATGATTATTGTCATGTTCATGAAGGTAAAATCACATGCTTTTTATATGTTAAAATGTTATAAGACTAGATTTGAGAAAGAAATTGGTAAAAAATTGAAATGTCTAAGATTTGATAGAGGTGGTGAATATGTCTATTGAATTCACTAACTTTTGTGTTGAGAATGGTATGAAAAGACAATTATCTACATCGAGAACACCATGCCAAAATAAAATTGCTGAGAGAAGAAATAGATCTATTGTGGAATGTGAAAGAATATTGTTGATTGAAAAAGATATTGCTTAACTGTTCTAGAGAGAAGCTATAAGTACTGCAATCTATACTCTCAATCGAGTTCGATTGAAGAAAGTAACAAACAAGATACCCTATGAAATATGGTACGGTCATACACCTAATGTAAGCTATTTCAATATATTTGGAAGTAGGCATTACATTCATAAGAATTGAAGGAATGGTAAATTTGATTCAAAAAGAGATGAAGATATTTTCCTTGGCTATACATCTAAAAGAGTAAAGCATATACATGTTTAAGCAAAGCTACCAACACAATGATTTAAAGTGAAATGTAAGAATTGATGAGTTTGCATATATGAATGGCATGGAAAGAAAAAAGGAACCCTAAAGATTTAAATTATTTTAACATGTGTATAAAGATGTACCTAATACACTACACGAGTTAGAATAGAAAGCTATCGAGTTACAATATACATTACCCCAACAACAGATAGTACAATTTGAACAAGAAGCTAAACCCCAACCAAGTGAGAATAATGGTGAGAATTAAAGGCCTAAAATTGTATTAGCCAAATATGTTAGGAAGAATCATTCACCTAAATAAATAATTGGAGACATGAGTGCTGGAGTAATAACAAGAAGTAAGATGAAAGACAATACATGTTTAATTTTTGATTTTGAGCCTACACAGTTGAAAATGAGGATTGGATAAATGCTATGAATAAAGAAATTGAATATATAGAGAAGAAGAAAACATGGACATTAGTACCAATATCTATAGACAAGAATGTAATAGGAATAAAATAGATCTTCAGAAATAAGTTGAATGAAAATGGAGAAGTAGTGAGAGATAAAGCAATACTAGTTTGCAAAGATTATGCTTAAGAAGAAGGAATAGACTATGGTGAGAATCTTGTACCTATGGAAATATTGGAAGGATTAAAAACATTGTTGGCCTATGCTACTTGTTGGCTTCTAACTTGATAGAATTTCAACAACTCTTAGATTATTAGAAAACCTAGGAATTAGCTAGAGACCATCATGAACATTCTGAAATACAAACTAAAAGGACCAAATAACAAGACTTTGATGTCTTCTCCACTTTGAATTCTACAAAATTTAGGCGGGTATACCTAGGAATTCACTCTTTACTTCATTAAAACTCAAAAATCAACATGAATTCCAAAATAATAGATGATTTATCCCTAATCCTTCTAACTCTTAGACAATAAAGGAGATGACAAATGACTATTTTATCAAACCCTATAACTCCATGAATCAAGTATAGGTTGATATTTCAAAACTTCAATAAAAAAACATTAAATGATTGATTTATATGAATTTTTGCACCATATAAAATATTCCAAATTGGATCAACTTCAGGGGATAACTAGTGCCTTATCCATTGGGCTATAAACTCATAGGAATAAGACATTTACTTTTGGACCTATCTAGACAATTTGTGAGAAGATTATCAGTATTCATTTATAGATCTCATACTAATCAAAATATTCAATGAAAAATAAAAATATATTTCAATTTACATTAAGCATTTACATAACCCATTAGATTATTAGCAAAAATAAACATAAAGATAATCCAAAACAAATTACAACTAGAATTTAATAAACTTTTCCATTAAATCTCAAAAAACAAAATAGAGATGAAAGAAGATGCAAGATCTAGGATGAACAACTAGCTTTTTGCATTTTGTATTAACTTCTTTGAAATTGTATACAATTCAATGACCATCCCTATTGGAAAACAACTCAAATAGACCAACAAATGTTAACTCTTTTCACTCAAACTTTGGAAAAAAATTACACAGTATCCATGGACTGACTCAAAACATGAACAAAACTTAATTCAGAAAAATGAATCTCAGACCCTCACTGCACATCTTGGAAATCTTTTTATAGAAACAAGGATTGCAACTAGCTTCAGATGGGAAGACACATGTTCAAAGTTGAGATACAATAACTATTTTACATGAGACAAAAAAATTACAAAAAGAATGTTGGAGATAGCCAAAATTTTAACAACTATCAATTTTGATGTTTAGGATCAACTCTATAATTTATAATGAGAGCACACCCACAATAGGCAACCCGCAAAGATAAAGTGTCTCTATCAAATAGTTGTCCTCCCTCATGATATTCTTTGACCTTTCCTTGCATGTTCATATGATATCTCTAGATGAAATTACCTTTATCTCAATGAACTATATTTAGTTCATTGATGCATTTATTCCATTTTGCTTCAGTTAAAGCTCTAATCTCTGTAACTATTTTATTCATATCTGCCTCCAAATTGTATAGAAGATCAACAATATAAAAAAATTGTTGAAAAAATCATTTCTCAATTGTTGTAGGCAACAAACCTTTCTTTCCTCAAGATGCTATAAAAAGAATCTGACTATTCTTGCCAATCCCTCATTTTGTTCTCATCATCAATTATCTTTTGGATAAAACCAGGTGTACCATTGGCAATGGTCTTCATTTTATTGCTTATTACATGCAACTTACCACAAAAGAATGCATTTAATTATTTTACCTTACGTATCGTCCTAAAATGGAAGCACTTTCATGTTAAGAGCATTTAGCACTCTAATAAATGGTATGGGGTCATGTCAACTGCCTTGAATAGGTATTTGCATGGATATGTCATTTTCCCTCCTATTCTGCTTCTCTTTTCCTGTTTCAAGCCTTTTTTTGACAACTTTCTCTATAAAATTGAAGATTTTGAATTTTTGGGTCAAGGATGATCTGAAGGGTCAAGGTCAACCTTGACCATGACTTAGGTCAAGGATGACCTTCAACCTGACCTAGGGTAGGGTTGACCTCATCCCTGACCCCAATTCCAATTTTCAAATTTTGAGAGTTTTGGGATATCAGGCTTTAGAAAGTTTCATTTTCCCACTTCCAGGTTAGCTATTTTGGGTTTTGGAATGGTAAAATCTTAAATTTAATTTAATCTAGGTCAATTTCTAGGGGTTAAGGTTAATTGGGATTTAATTCTCCAATGTCAGCCTTCTTTGGAAGTTTGTGCCCTAGATCTCTATTTAAGGAAGTCTTCTTCTCTCATTTTGGCATCTATCTATTATCTACTTTTCATGAGGAGATATTATATTGGATGATCTGTTCTCAAGAATTCAAGGATTCAAGGATTCAAGATCCAATTCAAGGAGGTCCATTGTTAGCTATTGAAGGATTCAATCTCTATAGAGCCCTCTTGTTGAATATTTCTCCATTCACATTCATTCAATCCTTTTCTTATGAAAATATCCATTCAAGATTGGTGTTGATGATCTAATGCCATTGATTTGAGACATCCTTCATTCATTTGGAGCACCCATACTTGTGGATTCAAGGATTCGAATCCTCTAAAAGGATTTCAATATAAGTAAGGTGAATAGCTCCATTTACTTTGTCTATACATATTTAATTTCAATTACAATTTCAAGGTTGATTCCAAATTGGGGTTTGACCAAGGAAAATCCCCCCTCCAAAAAAAAAAACTATTTTCTTGTAGGTATATGTATAGGACAATGAATTGGAGTATATATTTGGATACCATTTTCACCAAACTTCTAGGATTTGTGAACATATTTTTTGTTGGATCAATGCAATTCAAAGTCAACTTTTTGGTGAAAGATTGTGCCCCAAGGTAAGATTGTGCTCCGCTATATAAGTAAAGGTTGACCTTCCCTCAGAAGGACAAATTTTTTCTAGGTTTTCTCAGTCTTAAAATTTCCATTCCAGAGCAGGTTGCATACTTCACCAAAACTGTACACAGACATTAGAAATCATTATTTTCTAGATTTTCCCTACTTTTAGGGTAGTATTTAGTTTTATTCATTCAAGGTTTCAAGTACTTATTTTCTATAGTAGATTATAGGATATCCTCCTTTCTACATATTCTCCATCATTTGATTCATTTGTGCATTGATCACTTCCTTGCGGTTAATCAATTTGGATCATTCCTTTTGGGAATTTGGGTTAAAGATAGATCCTATATTCCCACTCATATCATATTCCCCCCTACACATATTTTCTTCTACTCATTTTGGTGAACTTGACATGCTTACCCTTTTTTCTTTTGTGAAATTAGATGCCCTATTGGGTTTTATGATGTTAGATTTTCTTTTACATTATTTTGTTGGTGTTAGATTTCTATTTTATGTTAAATCTTGCATGCTAATTAAATTTCTTGCATTTATATTTCAAAAATACAAAAAAATTGCAAAATCTCTTTCAAAATATAAAAATATTCATGCTTTATGTTTTCTTAGTTGAGTTCATTTTCATTGCATTGGTTTATGAAATTTATTACTTCTAGTCCTACTTCTAAGCTTCTGATGAGACAAATTCATAGACTTATCAATACCTTTGATCTTGAGTCTTCTTCTCCTTTCCTTAGGATCCTGGATGAGAATTTGATTATTCCTAATTCCAATCCTATTATGGAGCAAAACTCTTCTCACTTATCTCATGACAAGGATGATGCTTTAAGAGTTCCTCCTAAATAAGTCCACAAAATTTCAATTGAACTTGATAAAATGGGTAGTTGGCTTATTCAAGAAAACCATAATCAAGATTCTTTTCAAGTTATAGAGGTGCTTAAGAAAGTTCTTCATGATAGTGATCAAGGTGTTAACCTCTTGCATGGTATTACTCACCTTGTGCACTCAAATGTTAAACCTTTAGCTCAAGAAGCTGAAGATTTAGGGTTAATTCCTCCTATCAATAGTGTAGAACCTTCTTCTATTATTTTACCTAGTGTTCCCACCTATACTCTTTTGGTGACTCCAATGATTCCCTCTATTCCTATGAGTGTTCTTCTTGTGTCCCTATTGGAATTCTTTAGAATAATTGAGAGGGGGGAGGGTGGGGGGTGAATTAGTTATCCAAGGTCTAGATGTACAAATAAAACTTTTCACAACTTAGTGAACCATTATCCATAAAACATATTCATCATGCATGCATCCATTAGATCATACAATCACTTGAACTTATAGGTTACTATTAAATAAACTTTGTAAAAATGTAAGCATGAAACATAATAGATTCAATAACACATTTGACAGAATAATTTTATGTGAAAATTCAATTTGGGAAAAACCACCAGTAACATGCTACTCATTCTCACTCTTCTAAAGTGATGCTCCATGAAAGGCCAACCTTGTTAAAGGTTACAATGCACACTATTAAATGTAACCCATTTAAATGATTTCAATCACTCTATTAGGAGTGAGCCTTGTTAGAGGACTATAGATCATTCACTTGGAATGTCACCTGGTTAAAGGATTTACAAATGACTATTAGGTCAACCTTAATCCAAATGATTCACCTTAGATTGATACAATGATTAGAGAGTAACATCAATGCTTGATCTGATAACAACTTACAAGACACTTGTAGATTACAAATCTCTATTTTAGTCCTCCATTCTACTTGGCTTTCACACTCTTCAACTTTGATATCTTGTTCACCCTTCAAGCATCCACACTCTTAAGCCTTCTTGCTTTATTTTCCAATTTAGTCTCTTCTCTTATGTCTCTAAATGAAGAAATACCCTAGACTCTTTGTCTTCCTTAGGTTCTCGCACCTGACAACCCTTGCTTCTAACCAACCATCTCTATAAATAGAGAATTAATATATTTTTCCTTTCATCCTCCATCATCTATTTTAGGGTTAGGTTAGATTAGGTAGGATTCAATGAATTTACCCCTCATTTCATTTCATTCCCTTCTAGAAACTTCTCCTTCAATCCTCTTTCAATTCACCTCAAAATGGTTTACCATGAATTTTGTACCACAAAATCATCAACCTTATCTTCCACACGGCTCATACAATCCAAGAAATCAAACTTGTTGGCTCAGATTCATCAAATTCTTGATCTTTCTCATAATGTTAACACTCAACATGTACTAGTTTCTAATGCTCAACACATACTGTGTTGCTAAACATCCTTTATTTAAATCACTTAGCACAAACTAAAGTTTACTAGTGCTCAACATAAACTAAACTTTACTCAACTTATACTATTTCACCCAGCTTACACTAAATTGACTTTTCTTAGGTCCAATTGATTTTCTACTTGGCTTGCACTAACTTTTCTTAGCACATATTGTGCAGAATGTTAAGCTTGGTGGACAAACTTTGTTTGACTTGTTCTTCTAAACTTAATCAATGTAACCAACCTTTGCAACCTTAAGTAGATTATCAATGCACTATAATATCACTATCTTAACTAATTCTTGTACTCTCTTTCATATCATAACTCAACCTTTCCTCTAGGTGCTATTGCTAACTCATTTGATCAAATCCTCTTTATTAACCAAATAAATGATAGTACTTAAATCATATAAGCAATTTTCTTACCAAAAACTAGTAAGTTTGGCATTAGTGATAGAACAATGATTGAAACACATTTATCATACTTGTATTAATCTATTTTCAATAATCGCCCTCTTCGACATTGATGGAAAACCCAACTGACCAGATTTAATTAGTAAGACCAAAAAATACGAAACATAAAATAATTCCTTGTATTGAAATCTCTCCCTCTATCAACAATAGGTTACAAAATTCTATTCTGATCAACAGACAGTCAACTCATCCTTATGAATCCCTCTTGATTAATTCTTATATCTCCCTCTTACTAGGTAGATGTAATAAATAGGTACACTTTCTCCCTCAATAGTCAAGATTAGGTAGATTAAGATTTCTCCTTCATCTCCCTCAACTTTCATCTTTTAGTATAGTTTCTCTTCTTTGACAAAAATGAAAAAGACTTGTCATCTTTATATGTAGATATGAATATTTTTAGTTTCTCCCTCAATCACCTAACTTGTGATTGATTTTTAGTTCTAGCTCTTTAATTACTTTAGGTAGCTCCTAAAGTAAGATCCAATGCATCAATGTGCAACATATGTCAATCAACTTATTTGATGTAGGGAACTCCTCATGATTATTAGATAGCCTTTGATAGGGGTATCACCCCTAGTTTAACTCTTACATACTCATGATAATCCTTAGGTAATGCTTTTGTAAAGATATCAACAATTTTCTCTTTGGTGTTGACATATTCCATCTTCACCTATTTATCTTGAACTAATTATCTTATGTAGTGATACTTGATTGCAATGTTCTTAGTCTTTGTATGCATCACATGATTTTTTGATACATTTATAGCACTTGTATTATCACAATAAAGTATCACAAGTTCAGTGATTTCCTCCTTCATACCTTTGAGTAGTTATTTAATCCATACAATGTTTGTACAATTTACTATAGCAACAACATATTTAGCTTCAACAATAGATTGAGATATACAATTTTGTTTCTTTCTAGTCCAAGTAACTAGTCTTTTGCCTAAGAAAAATACTCCTCCACTAGTGCTCTCTCTATCATCAATATTTCTAGCCCAATCAGCATCAATATAGGCTCTCAATTCAAATTCTTCATTTTTCTTGTAGTATAGACTATAGTTTTCTATTCCTTTTAGATATCTCATTATTCTCTCTACTACCATCAAGTGATTCTCCTTGGTATTAGTAGATAATCTTGCAACTATCTCTATAGATAATGCAATATCAAGTTTTCTATATACTACATACCATAATTTTTCAATCATAGACTTGTATAATGTTTGATTCACCTCAACTGAATCATCATTCTTTTAAAACTTATGTCCTATCACCATGGGTGTGTTTATTAGCTTGGAATCTTCCAATCCAAAAGTTTTCAGTATCTCCTTAACATACTTTGACTGAGTGATGTATTTAACATATTTCATTTGATGTACTTGCAAACCAACAAAGAACTTGATCTCTCCAAACATAGACATCTCAAATTCTTGTCTCATTTCATTTGCAAAAGCCTTACATAAATATCTTGACCTCTAAATATGATATCATCAACAAAAATTTCAAATAACGAAAAACCTTTTCCTTTCTCTATCTTCAAGTAAAGATTTTTGCTATCATCAGTCCTCTCAAATCAAATCTTCACAAGATAATTATGAAGCCTCTCATACCATGCTCTTGGTATTTTCTTCAAACCATATAAAGCTTTCTGTAGTCTACATACTATGTTTTTTTTGTTAACATCAACAAATCCTTTTAGCTTTTCTATATAAACCTCTTCCTCCAATATATCATTCATAAATGTAGACTTAACATTCATTTGATAAACTTTGAAAACTTTGTATACAGGTTAAGCAAGCAGAGTTTTTACTCCTTCCAACCTTGCAATAGGAGCAAATGTCTCTCCATAGTCTATCCCTTCTTCTTGTGCATATCCTTTATAGACTAATCTTGCCTTGTTCCTTGTGACTTCATCATTTTTATCTAACTTGTTTTTGTATACCCACTTGGTACCAATCACATTTTTGTCTTCTAGTCTAGGAACTAGATTCCATGTCTTATTTTTCTCAATTTGTTCAATCTCTTCTTCCATGGCTTTACTCCAGTCAACATCTTCTAAGGAATCTTTCACTATTTTGGGTTCTTGCATGCTCAAAAAACATGTATCATTTCTCAACTTGTTCCTTGTCATTGTTCTAACATCTTTATCTCCAATGATTTGTGCAGTAGGACGATGTCTCTTGACATACTTAGACAATCTTGGTTCAGTTCTAGTTTCTACATTTGGTCTCTCAACTTTTGAATCACCATGTATCTCTCTGTTAGGTAGTTCAACATCTCTTTTATGTATAGTAATCTCAAAATCAAGAATGTGCCTCAAATTCATTCTGTAACTTGGCACCTGAATGTAGTTCAATTCTTGAATGCAACTTGAAATTCATAGTATATGACTTGGCAGTCACTGAAACTTGTTTTTGGTTTGCAACTTTATTTACAACATCTTCTTCAATAGCCATACCTTCATAAAATTATACAAATGATTTTCATTCTTCTAGTTCCTTCATAGGTTCAACCTCATATACTTCTATTTATTCATCAAATTTCACATTTGCAGTTTCCACAAATTTATTAGTGTTAGTATTTAAACACTTATAAGCTTTACTTCTTGTGGAATAGCCAAGAAATATACCTTATTCACTTTTTGCATCTAGTTTACCATTCCTAAAATCTTTGAGAATATAGTATTTGCTTCCAAATACCTTAAAATATTTTAATTGGGTGAGTATCCATACCATAGTTCAAAAGGTGTTGAATGAGTAACTTTCTTGACCTGTACACAATTCAAGGTAATAAATACTATTCTTTTAGCTTCTCTCCAATATTTCAAATTAAGATTTTTCTCCATCATGAGAGTCCTAGAATAGACTACAGATCTGTTCCTCCTTTCAAAAATTTCATTTTGTAGAGGGGTTCTAGGAGTAGATGTCTGACTTTTGATTCCTCCATCATTACAAAACATCTCAAACTTATTTGTTGTAAACTCTCCTCCTTTATCAAATCTCAAACATTTTATACTTTTACCTATTTCCTTCTCAACTCTTGCTAAGTACCACTTAAACATTTGGAAAGCATCATATTTCTATTTCAGAAACATAACTATCATCATTCTAGAATAATCATCAACAAGCAACATAATGTACTTATCTCCTTTGTAGCTTTTCACTTCAATTGGTCCATAAAAGTTAGTACGAACAGTCTCTAATATTCCTTTAGAGGTATGAGTCTTACTCTTAAAACTTGACTTTGTCATTTTACCTTACTAACATTATTTGCAAATTATATTGTCAGGCTTTTTCAACTTAGGAAAACCTCTAAATCTTTTCATGTTATTGATACTAAGCAAATTATCAAAATTAACAGGACATAACCTCTTGTGCCATAACCACACATCATCAAATTCTACAACTAAACAAGTAGCATCCTCGATGTCAAGGTAGAATAGATTACCTCTAGTTTGATCACATTTTCCAATCAATTTTCCATTAGTATCATATATATTAGCAATTCTGTTCTCAAACTCAACCTTACAACCCAAACTATTTAGTTGTGACACACTTAACAATTTATAGTTAAGTCCTTCAACATAGTAAGCATTGTCACATAAAATCTTTTCTATGAGCTTGATAGAACCTTTTCCTTTTATCAAACATGGTGTATCATTACCAAACCTTACACTATTTCCATAATAATAATTCAAGGTAATGAACTTAATTTTATCTCCAGTCATGTGATGTGAACACCCACTATCAATGATCCATCTGTCATTCTTGTTCAAACAAGATACTAGTGCAATTGCCTCATCTTTATCAGATTCATATTTCATTGAAACATACACCACTTCATCATCATGATCATCAGATCCATATTTTTTTCCCTCTTCTAGAATGAAGCAAGACCTCTTGCCTTTCTCTTTGTACTCTTTGATGTGTTCATCTCTTCTACTTTTTGTACTTGTGACCACCTTTGTAATTCTTCTTATCTGGACGTCTAACATCAATATGACCAACCTCATTGCAATTGAAACACATGATAGGTAACCTACCTTTAAATTTTCTTTTACCTCTGTGAAATCTTCTTGCTAATAGTGCTTCAATTTGATCTACATCTTCCTCATCTGTATCACTTTTACTGGACATATATTTTGCCTTCTTCTTCTTCTTCTTGTTATTAGGTTCCTTTAATGATAGCTTAGCTTTGAAAGTAGATTCGATATTTTTAGGTCTATAATTATCAAAGTTAGATAGTTCAAAAGTAGTGAGCCTACCTACAAGACCTTCAAGACTTAGATTATTCCTTGGCATAAATCTTAGTTCTTGTATTGCCAAAACTCTAATAGCATATATAGTCAACAATATTCTCAAAATTTTTCTTAGCATAGTATCATCATCTATTGTACTAGTAGCTCCTCTTATTGCATTAACATCTTTTATCCTTGAGCAATATTGAGAAATATTATCACCTTCTTGCATTCTCATATCATCAAACTTACCTCTAAGACTTTCAGCTTTGGCTCTTAGAACATTCTTGTCACCTCCATAGATAGTGTGTAGAGCATCCCACATTTTTTTTCACTATCAAGACCTTTGATATCATCAAACTTGACATAGATTAGGGCAAAGACAATTTTCAACATTTCCTGGTTGTGTTCTTTCTTCTTTTTTAGATCTTTAGTAGTTTCCTAAGGGGTGTACTAGGTCCTGGGTCTATAAAACCTGGGGACCCCCCCTTTCCTCCATCATTCTCTTTGCTTTGAGTTCCCATATTGCAGTTACATAGCTACATTAGATGCACTACTGTGCCATCCTACCCCCCTTCACTTGCACACACAAAGGAATAAACAACTCTAAGACACCAAAAAAGGTGTGTAGTTGTGCAACTGCGCATATTTTTTTGCTTCAAAACCTTAAAACTTAAAAAAAATAAAGAAAAAATCACACCTATACAAGATGTGCAACAACACACCTACTTAGGTGTGCTGCTATGCACCTTGTGTCCCTTAGAAAGAAAAAAGTGTACACATTTAGCTCACCCCATGAGTTGTGCTAAATGCACATCCTTTTTTATGCTCAAGTATTATAAGGGTGCGCACCAAGTGCATCCCATGAGGTGCACTAGTGCACACCCTCATATAAAGGTTTACCAAGAAAAAAGGCACACCTAGCTCACCTCCAAGGTGTGCTAGGTGCACCCTTTTTTGCATTCTATGGTTTATTTTAGTTTTTTTTAGGTGTTTTGGTCAATAGAGTTTTCTGGTTTTTTTTGCATCATTATTGGGGTTGATACTAATTAATTTTTCTTCAACTATGGACTAATAAATGTTGTTTTTGTGCAGATTCAATGGCTTCTTCATTATCCTCCCTTGCTGCAAAGATAGTCCCAAAACCCATGGTGTTCAAGTTTCAAGGTGTTTCAACCAAATCACATTTTCAAGATGATTATTTAGAGATCTGGGACACTAAACCTGGTCACATAGACTTGAGCGCATTCCTAACAATGTGCAACAAACCCACTGAAATGTCTCGATGATATCTACTCTAATTTGATCAGGACTTGTTAACACAACATTACATCTAGTATCAGTGCAATATTTAGAGTTGATCATGACATTAGCAAAGAACTATGTCTTTGAAGAAAGGCTCATATAGAGCATAAATGGAGAGATCATCCTGGATCTCTAACCCAAGAACATAGAAAAGGTGTTCCATCTTCTGAAGGTAGATAAGTGCATCAGATTGACCTATCACCAAACTAAAAGATGGTATAGGGAACATGTTGAGGAAGCTTCCAAGATTATCCAGTCCTTGTACCTCATTGAGAAGACTCCTCTAGGGCATAAAGCAGGCAAAGTCAACATGACAAGAGGCCACATGAAAGAAGATATTGGATATTCTATCATACTCTTGAGTAGAATCATGGGGTTGCCAGCATCGGGACACCTAAATATATGGATGGTACACTTTATTGAAACTATCAAGACAATAAAGATGTTGATTGATTGGGCTTCCATTTTGAGTGAGAACTTGGGTGAGGAACTGGTGATAGTTAAGAATAACTGTAAGTTCTATATGACATCATATTTGATATACTTATTAGCTGCAAGGGTGACTGATTATCTAGGACTCTAAAAAAGGGTAGCATGCAAGATGAAAGCACATGGTCCTATATAGTATATCCTAAAATGGTGAAGAAGAAGCTTCTAAAGCAAAGTAAGGAATACAAAATAGTGAATGATGCATTTATATTTGCAATAATATGATTCATTGAGGGGGATTATGTGAAGAGGATGTCAGAGGAGGTAGTGGCTAAGATTTCAGAGATTGGATCCTACTACATCCAGTTTTGAACATTCACCTATTCAAGGGTAGCTGGCACCACTATCAACCCTAAGAAGCTCCCTAGGTATCCCAGTAATAGACTCATTCTACTAGAGATCGCTTAATAACTCTTGTCTGCATATGATAGAGCAAGGAAACAACATAAAATAACACAGGTATGGCATATTATGAAAGGACTATTAAGTGTGGTTTAGAGACAAGACATTCTATCTTTTGAGCCTAAATTGGATCAATATCCCTTAGAGGAATATAATTCTCCTTGCCCTTATTTTGATAACATTGGAAGGGTACAACATTTGTCTGGCAAGATATTTTAGCATGAATATGCAATTGAGGATCACTAGATGAACATAATAGATGACTACAATATCTGTATAAGGGATTATTATAGGATGACTCTCTGTCTAGCAAGTAGTGCCTTGAAACTAAAGATCCCTTTGAAGATCATGCAATAGGATATGAAGGATGTTCTTGATCCATTTTTCAGTAGGGATAAGATTGTTGATCAACCTATCATGAATGCTAAGATTGACAAAGAAGAAAACTTAGACATCAATCATAGGGCTAGGCACGTTATCAAACTGACAAAGGATTGGATCAAAAGACCTTTCAAATTGGATCCAATTCCTCAAGTGGTAGTCTTCCACACTCAAGCCTACCTAGCAAGAGGTCAAGGAGCTAAGGTCATAGTACCCACATTTACAACTCAGTCCCCAGTGAGACCAAAAATAGTGTACCAACTTGATAGACACGTTGGATATTATAGGACTTAGAAAGGTAAAAGTAAGAGGAAGAGGAATTCTCCTCAACAAGTCAAGCCAAAAGAGGAAGCAACCTAAGTACCTCCATAGCCAGGGGAAGAAAATGTACAAGGGCCATAAAATATTGAGGCTACATAGAGCTAGGATAATCCTCAAGTGTCATCAATGAAGGAAGAGCAATGAGGAGTTGAAATGGAAGTACAAGAGGTTTCTCTACCTCAAAAAGAGGTACAAGCCTCCCAATCTGCTATTAAGAGAAGAAATATCAAGACTCTAATCAAGAAGAGGAAAATTTTTATTAGGAGAGTGATTCCTTTCCCATTAGTCCTAGAAGTCATCCCCAAAAGGAGAAGAAGAAGAGTATAACCTTCCATTGAACTGGAGGATGCATCTTGCAAGAGATATAGAATTAGAGTAGAGAAGAAGCTCCATAGTTACATCACCATCCATTCCTAAGTAGCCTATTTAGTCTACTACATCTGAAGATGGGCTACAAAAATGGGTCAATGAGTAGGAGGGTAAGGGCATTGATGTCTTTCAGATATCATATTTTGATTTCATGCCCATTGGCATTGAGTTTATCGGAGACAAAAAAGAGATACTCCAACTAATCAACCTCAACAGGAGGATTGGAGTTAGTTTCCACTCAAGCTAAAAGGACCTAAAGTAGCTCCACCATCACCCATTCAAGTCACACTTTGTGTAGATAAAGGAATGGCTACCCCTCTTCCTCTAAATACTAAAGAAGAACAAGTTCAAGTAGAACAAGGGGAAGAGCCACAACAAGCATCTATCAATGAAGTGTCAGAGGAAGGGCAAATAAGTAAGCAACCTCAACAAACTTCCCAAGACATAGATGTGAGAACTGTGGACTCCATAGATATATAGGCTCCTAGTGTTGATCCCTCATAGAAGGAGAAGACTCTAAAAAGGAGGGATAAAGGGAAGAGCATAGCAGAACAAATTCCTTCCTCTTTGAAAGGTAAATCCTTGATAGAGCATGTACCAAGATGGTTGAGGAAAGAAGTCATAAGAAATAAGAGACAACAATTCACTATTGAGGAAGAGGATAGGATGGAATTTATTGAAGTTCTTAGGAAACCTAAGTCACCACCAAAGGATGCACATGCATTATCCTTTATCTTATGTGATCAGAACCAAGACTTATTTGCTCATGTGACTATCCCTCCTTCGCATGCAAATGTTAAAAAATTGACTCCAAGAGACTATCAAATCAAGGAAGTCATGCTTGGGAAACCTACATTGGACATAGCTAAGTTGATGGTGACAATGGGAATTAAAGAGGTGTTTAGGAACTTAGAATAGGATGGGAAAGAATTGATAACACTTTAGAGATAGAATGAGATCCTAAAAGGGTATCTAAATGAAGTTTTTTGTCCTTTAGATCATACAAATCTTGATGAAACTTTGAACACAACACTGAAGAGAAGAGACAAGGGGTCAGTCCAGTTAGATCCATTTTTGAAAGCTTGTCAGCAATGGTGAGAAATTTTTGAGGAGAAAGGTGTATAGATTATACAAATAAATCTTAAGCTACTACACCATATGCAAGATAATGTGGATAGGCTAGTGGCCATTTTGAATCAAGATTTTGGTTTGATGGATGAAGTACATACCTGGAGCAAGGACTTACAAGCACTACAAGTAATCAAAGGCCAAAGGTATCAGATGTTATGGAGGTGTATATAGTAGAAGAGTTGGATAAGATTGATGATTGGATAGAGAAAATTACATATGGAAATAAAGTAATGGAAACATTACACGTAGAGATTCACAAGCTCAAGGATCAAGCCCAAGAGAAAATTTTAGAGGCAGAGAAACATTATAGTGATGCATGTTTAGAAATTTTTGAAGATGATTCTAGGGACAAATTAATAGTTGTAGAGGTAGTAGTTGAGAAATTTTGGAATAATTTTGAGGAAGCTACTAATGATGATGCCATTAGGCAAACATTCAGAACAGAGGGAGCATTATTAGAGTTGGATGTAAAACTTAGAGATTTTGTAGAGATTCGCATCGAGGTGGGCAACTATAGGTAGAAAGTGAAGGATAAGTATGAATCCTTAGATTTTCTAGATGTAGGTGAAGTCACTAAGATCATCAAGAAATTCAAGGGAAAATACCTAGATATAGTTCTAATATAAAGAGGAACAAAAAATAGAAGCCAAAAGCTTTGACACTTCATGAAATTTTGCATTTTTTGAACTTGCTTCTGAGTTGTGCAGGTGCACAAGGTGTTTAGGTGCACTGCTTCTAAGGTGTGCTTTTTTAGAGGTTTGCTAGAAAATTTTAAATAATTTAGAGGTACATTGATAGTTAACTGCCATTTCTAATTGATAACTAGGAGATAATTTCCACATCAAGTCAAATTGTGATATTGCTATTAGGATTTAACTGTGTGATTTTGAGTCAAACTCATTGACCCATATTTCATGAGTAGTGATTCAACATGAATCCATCTCTCATGAGAATAAATGGAACACTTTGCCATTTCTAAATTTAGAGCTTTCTATGCATCAAAAATGCATTCTGATGATAATTTAACTCCTATACACATCTAGTGATGATGGGGCTTTTATTTTTGGCACTTCCAGATACTCCTACATCATCTAAAGGCTTTCTTCTTCTTTTTTTTTCTCATGCTTTCTTTATTTTAAGACATGTAAAGGCTCATGCATCCATTAAATGATATAAATATGGATGGAATCCTACTTAGCACTAGTTAGATAGTTAGTTTATACATAAATAGATTTGTTTTATTAGTTTAGAAACATATGATTGCATAAAGATATCTCCCACTCTCAACACAAATTGAGGAGAAGATTTGTTATAAATTTAGGAATGTAATATGTATTCTAGGCTACCATTATTTTGATGCAATAATATATGCTATTGGTACTCGCATTTGGAGTGTAGTGATTCTTTCTTAAGTGTGTTATATTTTGTGAATGTATGTTCATGAAGTATAATTGAGCCAATAGTTTTATTACATTATTTTGGTAGTGCAATCTTTGAATTCTAGTGTTTACTATGGGTCTACAAATTCCATTGACGTACTTAGTTTGAGAAGAGATCACCATATTGTTCCTACATAGCTTTTCATCTCACACGAGTGCACTTTCCATGGCCTTGCGATTTGATGAAAAGTGAAACATCTTACAGTTATTGAATTCCCATCGATGATTGCATTAGTGGAATTAAGGAAGCATTGCTCCTATTTTCATTGGTTACCCATCAATCTTTTCAAAGGCTTACACATAGACATGTTGTTTTCGTGACTTATGTTTGTTAGGATTTTACTTTCATGTTATTTTCTTAAATTTATTGTTAACCTATCTTCATTATTTGCTTTACTAACCCCTTGGTTAAATTAGGAATTCATATAGTTGCATTGTTAGAGTTTATTTGTCATAACATAAAAAATACAAAAAATATATTTCTTTTTGTGTGGTTCTTATTTTGAAACAACAACCTAATTCAAAATCTTATCTGAATTGTTTAACAAACTAGAAAAGGCCTCCTCATGAACACTCATATTTATCTTTAATTGAGTGGATTCTAGTAGGCCACAAGATCACCCAGAACCTTGGAGTTGATCTTAGATTATCTTTTCAAGATAGGAGTTCGAAAGGATTCCTGCCATTAAGCATTGTGCAAAATGACAACTCAACATTAAGTAGATGACTCTGATACCAATTGTTGGAATTCTTTAGAATAACTAAGAGGGGGGGGGGGGGGGAGGGTGGGTGAATTAGTTATCTAAGGTCCAGATGTAAAAATAAAACTTTTCATAGCTTAGTGAACCCATATCCATAAAACAGTTTCATCATGCATGCATCCATCAGATTATGTAAGCACTTAAACTTGTAGGTTACTATTAAATCAATTTGCAAAAATATAAACATGAAACATAATAGATTCAATAACACATTTGACATAATGATTTAATGTGAAAACCCAATTTGAGAAAAATCACTAGTAAAATACTATTCATTCTCACTTTTGAAGTGATGCCTTGTGAAAGGACAACCCTATTAAAGGTTACAATGCACAGTGTTAAATGTGACCCAGTTAAAGGATTTCAATCACCCTATTAGGAGTGAGCCTTGTTAGAGGACTTTAGATCATTCACTTAAAATTTGACTTGGTTAAAGGATTTACAAATGACTATTAGGTCAAATTTAATCCAAAGAATTTACCTTAGACTGATACAATTATTAGAGAGTAATAATAAGGCTTGATTTGATAACAACTTACAACACACTTGCAGATTATAGATCTCTATTTCAGTGCTCCATTCTACTTGGCTTTCACACTCTTCAACTCTGATAGCTTGTTCATCCTTCAAGACTCCTTGTCTTCCTTAGGTTCTCACACATGTCAACCCTTGCTTTTGACTAGCCATATCTATAAATAGAGAATTAAGATATTTTTCCATTCATCCTCCATCATCCATTTTAGGGTTAGCTCAAATTAGGTAGAATTCAGTGAATCTACCCCTAATTTGATTTCATTCCCTTCTAGAAACTTCTCCTTCAATCCTCTTTGAAATCAACCTTATCTTTCACATTGTTCACACAATCGAAGAAATCAAATTTGTCAGCTTAGTTTCATCAAATTCTCAATCTTTCTCATCATGCTGACACTTGGCATTTACTGGTTTATGATGCTTGGCACATACCATATTGCACATCATCCTTATTTAAATCACTCAACATGATCTAAAGGTTACTAGTGCTTGGCACCAACTAAACTTTACTCAACTTACACTGAAATTGTGTTTCCTCTGCTCCAATTAATTTTCTTCTTGGCTTGCACTAACTTTTCTCTGCAGCTACTATGTATAATATTAAGCTTGGTAAAAATTTTTTTCTTAACTTGTTCTTTTGAACTTAATTAGTGTAATCAACCTTTGAAACCTTAAGTAGATTATCAATGCACTATAATATCACTGTGTTAATTGATTCTTGTACTCCCTTTCATATCATAACTCAACCTTTCCTCTAGGTTCTATTGTTTCCTCATTTGATCAAATCCTCTTCATCAATCAAATAAATGATAATACTTAAATCATATAAGAAATTATCTTATGAACAACTAGCAGGTTTGACATTAGTGACTAAACAGTGATTGCAACACATTTATCATACTTGTATCAATCCTTTTTCAACAAATATATACTAATATATATATTCTTTGTTTGAGGATGGACCCTATTAGGAGTCTATAAACATGTTTAGTATATAAGATTCCATGTTAGGAGACTTTGAATCCCTATTAGGAGTTGTGCCAACCCTATTAGGAGTTGTAGAAAGTAGAAGGACCCACTGTTCAAACAGATTCTAGGGCAAGACCACTGAACTTCATTGTCCAACTAATCTCTCAACTATTCCTTGTAGAATACTTGTTTTTATTATTCTTTAAATTCTTTCCTCTATCTTTTCAATCAGAATAATCATTGTTAAACCTTTTAAACTAGGTCACAAGCCTTGGATCCAAATATTATAACTCAAATCTCACAATAAAACCTCGACAACAAAGTTCTCTCCAACGACACTTTGTTCATCTTATCCTCACATATCAACTTGTTTCTCTTCTATTGTGATATTCATGCTTCTTGTAATCATTTGTTTATTCATTCATAATAAAGGAAATTTTTCTTCCTTTACACCAAATCTATAAAAAAATTCTTGGAGTAAGCTATTACACCTTCTCAATTAATTATTTTAGGACCTCATTAAGAACATGTTATACTTAGCAATAACATTAATTTGTCACCTTTTAATTTGAATAAATTTTCATATGTGTAATATTATGACAAGTGGGCTTAACCATGTCATATCAAACATTTCTTCTACATGCCTTTAACCTTTCTTCTTAGAATAGCATCTCTACTAAGAGATATAACAAGTTTACCATAACATGCTTCTGTAAACTCTATCTCATAATAGTCTTCACCAAATCTTGCATAACCTCTTCCAAACTTAATATCTTATGCTTTTGAAGTTAGTTGCATGTACTAAACACTTATTAGTATCTCACTTTAATCTTGCTTACTGAAAATGCTCAATGATCTATCAGTACTAGCTTGATCTTTACCACTATTCTTCTATTAGATATCACATAAAACTATTATGTTGACATAAATGAAAAACTCAGTCATGAATGTAACATATCATCATGATAATGATCTAATCAAGTTTCTACTATACTCTCCCATAGAAGTATCATCAACATTCATGCTTCTAATAGGATGTGTACTAATTCTAGAGCTATTAACAAGATGAATGTGAAATATAGGTTTCTTATGTTGAGGATGGATGACATAATAGATTGTTTGAGTGGAGCAAAGTATTTTACCAAGATTGATTTGAAGAGTGGCTATCATCATTTTAGAATTAGAGAAAGTGATGAATGGAAGACTTCTTTTAAAATTAAAGATGGTTTGTATGAATGGTTGGTTATGCCTTTTGGTTTGACTAATTCACCTAGTAACATCATGAAGTTGATGAATGATGTTCTCAATAGTTTTTTGGATAAGTTTGCGATTATTTATTTAGATGATATTCTGATAATCAGTTAGACTAAGGAAGACCATCTTGAGCATGTTAGACAAGTTTTGTAGAGATTAATTTGAAAAAGTGTTCTTTTATGCAAGAGGAGATTGTGTTTTTGGGATTTGTAATTTCAATTGATGATTTAAGAATGGAATCTAAGAAGGTTAAAGAAATTTTGGAGTGGCCTACACCTAAGAATGTGGGTGAAATAAGATCATTTCATGGTTTGGCTAGTTTTTTAAAAAAATTTATAAGAAATTTTAAATCTGTTTGTAATGCTATGATCGAGACAAGGAGAGGAGATAAAAGGAAATTCAAGTGGACACATGGAGCTGATAAGAGTCATGATACTTTGAAACAAAAGGTTCCTAAGTTACCTGTATTGGCTTTACTTAATTTCAATAGGTTATTTCAAGTTGAATGTGATACAAGTGGTAGTGTAATAGGAGTTGTATTGAGTCAAGAAGGTAAACTTGTTGCTTTCTTTAGTGAGAAGTTGAATGATGATAAAAAAAAGTATTATGTGTATGATCAAGAGTTTTATGCTATTGTTCAAGCCTTTAAGAAGTGGAGACATTATTTGATTCCTAAGGATTTTGTGTTGTATACTAATCATAAAGCTTTACAGTACTTGGGGAATCAACATAAATTGAATGAGAGACATATGAAATGGGTTGAGTATCGATAGAGTTTCACATTTGTGACTAAGAATAAAAGTGGAGTCATTAACTGAGTTGCCGATGCATTGAGAAGAAAACACTCTTTTTTGACTGAGATGCAAGTTGAAGTTCTTGATTTTGATGAAATGAAAAATTTGTATAATATTGACCTAGATTTTTTTGAGGTCTAGAGAAAGTACAGAGCACCAAATCTAACAGATCACATAAGTATGATGAATATTTCATTCAAGAAAGTATGTTATTTGAATGAATTTAGTTGTGTATTTCTAGAAGCTCTAAGAGGTTGAATTTGATTAAGGAAAAATATAGTAGTGGATTGGATGGAAATTTTGGAATTGATAAGACATTGAGTTTAATGAAGGATAAGTATTGTTGACCACAAATGTATAAGGATGTTCAAAGTTTTGTAAGGAGTTGTGGAGTTTATCAGGTTGCAAAAGGAGTAAGTCAAAATACTAGTTTGTATACACCTATTTCTATTCTTGAGAAACCTTGGAGTGACATCAATATGGATTTTTTTCTTGGATTGCCTAAAACAATGAAAGGATATGATTCTATATTTGTTGTTGTGGATAGATTTTCTAAGATGGATCATTTCATACCATTTAAGAAGACATTAGATGTTGAGCGTGTTGCTGAAATTTTCTTTAAAGAGATTATTAGATTACATGAATTACCAAGAAGCATTATTTCTGATAGAGATGGTAAGTTTGTTGGGTACTTTTGGAAGACTTTATGGAAGAAGATGGGTATTGAGTTGAAGTTTAGTTATACATTCCATCCACAGATATATGGATAGGCAGAGATTGTGAATAGAAGCTTGGGTAATTTTCTGAGATGTTTAATTGGAGATAAGCCAAGTAATTGAGAGTTGGTATTGGCATAAGGTGAGTTTTCATATAATAATTCTATGAATAGGAGCATAAGGAAGACACCTTTTTTGAGATTATTACTGGAATGAAATCTAGAAGTATATTAGATTTAAGAGATGTCATAGGTGAAGAGAAGAGAAGTGCTATAGGGGAAGAATTTTCTAATTTTATGGAGTCTTTGCATAAGGAAGTGAAGTTGAGGTTGTAACAAAGTAATAAAAAATATAAGGAGAATGCTAATAAGTCTAGAAGACATCATGTTTTTGAGATTGGTGATGAGGTGATGGTTAATTTGAAGAAAGGAAGATTTCCTGTTGGAACATATAGTAAACTGAAGATGAAGAAGTTTGGTCCTTGTAAGATCTCCAGGATGTTTGACAGTGGTAATGCTTATGAAGTTGAGTTACATGATGACATGGATATATCTCCTATATTCAACATTTCTAATTTATATAAATATCATGAGTTAGATGATTCATTTTTTTTGTATTAGATGATTACCCTAAAAAGTAGATTGAAGAAGTTGAACAAATATTTGATCAGAGAGTTAGTAAGAGCACAAGAGGAAAAGATTACCATGAGTATTTGGTGAAGTGGAAGAATAAATTAGTTGAAGATGCTTCATGGATTTTTGAATCTAATTTAGATTTAGCTCAGGTTGTGACATCTCAATGATTCAGGAGAATAATTTCTTTCAACCCTAGTTGTTTGATGTAGGATCATCTTGGGTTGCATTGCTATCCTACATGTTGGCCTTATTTCTTAGTTATTATTGAGCTCATTGTTGCTACCAAGTCCTTAGTTGCTACCAAGTTGCAATGCTTTGTATTGTTGAGCTTCTTAGTTGTTACCGAGTTCGTAGTGGTTGCCGAGTTCATAGTTGATGTTGAGTTTGTAATGGTCACCAAGTTCATAGTTGTTATTGAGTTTGCTATGATTTTTGAGTTCCTTTGGTTGCTGAGTTCCTAGTTTCTGAGTGACAACATTTTGTTTTGGATCCTTTGTTAACCAAGCTGTCTATGTCTAGTTCCAGTTTGGGCTAACCTAGCAAGTTAATTCATATTTGGTATTTAATATTTTTTGAGAGCTTCTTTTTGGCTTGTTTTGGAATTTAATGTAAGGGTTTATTTAGTTGGTATTTGCAACACGTCAACTTGTGGCCATGTATTTATTTAAGATGGTCTTGGGTAGAATCTTAGGGTAGTAGAGAGGATAGAGAGCTCCAAAAGAGCAGAAGTGAAGTTAGAATGTGAAGTTTATCATTATGATTGATGTTTGACTTGTAGCGTTGGGCTGTTACCCAAAAGGACTTAAAGCTGGGCATGTACATTGACAATTTGATGAATCTATAAAGAATTGTTGCTCTCCTATCTCCTTGGGTTATTGTTATTTGTGTTTTTTTATGCTATGTTTACTCTTGCAGGTTATTCTTTTGTCCTTCTTGCGTTAAATTGTCAAGATCATCCTTGTGACAATGTCACAGATAATTGATATCAATTTTTCTTTTATGTTTCTCAAATTTGTATTTGGATATTATGGATAGGGAAACTAATGTTTGTAATATTCTTCTAGGAAATATAATTCCTCTTCGTATTGGGTATATAGGGGAGGTTAATCAAGGTGAATAGGTAACACTATGATGTAAATCTTTAATGCACACTGTGATTATCTCATTCACATGTTGTTTATATCTCTAACATGTTATTTGCATGCAATAGAAATCATATATCGATATAATTTTTTTTCTAATATTTGATAAAATGAAAGAATATGTCATTAATGATCAAGTAGTGAAATGTCATCAAAAAGTAGTGTAAGAATTTGGAGTTTTTCCTAATAATCTAAGATAGAACATTTTTTTGTCAAATCAAAATAAAAACTTGAAGTTTTCTTTTTCAAATAAGTGATCTAATTAATGAATCTAAATTTGATATACATACATACATACGTACGTACGTACATACATACATACATACGTACGTACGTACGTACATACATACATACATACATACATACATACATACATACATACATACATACATACATACATACATACATACATACATACATACATACATACATACATACATACATACATACATACATACATACATACATACATATATATATATATATATATAGAAAATAGTTGTTGTAAAAAATTTAGATGCTTTAATAAGATTTCATTTTATATTATGAATAATTTCCTATTTTGATGTAGGGGTGGGCAAATCATGTCTTCTACTCTAGTTTACTGATAAGCAATTCTAGCTTGTTCTTGACTTGACAATTGGTATGGAGTTCAACTCTTGTATGATTATCATTGATAACATACCCATCAAACTTTAAATCTAGGACATATTATATATTATATGGGTTCACTACTATTTAACATTTGAGATTAAATAAATGCATTTTTAATTGTTAAAATTCAATTTGTTGATATGAAAGTTAGATCTTGCTAGTGTGATTATTTTCCTCCATACCTTAATCCTTCTAGTTCATGATAATCTTTAGTTTCAAGAATAAAAAGAAAGACATTAGATTATGTTTGTGCCCATATGGTGGTAAGGTTCATACATACAAACCTTATCACAATTGAAATTAATGATATTGTAATTCTTTATAATCACAAACTAACCCATTTAAAACTAGTTTCCATTGATCTTCAGAGAATGTGTTTTCCTATATGGTGTGGCAAGTTTTTATACAAAGACCTAGTTTGATTGACATTATTGATGGGATTATTTGAACATAACCATTAAACCAATATTTTTTCCATATTTTTGTATGATTCATGAATAAAAATCTTGCCATGATCAACATGTATGATAGTGGAACTTTGGTGAGGAGGAGGATTTCTAGATGGAAGTTCATAGAACTTATAGTGACTTGTTTTTTAAGTTTCTTCTACAAATCCATGATTAAATTGGGAGATATGTTTTATTATTATCTTAATTTATCTTACATGCAAGCATTTTACTATGAAATTTCTTAATAGCTTGGTTGTTGGTAATCTTGGTTGCTAGTAATTCTTACATCAAAGAAGAAAAAGGAATACATCACAAGAAAAAATATTTATCAAAAACTATCTAGAGACTTTTAGATTTTGAAGTTTTTTAGCTAATTTGAATTTACCATGTGATTCTCATGTTATTATTTTTATCAAGAAAGATAGTTATGGAGCAATCAATACAAAATCCTATGTATTGAGATAGTGGAAGGAGGAGGAGAACCCTTCTTTCTAAGATTTTCCTCGAGGAAATCTCATCATTTTTCTATTTAGAAGAAGCTTATTTTCTAACAAAGGTATGCATTTTGTGGACTTGATTATGGGTATTGTATAAATATAATTTTTATGAATGCTGATTTCTGATGTTTATTGCGTAAATCTCTTGGTTTTTGGAAATGCAGGAGGATGACCTAGTTCAATATTAGAGATCAATAGTAGTATTTCTTAGGTGATTTTTCTTCCACTATCACACACACACATACATGGTACATTTAAGGAAGCAAGTCAAGAACAATTGAAACCTCAATCCATAAGTATGGATGAAAAGAAGAGATGAAAAAAATAATTTATGACACATCTTTACATGTCTATTAGAGATGTCTATATGTTTTTAAAGTTATAAAATGTGGCAGACATTGAATTTTTGACTCCTATTGATAAGGCTAATGCCCTCAGGAAGAAAGAAAATTGAAATAGCTAAAAGAACAAAATAATTATAATCAAAATAGCTAAGAACTTCCCTATTAGAAAAACACCAAGGAGTTCCAACCACCAATAATTATTTGAATTTCATCAACATATACAACTTTAACTTTGTTAGAAATAGGAAATACTAAGAGGGGGGTGAATCAACATTTCACAAACTTTAGCTCAAAAATGGATATCTTTAAAAAATTTATAACTTTCATAAGAAAGTAAGTTAGGTATACTAAACAATAAATGTAACCATGCAATAAAGTAACTCATAAAACCATATTTGTTAACTAGGGAAATCCTACCAAGGGAAAACCTCAGTGGGGAGGGTACCGACAATTATCAAAAGTATCTGGTCAAAGATATTGACCCTGTTAGGACTCTATTACATCCATATAGTGTCTCAATCATTATTAGAGGACTTAGGTCTTGTTAGAAGCCTCAACCATGCTAGGAGTTGTTATATACAATTACAAAATATATGCAAGATGAGCCCATTTCTAAAAGATGCAATGCACAATAAAGTTCTTCAATACAAAGAGATAGATACAAAAACCTTTGTACTACTATTGATATCTTCAATATCTTATATTGAATTTTCTACTCTTCACAAAAATATTGGAACTACAATTGAAACAATTGTTATTAGGTCATTGATGTCAAACCTTATTGGTAATATAGCTTCTATCTAAGTAGAGTGCCATATCAAGATGATTGAAGAAGAAGATTTGATAAGAAGAGATAACAAAATGACCCAAGGGAAAGGTCAAGTTATGTGAAACTACAATGGACACTTGATTAGTTAGACCTTGACAAGATAGTGTGATTATTTAATTATAACCTAAGTGGAGAAGACATTTTTATTGAAGCCTAGAAGGAATGATCAAAGAAAGACCAAATGAATTGGCTTGACCAAGAAAAAGAGCACAAGATTAAGGAACTATAAGTATATGATGAGTGATGCTAGTTTTGACCAAGTGATAGTATAAGTTGAGCATATCAACTGAGTAATTCAGTGATGACCTAGTGTTAGAAGACAGTGTTGGCCGAGCATCAACATTTGATAGCTTGTGAGGATAACTTCATTTCTAGCTAACATAATTGAATTATTGGAATATATAAAATGTGTTGAAGACAAGGATGGATGAATTGGAGCATCTAATTCAAGGGAAACCATGTTTGAGCATTTCTTGGAATGGATTCAAAGATAATTCTTGAGAAGTTTCTAGAAGAGAAAGGAGGAAATGAAATGATGGAAGGATTCCATGAATCTAATGAAACCCTAAGATCAACAATGATGTTTAAGTACAAATATATCAGAACTACTTATTTAAAAAGTCATAAGGATAATCTAATTATGTGAAGAGTGATGAGTAGATGTTTTTTGATGTTATTGATTGATGAACTTAAGCAGGAGGCTAAAAAGAGTTATGAAAAGTGAAAAGAATGAGAAGTTTGAACTGAAAGTGTACATATATGCCAGATGGGAAGGAAATGTTGATGATAGAAAGAGTACATGTGATGGATATTTTTTTCTCAGAAAGAGATTGGTTTCATGGATAAGAAACAAGTATAACTATATTTCACAATCAACAAAAAAAGGTAAATATGTAGTAGTAGTAGTTAATTGTTCTAACATTGTGTGGATCAAGCAATTGTTAAAAGGGATGAAGGAAGAGATCACTGATCAAATTTTTATCTATTTTGATAACACAAGTTCTATAAATATATCAAAGAGCCCTGTGATGCACACAAAGACCAAGCATATTGCTACCAAGTATCATTACTTGAGGGAACTAGTTAAAGATAAAGAAGTAAGATTAGAGTATGTGAACACTAAGCAGAAAATAGCTGATATTTTCACTCAGGATTTACCTAAGGATGCACATGAGTATCTAAGAGGTAAATTAGGGCAATTCCCATAATTGATGCTATCTAGGCAAAGATGGATCTCTACATCAAATATGTTGATAATAATATATTACAAGATAATGTAGGAAGTCATACCTTAGGAGATGCCTAAAGTAGTAAAGAGAAGCACAAGATATTGTATCATTCATAAGTGAAGAAAGATGACAGATGAAGAACTAAGACTACAACATTGACATAAATATATCTACATGGTGAAGATGTATGAGAAAGATGAAGCATCTTTGGAATTATTTTCAAAGGGGGATATATTATATAGTTACCATATAAAATAAAGATGAAAACATAAAGTTATATATCAAAGGGGGAGTTTATTGATTTCATGATAAAAAATGATAGAAAGAGTATGTGTTACATATTAGAGCTGCATGAATGAGAATAAAAATGAAACTAAAGAGGGAGATTGTTGGACATTGAGATTTGAATCAGAGTGAAACTAAGGATATTAATGAAGATATGATATTGAACGCAAAGGGAGCTACTTGAAGGAATTACATGTTTTGGATTGCATGGTAACTAGAGGTATTTCCATGAATTTCAAAGAGGGAGATTATTCAAAATACAATTGGAACAATTTTTGTATTGTCAATGATGTCAAACCTTATTGCTAATACATTTTCTATGTGAGTAGAATGCAATATCAATATGATTGATGAATAGGATTCGAAAAGAAGAGATAACAAAAGGATCAAAGGAAATTTTGAGTTATGTGAAACTACAATGGGCACTTGATTAGCTGGACCTTGACAAGATAATGTGATTGTTTAATCATAACCTAAGTGGAGAAGATAGTTGTATTGAAGCCTACAAGGAATGGTCAAAGAAAGACTAAATGCATAGGCTTGACCAAGAAAAAGTGTAAAAGATTAAGGAAATAGAAGTATATGTTAGTAGGTTCTAGTGTTGACTGAGTGAGAGTATAAGATGAGAAAAATATTGTGTTGAGCAAGCATCAATATTGATCAAGTACCAGAAAACATGTTGAGAAAAAAAGTTAGTATTGATCAAGTAATTCAATGATGATCGAGTATCAGAAGACAATGTTGGTTGAGTGGCATCATTTGAATGTTTGCGTGGAAATATTCATTTCCAGTCAACACACTTGAATTCTTGGAATTTGTAAAATGTGTTGAAGATAAGGATCGATGAATCAAAGAATTTTAATTCAAGGGAAACCATGTTTGAGATTTTCTAGGCATGGTTTCAAAGATAATTTTTGAGAAATTTCTATAAGAGAAAGGAGGAAACAAAATGATGGAAGGATTTGATGAATCTAACCAAAACCTAAGATCAATAGTGATGTTTAAGTGGCAAAAGATCAAAACTACCTATTTAAGTAGGCACACGGATAACCTAATTGTGTAAAGAGTGACAAGTAGATGTTTGTTGATGTTATTGATTGAAAAAAATTAATAAAGAGGTTGAGATGGGTTATGAAAAGTGTGAAGAGTGACAAGTATATATTTTTGATGTTATTAACTAACAAACTTAAGCAAGAGGCTGAGAAGATTCATGAAAAGGTGAAGAGTGACAAGTAGATGTTTGTTGATGTTATTGAAAATAAACTTAAGTAGAAGGTTGAGAATAATTATGAAAAGGTGAAGTGTTATCATTTCAAGGATATCTAGAAAGATCAGAGACAATGATGATAATGGAGGCTAGTCAGTGAATCAACATATGAGCTATATTGTGATCTATATTTGAAAAGTGAGATGTATTTATTTAGATCAACTTGCTATTACTTTCTAACCATTGTATCAATATTAAAATCTTTTAATCAAGGTTGACCTAGTAGTCATTTGTAAATCCTTTAATCACGGTGACATTCTAATGGGATGTTCTAAAGTCCTCTAACTAGGCCACTCCTAATAGGGTGATTAAATCTTTTTACAAGTTCACATTTAACAATGTGTTTTGTAACCTTTAGTAGGGCTAGTTCCTTGCAGAGCTCACTTTAGAAGAGTGAACAATTTGTAGTATGTTATTGGTGGTTTTTTCCAAATTGGGTTTCCATGTTAAATCCTAGTGTCATACTTGTGTAGATGTTATTTGAGATGTTTTACTATTGATATTTTACATTTTACAAGTTTTTTACTATTAGGATAATGTACTAGAAGTTTTATGTTGCTAATTATTTGTTATATATGTATATGAGAAAATGTTAGTATGCTAATAGAAACCAAATTTAAATAAAGCTTCTACAAACTAAACAAAATTCATAAACTTCAAGATAGACTAAGATGAGCTCTTAATTGAGAATATGAGCCATTAATGGGCTCTCTCAATAAGAAGCTCTCTTGTTGAGTAGCTTTGTCTAAATAGATAGGATGTATGCTCAAGCTTTATGCTTCAAAAAGGGCTTCAATGGATGATTGTGGATTTTTGGTGTGGATAGATGGCTTTAGTATGGATTTGGCTCTCAAAATAGCATTATAACTTTACTTCATGGATTGTGTTATTTTGCAAAGGGGAAGGATCCAATTTATAGGCAAGAGGCTTGAGGGATTGAGGGCTAAGATGCAAGGATGGGAAAAAGGTCATGGAGGGCTCAGATTGCATGAGAGGAGAGCACATGGATTGTGCTTCCTTACAGCCAATCAAAGAGTGACACATGTCACATGGTGAGAGGATGGAGGAAAGGGGAAGGATGAGTCAACAAAGGAGGCTCAAGGGATAAAATCTTCATAAAGACCTTCATAATGACTTGTAAGAGCAATAAAAGGGCTTGTAAGAGTCATTTATGGCCTAGTGGACTTCATAAAGTTTTATGGTTGAGATATTTTGAGGGTGATGAGAGCAATTTCGACTTGGACTTGATTAGGAAGGTTTTAAGCTTGCTTAGGCTTGTGCAAATGATTAGAGGATGGATTAGGATGGTTTAGGATTAGCTTAGGGATAGGCAAGTGGATGGCATTTAATGAGGGTGGGTGAAGGAGGAGATATTTGTTAACTTTGGCTTGGGTTAGTAAGTTTTAACCCATGTTTAGGGAATGTGACAAGGTTAGGAGGGGATTAGGATTAGGTTTAAAGACATCTTCTAGAAGAGTCTAGACTTTGGATGAGGATAAAGACTTTCTAGAATAGTCTAGAATTTCCTAGGATGAGGATGAAGACTTTCTAGAAGAGTCTAGAACTTCTTAGGATGAGGATAAATTAGATTTTTAGGAAATAAATAAAGTTTTATTTATTTCAAGGGTTTGGGTTGAGGAGATATTTATTAAAACTTTTTTAATAAACATGAGGATTAATATTTAATCTTAATTAAATATTTTGAGTTGGGATTAGGGGTAGGAAATGATGGGATTAGCCTTTAATTGAAATTAAAGAAGAATTAGAAGATTTTGGAAGAGGTTAGTGGTCTTAAGGAAATTGGCCAAGTTTTGGGCAAAAAATAAATTTTTATTTTATTTTAGGTTTTTTGGTCAATTTATTAATTAAATAATTAATAAATAAGGAAATAATGTTTAAATAAGATTTAAACATTTTTGGGAGGGATTCCTTAATTAAATATTTTTAATTAAGATAAAGGGATTTAATGGCATAAAAATTAATTAATTAATTAAATAATTAATTAATTAATAAATGATGATGTCATCAGGACTTTTTTAGAAAATAAAAATACTTTATTTTCTAAGGGTTTTTAGGTGTCTACATTTTGCCCCTCTTTGATGTGATGCCGCAAGTGGCATGACATCAAAGATAAGAAAATAAGATGCCCAAGGCTAGAGCAGAAAAGGAGAGAATGGACTGTGAGATGCCCCCTCAAGAAGGCGGTGGGGAGAGAAAGCGAGGCTCAATGACTTTTTGAAAAGTACAAGAATTCGAGATGAGCAAGAAGACTCAGATTTGCTTAAGAGAAGAGGTTTGGTTAGCTCAAACTCTCACTATGGGAGAATGATAAAGGGAGAATCAAAGGCACAAGAGGAAGCAAGCTTAAGATCTCAGGGATTGCAGAGGATGAAGGAGCGGAGCGCTATAAAAAGGAATCCAGGATAGGGAGATGGATGAGGGGATTATAAAGCTGATGCAATAGGATTTCAAAGAGTCAGATTGGTGGAAGATGGGTTTCGGAGATCCCTAGGACTAGGATTGTGGATCTCGAAAGATGAGGCTTGGTGGATTGATTTGGATTGGTGGATCCCTAAGACTAGGATTGTGGATCCCTAAAGCTAAGAGTGATGAGTGATTCAAAGAGATACTGATGCATAAGCTAGGGTAGGAGAGACGGATGCTAGATATGGATGGGGGATAATGGAGATGAAGGGATTCCATTGAAGCTTTTTGAGCAAGGGGATACTTCAAAGAGAAGTACCACCATGTATTTGAGCACTAGATTTGCTATAGGACTGTTGGTTAATTGCCAAGGTTACCAAGAACATCAAGGCCTTTTCACCAACTATCCAGAGGACTGACGAACTGACTCAAAACAAACACGCAAGGATTGCCCCAGTATCACACATGAATCCCAAAGGAAGCAGTGTGGAAATGACACTGGGTAACCCACAAGCAAAAAAGAAAACAAGCAAAAGACATGATCAAGACCTTACACTCTGATTGCCCCATTCATAGTATACCATGATATGGAAGATCGTGGCAACCTTGAGGAGAGAACAAGGAGATTTCTTGGAAAAGATATTTCAAGACCCAATAGGGAAGAGTCCAAATCAAAAGAAAGTGAAAATTCAAAAGAGAACCATTTGCCAACGAGATGGGTAGGACGAGGTAGTAACGAACCAAGATCAGACATGAGGAAAGCTATATCCTACAAGGACCTATCGGAGAGCACCTAAGCTAGTGGATGTGGATGAGTGATGCGTCTGGCAAGCTGAACTAAGAAGGATAACACTTTGGTGACAGGAAATCTAGCTAAAGGATGCATTGGAATAGCTAACCAAGATGTGCGATGGGTGCAAGATGCTGATCAAGGACAAACTAACACGAACACTGGATAGATACAATGGTACTAAGCTAAAGAGGATGTACAAGCTGACAGACCAAGATATTTACAAGTGAGCTAATCAAGATATGGTACAAGCTAACAGACCAATGATATGTATGATATAGATGGATAAAAAGCTCAGGATGAGAGGATAGCGGGATAGCTTGATTTTGTGTAAGATGCAGAAACTAAGGATGAGGTGATAGCGTAAGATATGGATTTGGAAGGATGCATCCAATGATGATGATAGATGTGTGAGCAAGGATGGGGACCATGCTAAGGTTGGTGGTAGCTGAGCTAATAGATAGTGCTAGAGTGAATGGCTAATGAGAGGATGACATTGGATTTGCATGAGGATAGCCTAGAGCGAGGTACCAATGACAAGGGAGGATGGACAAGACAAGATCTCCAAGGAATACAGTGCCCCCAGTTAGAAGATGACATGCGGAAGGAGGTCTTATGATGGATGTGATAGGATTGAAGCTAGGATGGAAAAGCTGAAGGCGCTAGGGAGATGGATGATAACTAGGATAATGGGGTGAGGTTGCAAAAGATAAGTGGATAGTGATAGATAAAAGCTGGAGGATGAAAGATAGGTGGATAGTGATAGATAAAAGCTGGAGGATGAAAGATAGGTGGATAAATTGGAAGATGGAGATGGATGGCAAGATGTGACCAAAAGCATGAGGATGATAGGCTAAGCTGGGGATGGCTAGATTACGCATGATGCTTGTTTGCCAAGTTTTCATCATGGTACTTGTCCAAGGCGCTTGAATTGCCAAGTTTTCACCAGTGGATGCTTTATTTTTCTTTTCTTTTTTTGACTTTTTGACTTTGGACTTAGCTGGAATGATTTTGGCTTTCTTCAGCTATTTTGGCTTTTTTGCGATTTTTCACTGGCTGTTGGAATGTTCAATTTTGTTGCTAGTTGTTGGTACACCGGATGTGTGATTTATGCAATAGATTGGATTAGATGGGATTGATGGTAAGAGATGGAGGGATGAAAAGGTTGGAAAGGAGCATGAGATGGGGATGCTTGCAAGAGCAACATTGGCACATGTTGGAACGGGTGTGAAAAGAGCATATGGGGGATAGATGGTAGATGCGAGCGTGATGGAGGATTTGTGGAAGCGTTCTTGGGGATATAGGCACCCAAGATGGAGTTAGGAGATGGGGGACATGAGTCACTAGATGGGGGATTAGCAATGGTGGATGCCATTATGCATTGGGTTTCAACTTTTTTCTTGGGGATCCACATGGTTTTGGATTTTCTTTTCATAGGCTTTTGCATTGTTTTGCATTCTTTGATTGGATTTTGCCTTTTTGGAGTATGTCTTTTAGAATAGACATATGATTGCCTAGGATGTGGATTTTTAGGTTTATGCATTTTGAAGTTGGCATTCACATTGTTGTGGTAAGCTTTGGGAAGATGGTTAGGAGAAGCTTTGTGAGATGGAGAGGATATGAAAGAGCATGTAGGGGGATGATGATGGATGATGTGCCCTGATATGTGCCTTTGTTGATCTTGCATAGGAATGGATGGAATAGGATTTTTATGATGGCTGATAGGAGGATGGAGGATGGTAGATTTTGGGACATAGGGACCCAAAATGGATTTAGCGGATGAAGGGGGGATATGGTAGGTTGTTTTGGGTTGCAAATATGGTGGAGGGGGGATGACATAAGATTTCTTGAAGGAGTGATGGGAGGCTGGCATGGTGGGCTTGGAGATAGGCTTGGTTTGGGGGTGTGGTGTAGCAACACCTTTAGATGGTGAGCCTTTGGATACATATCCAAGACTATGAAATCCTAGATTTTTTTGTACAATAATAGGCTCTTTGATTCCTTGCTCTTGTGGTCCTAAACCTTGACCTTGATAATGCCATCGATTGAGCATTTTAACAAGCTGAGGAAACTTTTTGCTTGTAGAAAATGGTAGAAGTGATTTATTAGGTGTATTGCAATGGGGAGATACTGTTCTTAATTCTTCTTCTGAGAGAGGGCCACTGTGGATGAATGTAAGTGAACCAAGAGGGTAGATTATAGATGGTGGAATAGCTTAAATAGGTGGTAAGATGGAAGCATGGAGCGGGGGAGATGGAAGGATAGGATCTTGATGTAGCTGGTGGGATGACAAGATATCTTGTAGTGGAGGAGATATGGCTTGAGGTTTTGGAGATGGAGGAGATATGGCTTGAGGTTTTGGAGATGGAGGAGATGGTGACTGCACTATGGATGGAAGACATGGTACGATGATATCTTCATTTATGCTTTGGGGGATGTCAACATGCTTTTGGGCAGGATCTTGATAGGATTGGTTTGGAGTGGATGGTGCGATAGGAGGTGAAGGGATGGATTCTTCAAAGGCAGTGGATGGATAGATGGGAGATTCAGTAGTGGAGATGGGTGAGTAGAAGATGGATGCATAAGGGTCATTACGAGAGATTTGGAAAATGCTTAGAGGCGATGTGGATAGGATTTGGAGGGATTTGATAGGTGGTGGGATTTTGATGCTTGCGGGAAGTGGAAGGATTTTAAGCAATTTGATGGATGGTATGGGGATGATAGCTATGGGAGATGGAGGTGATATTATAGATGGGGAAGCTTCATCACTGACTACTTCACATGGTTGGATTAGATGACATGGCTTATCGACTATTGGAGGAAACTTTTCTTGTATTTCCTCTAGGAGATTCCTTGGAGACTCGTATGTCAGAGGTGGAGGTAGATTGACAGGAATAGCTAGTGTGATGGGGGTGGAAGATTGGAAGCTTGGTTGATTGGGTGATGGAGGGGAAGCTGGAATATCGGATGGCATGACTAGATAGTTTGGAATAACTCTTGAATTTTGGGGGATGCTTGGGGGAATGTTTCTAAGGCTTTCAATATACTCGTCATAGTCAACAAGATTTTCCTCATCATTGGAATAGGAGGTGGCGGGAGCAAGGACAATGCGACCAAACACATCATGATAGGATTGGTACTTCATGCTTTGATGATGAGTTTTATGGGGATGGGGTCTTGCATATGGATGAACATGGAAGCTCATGGTTGGATTTGGATTAAGCAAAGATTTTGGATTGGCTGATGAAAGATTTCCTAGGGAGAGTCAAAGCTGTATGACAGACCTAAGGAGGATTGGCTGGAGATTTTTGGCTTTCTTGTGGGTGGAAGACTTCAAGGGTATGCTATCAAAAAGTGAGATTTTTGCTTTCCTATGTGCAGGATTCGTGGTGATTGTGTCAACTTGAGGATAGACTAATGATCCTATGGGCATGACACGAGATTGACCACTTGTGGATCCCAACCTTTACCTCAAGGTGATGAGGGATGCAAGTGACAAAGCTAGATTACCCTAGACAATGCTCTGTCAGAGGGATAACCTTGGTGAGATTGGATGATTGGTAGGATTGATTGGATAGCAAACTCTGGTAGAGTAACAACAACTCTTTAAAGGCATGGGTGATTTTGGATTGGGTTGCTAGCTGGCTAGGGGGATGATTTGGATGGACTTTGGATTTGGGATTGTTCTAAGGAAAAGAACTAGATAGATTCGGTTGCAGCGGGGGAGCTTGGATAATTTTCTGATAAGGCAGTGACTACGCTAAGTATGCCTTGAGCTGGGAGATTTCTACTTTTTTGGGATTTCGACCAAAATTGGAAAATATTCATTCAAAAGCTATGACCAAACAAGCAAACAAAAGTTTTGAGCAAACACGTCAAATACACCAACATCCTAGGAAGCTTTCTACAAGGATGAAATTTGGTTTAGCTAGGGAGTCCTCGATATACGCAAGGTACGTGAGGCCCAAATCCGTAGATGAAACCAAAAAGATGTCACACAACCGAGAAGAGCGGTAACCCACTTCTCCTCTTTCACTTCTCAAGGGTATAAAGTTCCTTGAGGCTTAGCTCGAGTGACAAAATCTTGATCCCAAGAGAGGTGTCTTTCGATTCACCTCCCGATTCTTATACTCCGCCAGAACGCTGGAGTTGAGGTCGTCCAAGGGGTGATGAAATCCGCAAGCAGGCCTCCTAAAAAGTGTAAAACAAGACCACATACATGATCTTGGGCTTTAAAAGACACGCGTTCATTCCAATTGATGATTTAAATTTTGTAAGCTATGATTGAAGACACTTGTGATTATGGCATACAATGTTCATTCCAATTTGACAGTGTCATTAGCATAATGAAAGTCGAGAGATCGTCAACATAAGAAATGTGAGCGCCATCGAAAATGCATCAAAACCATGCGATGTTCATTGATTTTTAGGCATTCAAGATTGAGTGTGAGTTTATTTTAAGCCCAAAACAAAGATGTGTAAAACTCGATTTCCAAGCGCGCGCTCGGAGGCCCTCCACGTCAAGATTTGTCCAATTTTTATGCCCAAATGAAGTGTGAGCGAGATTAATGTGCATTCAAGGAAAATTTGATTTTAATCCATGGCATTCAAGAGTGTGTTTAGCAACATGCATTCAAAGACAAGTGATTAAACATTCAAGTTTTTTTCTTTGAGCATTCAAGATTGAGATTTTGTGTGTTGTTTTAAGAACTTTGAAGTGCTTTGTTTTAACCTTAGATCATTCAAGATTATTTTTGGACTCAAAAGTGAAAATGACTCTTTGGACTTTGCTTTTCATTCAAGATTTTGTGTTCTAGTTTGCATGTTTTAAGCCCAAAAATGATATTCCTAGATTGTTTTGATGCATGAAAATCCTAAGAAACATTCAAGATTTTTCAATAAGACATTTGTTTGGAACAAATAACAAAGCTTTTAGGATAATTTTTGGCAACCATTTAGGACTCTTAGTTTTCATGAGATTTTTTAAAAGAACTTTAGTGTGCACTTAGTGTTGATTTTGAACCTTTTGAAATGGAAACTTGAAGTTCTTTTTAAATTCCCAAAAATGAAGTGTTCCTAATTTTGCATGAATGCATCTAAAACCTTGATGTTGCAAGGATGCAAATGATTAGATTGGTTTAGTTTCACTTGTTAAAAGATTTTTTCTTTCTTGCAAATTTTAAAATTTTCAATGGATTTAAGTATGATTTGGGGGTTCATTTTAAGCACTAAAAAGAAGTGTGTATGATTTTGCTTCCTTAAAAAAAAATGGCCAAGATCTCCCACAAGAAGAAGAAGAAGAAGTAGATGGAATAAGAAGAATATAGACAAGAAGAGGAAGAAGAATTTCAAGTTCTTTGTCCACCTATAAGCTTGAAAAATCTGCAAACACTATGAGATAGATTATGAGGTCCTTTGTCTTCTTCATGCTCATGTGGACCTACAAAACCAATTTATACAATCCTACCAATCACAAACACAAGAAAAATTAGCCAAAATCAGCAAATAACATACAAAACTTGACTAAAAAAGCTAATGAAGATGACCCATGCGGGGTCCCACCGGGCGTGCCAAAATGTATATGAGAAAATGTTAGTATGCTAATAGAAACCAAATTTAAATAAAGCTTCTACAAACTAAACAAAATTCATAAACTTCAAGATAGACTAAGATGAGCTCTTAATTGAGAATATGAGCCATTAATGGGCTCTCTCAATAAGAAGCTCTCTTGTTGAGTAGCTTTGTCTAAATAGATAGGATGTATGCTCAAGCTTTATGCTTCAAAAAGGGCTTCAATGGATGATTGTGGATTTTTGGTGTGGATAGATGGCTTTAGTATGGATTTGGCTCTCAAAATAGCATTATAACTTTACTTCATGGATTGTGTTATTTTGCAAAGGGGAAGGATCCAATTTATAGGCAAGAGGCTTGAGGGATTGAGGGCTAAGATGCAAGGATGGGAAAAAGGTCATGGAGGGCTCAGATTGCATGAGAGGAGAGCACATGGATTGTGCTTCCTTACAGCCAATCAAAGAGTGACACATGTCACATGGTGAGAGGATGGAGGAAAGGGGAAGGATGAGTCAACAAAGGAGGCTCAAGGGATAAAATCTTCATAAAGACCTTCATAATGACTTGTAAGAGCAATAAAAGGGCTTGTAAGAGTCATTTATGGCCTAGTGGACTTCATAAAGTTTTATGGTTGAGATATTTTGAGGGTGATGAGAGCAATTTCGACTTGGACTTGATTAGGAAGGTTTTAAGCTTGCTTAGGCTTGTGCAAATGATTAGAGGATGGATTAGGATGGTTTAGGATTAGCTTAGGGATAGGCAAGTGGATGGCATTTAATGAGGGTGGGTGAAGGAGGAGATATTTGTTAACTTTGGCTTGGGTTAGTAAGTTTTAACCCATGTTTAGGGAATGTGACAAGGTTAGGAGGGGATTAGGATTAGGTTTAAAGAAATCTTCTAGAAGAGTCTAGACTTTGGATGAGGATAAAGACTTTCTAGAATAGTCTAGAATTTCCTAGGATGAGGATGAAGACTTTCTAGAAGAGTCTAGAACTTCTTAGGATGAGGATAAATTAGATTTTTAGGAAATAAATAAAGTTTTATTTATTTCAAGGGTTTGGGTTGAGGAGATATTTATTAAAACTTTTTTAATAAACATGAGGATTAATATTTAATCTTAATTAAATATTTTGAGTTGGGATTAGGGGTAGGAAATGATGAGATTAGCCTTTAATTGAAATTAAAGAAGAATTAGAAGATTTTGGAAGAGGTTAGTGGTCTTAAGGAAATTGGCCAAGTTTTGGGCAAAAAATAATTTTTTTATTTATTTTAGGTGTTTTGGTCAATTTATTAATTAAATAATTAATAAATAAGGAAATAATGTTTAAATAAGATTTAAACATTTTTGGGAGGGATTCCTTAATTAAATATTTTTAATTAAGATAAAGGGATTTAATGGCATAAAAATTAATTAATTAATTAAATAATTAATTAATTAATAAATGATGATGTCATCAGGACTTTTTCAAAAAATAAAAATACTTTATTTTTTAAGGGTTTTTAGGTGTCTACAATATAGACCAAGGTACTTAATGATTAGATTTGAAGTATTTAAAGTGATTAAAATTTGAATTGGTACATCTGGACCTGAGGATAACTGATTCACCCCCCTCTTAGTTTATCATAATTCACATTCCTTTAATCATACATCATAATTCACATCATAAAAATATTACATCAATATAACACAACTCACAAATAACTTTGCATTAAGCATTCTTCCTTTATAGCTTTCTAATTAACAAATATCTACTTTATAGGTCTTCATGCCTTTATACACTTTATCAAAATACAAAGTTTACTTTTTACCACTTAGAGTTAACATCTAGGATGTTGTCCCTAATTAGTTAAGTAATTATTTAGTAAATTAAATAAATCCTTGACCCAAAATACCCATTTTCTTATCATGCTCTATTCTGCCTATATACTGCTACAACTGGTAAATCCATCATAACTTTGTTTGTACTGATTCCACTTTCCTATGAAATACACACATCATCATCATAGTATCAAGTAGTCATACCTAACTTTTCACATGTCCATAATATTCTTATGAATCTTGCCAATCAAAACTCTAACTATTTCACTAGATAAATTGTATAACACTTAGACAATTTTCTAATTGTAACTGCCATATCTTCATCTTCATGCTCTACTCGCTTCATGTGATTGTTATGTTTCCATAAATGACAACATCAAAATGTTTGACCTAGCCAAATTTTTAAAAAACTTGTATATAAAATTTTATTTGGGAAGGTATATGCACAAGTGATGAGCATGAAATTTTTTCCAAAGCATTATTGGTAGATGACCCAACCGTAATTATGGTAGTGATAAATATTTGTATATCACTAGTACATTTATGGCTAGGTCATATCCCATTAAAGCTTCAAAAAAATCTATGTTCTCATCACTTGTGCATATACCTTCTCTGATCAAATCTTATATTTAGGTGAAGGTTGTATATGTTGAGGAAATTTAGAAAATTATTGGTGGTTGGAACCCCTTGGTAGTTTTCTAATAGAAGAGTTCATAGCTATTTTTATTTGCTAGCTTGTTGGGGGCATTCCCTTTCCTATAGGAGTCAAAATTTTGATGTACACAATGGTCTATAATCTAAACTATTGATCCCTATAGTTTGTTATCTATTAGTGTCAAACACTTAGTCATTTATTTGATAGAATTGGTTAGTCATCAATGTGGTTGAGCCATTCTACTAAGGCCAATAAATGTATTTATAATTGATGGGTAAAATCATAGATCCATGTCACCTTTTAGGACCTCTAAACTTGGTTTGGCCAAATCTCATTTCTCTATCAAAACTCAACTTTTTTCAAAAACTAAAAATACCCTTTTATAGATCTCAGAGTTATTATAATCATTCTATAAATTTTATAGTCTTTTAATTAGTTATAATATGTTATAATTTAAAAATATTATAAGTAGGTCTTTTAACATTTTAGAATATCATATCAAAAAATTTAAAATTTATATTTATCCCTAGAAGAGAGAGTCTTCTTCAATAATATGCAATTTTTTGCAAAAAGTTGTAGATTTGATAGGGAAGTTTTGATAGAAGAATTTTTTTTTGGTTTTTGATAAGGTTGTCCTTGAGTACTTATAGTAAATTAAACATACATCAAAACCCAATATTTCATTTTTTTTCCCTACCTATGCATTTCATGTATAACATATTTTTAAATTAGAGCAAAAAAGATGATTTGCATATACATGTTTGATGAGAACTACACCCTATATTTTCACACATTTCATCAATTTGAATCATCTTCAAATTCTAAACACAAATACCATTTTTATTTTAGTAAAGTTGAATAGTTTTCATTATGGGATCCTTTTTCTTTATAAAAGGTGAAGTAGGTTTGTGTTTTTACCTTGCTCATATTTTAGTTAAGGCTAAGAAATTGTTATTGCAAAGTAATTCTATGGTGACTGAGTGCTCCTACACATGCCATGTAAGACAAAAGTTTGTTTGTGCTAAGAAACATAAAGTCAACTTATGACGAGCTATCAATTGAATGGCAAGCATTCAAAAGCTAAGGGACAACATGAAGACTAGTCATGACTAAGCATTAGAGTGTTCATGTGCCAAGTGAACTAGTTTTGATATATTTGTTTGTAATTGTACAAACAATGAGGTAAATAGTTTTGGCTAACTTATTGCATGTTTTAATGATTGATGAGTAATTTAAGGAGTTGGTTACCCATTTTGAGATGGATCATTAGTCCCTATGCAAGGTGTTTAACCAATCAAAAAAATAGATGGTTTAAGTGGCAAAAGGGAGAAATCTGGATCGTTGATCTTGATCTAGAACCATCTCCAATTGATTATATAAGGAGGATCCAAACCATATTTTCAACATAGAGTAATGGTCAGAGTGTATGTGTAAAAAGAAAAGTTTGGATGCCTAAGTAGAGTTTGAAGGTGAAGCAAGGTAGAGAGACCTATTGAAAATATTATGAAAGGCTAAGTTACTGAGAGGGGAGGGGTGAATCAATAACTTGTAAAATTTAATCCTTACATACCAATTTATTCTCTGTGTGAATTTTGATCTAAATGCATGCATGAGAAACTAAAAACATGAGAGCATACATAACACTTTTAACACACAATTTGGTGACCCAAAAACCTTCCAAATAGAAAGTAAAACTCGGGTGAAGATGATATCCACAAGCTTTGTATTGTAGTATAAAGTTGGCCTGTTAAGGCTTACAATGATCACTTCTGATGATCTGCCCTATTAGGAGCAATAAGGACTGCTAGGTCCATCTTGCTAAAGGATTCACAAACATACAATGAAGTATGCACTCAGTAAAGTGATTTACATAAGATTGTTAGGTCTACCTTATTTAAGGATGTGACTGATTCATATATGATGATGAAACAATAGCTTGATCTTTGATCTACAACTTGGTTTTTTGAATGAGATATCTTTGAGTGTAAAATCACCTTGCTATGATAGATAAATCTTTTCTACTCCTTATACTACTTATGTCCTTGTACTTCATTCTTTTGCTCTCTTCTACTTATTACATTTCCTTTTAATACACTATTATACTCTCTTTTGATGTAATATAATACATTACATATATATCAATCCAATTAATCAAATTACAAAGTTGACCCAAATACAAGTTTTCACAAAATGCACAAAGTTAGCTCATACTGTAGGAACTCGGGTTCTACAGTCTAGCTCGGTGAGGTTTTGACACTCAACATCCATTGTCAATGCTTGACATTGTCATGCACTTGGTAGATGTAGAAGCTCGGTCCATATTGATCACTTCCAAGTAGTCTTGAGCTCGATCTGCATTGGTGACTCAGTGAATACTGTGAAACTCAACATATAAACTAAATTTCTTGGTTAACACTGAGCGGCTCAGTCAACACTAGATTCTCACTATTGTAACTAGAAACTTGATAGTAACTATAGAGCTTAGTTTATACTGAGATACTTAGTGCAAACTAAAACTATCCAAGGGACTCAGTATCAACTGAAATGCTTGGTTAACACTGTTAACTATACAATATGTTTGGTAGATGCATATAATCTAAATAAGTATATTTCAATAATAAAAAACATGACTATAATGTCAACAATCTCCCCCTTTGGCATTAGTGACAAAAACACTTATTAGTCAAAATTGAACTAAAAAAGTTCATTAACACCTTTATCCATCACCTTATGATTCCAACTCATTAGAGTATATTGTTTTTGAGTTTTTTCAAAAATTAGTTTTGTAAGAGATGTATTTCTGTACATGAATAACATGATAATGCTCCCCCATACATAATATACAATATAGTTTACATTTTTTCACATCTGATATATACATCTTATCTATAGTCTTTAATCTTCTCCCCTTTTATTCAATCATCTCTCCCTTTATTCAATATTCAATCTTCTCCAATCTTCCAATCTTCTCTTCTATACTATTCTCCCCATTTTTGACATTAATGCCAAAATGTGATAATAAATCTGAATGTACCTTCAAGATTATCACCAAAGTCTTGTTCCAATTCTCTTGCAACACTTTGCTTGTGTGTAATGCAATCTACACTTCTGCTAATAGCTCAATCATATGGAGATAATGGAGAAGTTATTGTCATGGATGAGTGTTTTTACATGTGCAATGTGTTTCTGCAATGCATCCATGTTTGAGAGAATCATGTTTCTCTCAACAATTCTGCCTACTTATCAATTAGAAATCTAATTTATTGGAGTGGGTAGAGCTTGAACTTGGGTCAATTTGCAACTATTGTATACTTTCCTTAAGATCCTCATCAATTTTTGATAATTTATCTTTTATTTTCTTGGTAGAAATTGATATGTCACAGAGTTTACCGAATAAAGAAGATACATTGTTATAGGAGGTCTCCAATGAGCCTAGAATAGGAGATAATTCTACTTGATGGATGAAAATTTGTTGAAAAATAAGTTCTAAAACTTAATTCTCAAACTTCTTTTCAACTCTTTGCAACAACTTCTCTTGTTCATTTGGATCATCATTATATCTTTGGACTGGCTCCGCTAACCAATTCAAAATTGGTTGAGAGGTATCAACCTCTATGTTTATAGCTTCTGCAATGATATTCTTGGCATCCTCAATTATCTAGAATTCCTTATTACTTTCCTCTCTAAGCCTCTACTTCTTGGCTTTCTTTTGAAGAAGTTCTCTAAAAATTTGCATTTGATTAGGATTGAGATTGGAAATATCCCAATTAGGAATCACAATCTCCTCATCAAGATCTATGTCTTCTTCCTTCTCTTTTCCTTTACTCAAAAATTTTGTGCTTGACAGAGGCTTGGTCTCAACTATCCTTGCACTTGTTAATTTCTTGCTAGGAATGGAAACTATTGTAGAAGTGGTAGGGCTTGCCAAAAAATTAGATACAAGTACTTATTACCAAAGTAGAAATAGTAGAAATAATAGGAGTTACCAAAACTGATGTAGAAGGGAGTGTTGTCTACTTGGTAGATGTAGTGGCTGACACTTCAGTCAATGAGGTGTTGATCTGGATAGGTTCAAAGATTGATTGAGTGCTTGTGCCAGTTGTATTTTCCACAATCAATCTTGCTGAGGCTTTCTCTGGGTAAGATGTTTTCACAACTTTGCTTGGAGAATGAGGAAGTGAGGCTATGACCACTACAACAATTTTCATTGGGTTAGTCTCCTTAGTATCTTGTATATCTTCCTTGATAGCTTCCTACCCCTGTTCCTCTTCATCATCAACATTATCAAAATGAGTGACTTCATCATCATCATTCTCTTCATCTTTCTTCTACTCATTATCATCCTCATCCTTATTGCTGACACTAACTACAAAATCACTTAGTTTTTAAAGAAGGTAAACATTCTTCCAAGTGTTTGTAGCATTCATTACGATATGCTCAATATCATTTAAAAATACAAGACAAGTATTGAATCTCATGGTGAGCTTTTCTTCATTTTTCTTTAGAGATTCCTTTACCTCCTTGTCACTTAAACTTGACATGAGTTACCTCAAGATTTTCTCATATATGTATTTTTCTATTTTCAAGGCAAATTTCCATCTTGGCTTTATTTTCTCCATCAAAACATTAGGAATCTAAAGTGCAAGCTAGTCTAGAGAGTACTTCCACTTACCCATCTTGGATATAATCAAGTCTTCTATTTGCTTCTACTCTTCTTCAGTCTTGGTTTCATACTTCAATTCTTTGAAGTTTGTTATATCAGCCCCTAATTCTAATTCCTTCAATCTTTCTTGGAAGGTGGGTGGAGGCCTTCTAAAGATTATATCTTCTCCTTCTTTGACTGCTTTCTTTCTAGATGTTCTTCTGGTGAAAACAATAGTTTTGGTAGGCTTGGTAATAATTAGCTTTCCTTTCTTCTTCAATGGTTCTTCATACTCAAATTTTTCTTCATCTTTTTCTTCTAAATCTTCTCCTTTTCCTTTAGTCAATAGGAGAGGGGTGCTAGTTTTTAGCTTGGCAATTCTCCTTCCACCCATGTTGACTACTTGAGGAAGTTTGATCTATAGTTTGATCTCCACCTTTGCCTCATCATAGGTGCCAAAATATGCTGCTTTAGGATCAACAGGCTCATTGATCAATGCCTCAATTATGTCTTTGGTTTCATCAATGTTTACCTGATAATCGAGAAGTTTTACCCATGCTATCGTTGGCCTAATTGCCTGAATGTATACTTTGTCACTATCAACCATGAAACAAATATCATCCTTATAATCATCAACCGACTTCTTTGGAATCCTAAACCTATTGTTCATCTTTTCTTTGAATGCATCAAAGTAGTTGTCCATGATACTTGCATAGTTCTCTCCCATTTTGGCAATACATTCATTAATTTGATAAAGAACTAGTATATCCTTTCTCAAAACTACTATACCTTTTGATGGGAAGAACTTTTGAACATAGAAGAATAAAAAAGTCAAGAGGGAACCAAACTTACATAGATTGTTCTTGGAAGTTCTGATGCTTTCTATATTTTTGTTGAGTTGGTTCAACACCAACTTGACAAGATCAAGTGACAAGTTGTTCTTGACCACCTTGTAAGCCAAGTATATAGCTTCACATGATATGCTATTCAATCTACTTGAGCTATATATCTTGTGAGCAATGATATGAATGCTGAAATTGAGTTCCATATCAGTCACATTGTTGATTTTCATTCCCCTTCCATCCCACTCGACAATGATTTTCTTCTCCAGTTCAACCTGACTTAGGGTTTTTGTTATTTTGGCTTTTGTCAACATGGGAAGACCAGTGATCTTGTGGATCATCTTCTTCATTATCAAAATTAGTTGTTCCAATCATAGCTAACCATTGTGCACATGACTGAGAATATATCTCATTCACTATATTTGAAAGTCCTGTGACATATGAGGAATGTGGGTTAAACCTTTTGCTTCTAGATGTTGATGTTCCAATTCTAAGATACCATTGACGTATAGTTTCTCAAGGGTTTCATCCATTTCTAATGTACCAGTATCTTTAATAGCACACTTGAAATGCAAATGAATATTATTTATTAACAATACCTTTGGTGGAATCTGTGATTGGGCTTTGCTTGGATCTAGGGTTTCTACAATGGCAAGAGTTAGTTTGAAATCTGGTGCCTTCCATTCCATGCCTTGAACCAACATGTCTAAACCTTTCTTTGACTTGCTGCTGGTAGATGCCATCTTTTTTTAGTAGGGTTTTGGGAAACACAAAAATCTTCAATAAAATTTGCTCAAATTGCTTGAATGCTCGAAAGATCTCTTTGCACAAATAGCTCTCGAGAATTTGTGGTAAGAAATGACATTGATTTCACCCTTTTTATCAAAATTTTCCATAAATTCCTGGTACAATTATTCACTTAAATGAAAAATTTTCATCTACTATGCTTACATTGAATGCTCGAAAAAGTCTCTCATGACTTGATAACCACACAGAACTTCGGTTACTCCCAACCTTACTCGATAGAGTTTGCAACCTGACCTCACTCAGTAAGACAATAACTTGGTAGTGATTGCCATATTTTACTTAGTTATCCCTTTGCATATTGAATGTTGATATGTATCTTTCATCTTGTTTCTTGGAACTAATATTAGATGTCTTCTTCAGTATCTTAGTTCCAGTTCTCTTTTGAGAAATCAAGTGGAAAAGGTGGAGTCACCCAATTCTTGAGTGACTTGTTCATCATAGCTTGGACTTGTATTCTTAGAAGATTTTAGAACCCATCACCGTCTCATTTGCTTCCTGATTTTATTAGCTTTTACCTTCTTTTCATCTTTAATTCTTCCTGTATTCATACAGTTCTTGGCAAGATTACCAAGTTCTGAACAAATGAAACATCTTCTGGTAGTATCTCTTTTCCTCATATGATGTTTTACATAATTCATTCCAATGTGTCCAAATTCTCCACAGTAATGAGATCTGCAGCAAGTGTCATAGTCCCAACCAAATATAGCTTTCACATTTTGTTCTACTAGGTTCAATATCTTAGTTTTGTATTCTAATGACTTGTGCCCATGCTTGTTACATTTGTGACATTTGCCTTCAAACTTAGGTTTCTCTTTGCATTCATTAGCTTAATGACCATGTTGATTGCAATTGTAGCACTTTCCATTGAATTTTTCTTTCCCATTGCTCCAACATTTGTTTGATGTATGATCTATCTTACTACAGTGACTACGAGTAGGTCTTTGATTCTTTTGAGCTCCTTTCTTGGATGATTCACCTTCTTCTATATATCCAATTCCTACTTTTCCTTTTTACCTATAATGACTTTTCTCATTCAACTAATTTATGTATGCTAGAGATTTCATCATTCTCTCATTGGTTTGCCTTTTAGTGTTTAGATCATTCTGTAACCTTTCATTTTATGATGTTAGATTTATGATTTCTTCATTTGAATTGGTGAGTTGATTAATGAAGTCAGCCAACTGAAGGGATAAATGTTGAATCTCATTATTCTTTCCTTCTATTTCTTCTTTTATCATGTTTTTCTCTTCCATAACTTCACATAGTCTTACTGACTAAATTTCTTTCTCTCTTCTTAGTTTTCTTACTTCTTATTCAAGTGAACCATTCTTTTCTAATAGTTCTTTGATTACTTCATTGGCCTCATCTGGACTGCTTTCTGAATGGATGTCTTCAATTTTTTCATCAATGTAGAGATGGTCATTTATTTGGATTTCAAGATCTTTTCTTCTTTTTAGGGATTGAGAGATTTGCTCCTTTTCTTTCTTGAGTTGTGCAATAGCCATTTCCAAATCTAGCTTCTCATTATCAATAGCCTTGTCAAGTATGAATATTTCCATAGCCTTTGATCTTTTCTCAAGCTATTAAACTTTTCTTTGAGAACAACAAAAGATCTGATACCAATTGTTGGAAATATTATGAAAGGCTAAGTTATTGAGAGGGGAAGGGTAAATCAGTAACTTGTAAAATTTAATCCTTAAATACCAATTAATTCTTTGTGTGACTTTTCATCTAACTGCATGCATGAGAAACTGAAAACATGAAAGCATACATAACACTTTTAACACACAATTTGGTGACCTAGAAACCTTCCAAATAGAAAGTAATACTAGGGTGGGGATGATATCCACAAGCTTTAATATTGTAGTATAAAGTTGGCCTGTTAAGGCTTACAATGATCACTTCTGATGATCTTTCCTATTATGAGCAATAAGGACTGCTAGGTCCACCTTGCTAAAGGATTTACAAACATACAATGAAGTATGCACTCAATAAAGAGATTTACATAAGATTGTTAGGTCTACCTTATTAAAGGATTTGACTAATTCACCTATTAGGATGAAACAACAACTTGATCTTTGATTTGCAACTTGGTTTTCTGAATGAGATATCTTTGAGTGTAAAATCACCTTGCGGTGATAGATAAATATTTGCTACTCCTTATACTACTTATGGCCTTGTACTTTTCTCTTCTACTCTCTTCTGCTTATTAAATTTCCTTTTAATATACTATTACACACTCTCTTTTGATGTGATATAATAAATCACATATATATCAATCCAATTAATTAAATTACAAAGTCAACCAAAATATAAGTTTTTACAATATACATAAAGTCGGCTCATACTGTAGGAACTCAGGTTCTGAAAAATGGCTTGGTGAGGTTTTCATACTTGACATCCACTGTCAATGCTCAAAATCATCATGCACTCGATAGACGTAGAAGCTTGGTCCATACTGATCACTTCCAAGCAGTCTTGAACTCGGTCTACACTAGTGACTTAGTGAATACTATGAAACTCAATCTATAAACTGAATCACTTGGTTAACACTGAGCGGCTCGGTCAACACTAGATTCTCATTATTGTAACTAGAAACTTGGTAGCAACTATAGAGCTCAGTTTACATTGAGATACTTGGTGTAAACTAAAAATATCCAAGGGACTCAGTAGCAACTGAAATGCTTGGTTAACACTATTAACTGTACAATATGCTTGGTAGATGCTTATAATTTGAATAAGTGTATGTCACTAATAACAAATATGAATGTTATGTCAACAAGACCAAGTACAGTAGTGAAGTGTAGAAAAAAGTTATAATAGATCAGAGAAGTATCAAATAGTGGAAAGAGAAGATCCAAAATCAAGCATTATAGTGCTAACCAAAGGAATAGGTAGTGATACATTTTAGTAGAGTAAAATAGGGTAAATATTTTAATAGAGTGGTCCTAGAAAGCCTATGAAAATCTCCTAATAGAATGCTTACTTTGTTGTAAGTTTTAAATATTTTAATGAAGGTACATTGAATAAGTCTTTTAAGGTCTTAGCAGGGTAGACCCCTTATAAGGTAGATCACTAGAAGTGATCAAAATTGTAGCCCTAACAAGAAAACTTTGTTATTGTAGTAGTGAAGATTTGTGGCTCTCATCCCCAGCCCACTTTTATCTTCACTTGGAGGGTTTCTCTATGATATGTATTGATTATTAGCTTTAATGTTTATGATTATGATCAATAGATTATTTATGATACATCATTGCAATATATATTTATGTGTTTATGATATTGATGAGATAATGGGTTAGTGGTGAGAGATATATGTTTGTTAATTGTTTAGAAGGTTAAAGTTATATGAATCCTGATTCATCCCCCCCGTTTAGTATCTCATTTTCCTAATATATTTCCAACAATTGGTATCAGAGCTTGTTGGAAGTCTTAATTAGACACCAAGATATTGAGAGGAGGGGGGGGGGGGGGGGGCAAGGGTGAATCAAGATCTGTAATACTTTTAATCTTTTGAATAATTCTAAAAAGTATTCACCACATTTACCATCTCATATCTAATTTCTTATGCATGCATAAATTATATAATCAAATTGCAATCACTTATAGATCTAATCTATAAATCACATGCATGAAAAAAGTAATCACATGACACAAATATTTTGGTTACCTAGAAATACTTGAGAATGAAGGTAAAATTGGGGTGGGGATGATGCCCACAAATCTTCACAATTGTAGTAATATAGTTAACCTATTAGGGTTACAATGTTTGACTATATCTAATGATCTATCCTATGAGGAATTTTCCCTGTTAAAAGCTTTTGAGACTGTTAGATCGTACCTTATTCGAGGATTTCACACATACAACAAAGTAAGGACTCTATTAGGAGATTTATAAAGATCTATTAAGACCACTTTGTTAAGAGATTTACCCTAGCTCAATCCATTAGAATTGATTCAATACTTGATCCTTGGTTTTCTCTAATAAGATGAAATTTGATCTCCTCTTTCCAATCTAATATGATCTTTGATCTGATATGGCTTGTATGTCCTTCACTACTTAACTAGGTTGCTTTCTTTGTTTTGGAATAACAAAACACTTTTGCCTCTTCTACAATGTTCACATATTTATACATGAATCATATCAATATCTTGTTCACTTCTTTGTATGTTTACCATAGAATACTCTATCAGCTCTCTCAAAATAGGTAAAGTTCTTCCTTATTTAAAGATTCTATAAAGAGTTTTCTAGATGCTTCCATGTTTTGCTTCTTCATCAGATTCGTTCATCATAGAACATAAGGATTTGCGATCCACGTCTTAAAACACATAAAACTCTTTGTAACAAACTCTTCAAGTATTAAATATCATGTCCATGTCATCTTGAAATGATTTACTTCAAAGTCTACATCATTCCTAACTCAAATGTAAATTATGCATTACTTAGTACATACTGTTTCTGATACTTGACACTTACTATATATGCTACTATCACTCAATCTCTATTATGCTTGGTACCTTATGTACAACTTGAATTTAACATACTTAAAATGCTCAATTAACCTTACACTCATCTTACACTAAAATAATTGGCAACCACATACTTGTTCGACTTCTATAGAGCTTGGTATACAAGTTTATATACATAACTCAACCTTCATAAAGTAGCTTAGTCGTAGTGATGATCACATGACTCTACCTCATAAATGACTAAGTGTTTGACACTAATAGACAAAAATAGTTAGAGATATCAATAAAGCTTTGTTCTCTTTGCAAAAGTCTAACCACATGAGAGACAATACCTTGGAGATGGTGGTCTACAAACTAGGAAAGATCATTGGAAACTAGAAGCTTGAGATACAACTTATATTGCAACAACTTGAATCAACAAGAGGAGAACTGAGGGAATCCCTAAAGAAAATAAAAGATTTGGAAATCATACAAAATGATACATAATATCAATAAGTAACTAAAGGTTTACTTGATAATGGAAATTCTAGTGAAAGTAATGCAACAATAGAAGATCTATTGGAAAATAAAAAACACTAAATGAAGAGGTAAGAGCACTATAGAGAGAACAAAAAATCTAGTCAGTAAGATTGTGTGAAGTGACTAAATAGAAAAAAAATTCGAAGAGAAAAAAAGTCATATATCTACAAGGCTTGATGACGAGAATACTGAAGTGTAAAGGCTTACTCAAAATCAATATGACATTGCTAATAGGCTACTCCTTACAAATCAAGAGTTAAATAGAAAGGATGTAGAGATTGCTAATCTAAAATGAGAGAATGAGCATTTTAAAAACAAACTAAAACATGAAAATAAGTTCATTAAAGTATTGAACAAACCTAAAGAATCTATGATATATTATGAAGAGATGATGAGATCACAAAGAAGACCTCAAGACACATTTGGTCTAGGCTACACCGAACACCTATCATCTTTGAGGAAGAAGAACTATCAAAGAATGGAGAACAAAGAAATGCAAAGCTAAAGAACAAACCTAAATGCTATCCTTATGAAAAGCTAAGCCATACAACAAAAATCTGTAGAAGCAAGATTGGTAAGAAAAACCCTAAGCCTAAATTCATTGGTAGTTGTTTGAATTTCAAGAAGCAAGGAAATCAAGCACATGAGTGTAGATCCAAGGCTAGTAATATACTAGTTTAACCTAGACTTGAAGTCATTTCTATAATTATCAAAAACATGGTCATAGAGTTCAAGAATGTAGATCAAAAGATAAACTTAATTGGACACCTAATAAGAAAGAAAATGCACCTAAGAAAGGAAACAAAATCAATTGGGATTACACCACATGGTAAAATTTTTAGTTATGTGGTGAGTATGGTAATTTTGTAGTAAATTGCATTAGGACACATTTTAGAAGCAAATCTAAGAGTTTAATGAATGGAAGTTTAGTTTGTTATAGTTGTCACAAGATTGGACATGTCAAAAAGAGCTATAAGATGTGAGCACAAAAACCTAGCAATGAAAAAAACAAAGGAAAGGGAAAATTTAATGTAGAACACATAAGGAATGAGATGAATCAAACATAGAGAAAGAAGGAAGAAGGAAACAAAAATGGAACTAGTGATGTTGAGATCACCCAATCCAATGGATCAGGTGATCATAATACCTCAAATTAAGAAAATAAGGTATGTGAGGGACTATATTTCAAATAATTGATCATACATAAGTTCCTAACATGTAATGTGGTGAAGTTCATATCCGCATGAGATAAGATGCATTAGGATAATTATAAAGTCTGAATCAAGTAAATGCACATATACCGAGTAGAAGCATAGTTTATGCCGAGCATTAGTATTGATGTCTATAGTGACCAAGTCACAATGTGGACTGAGTTGTGATTAAGAACTGAAATGAAGTTGGAACCAATTTGGTATATTGATTGAGCTAGTGAATGAAGAATGACCGTCATCTTCCCATTGGATGTTGAGACAATTGTCATACACTATGTGCATACCTACCATATGTTACTATGTATGAAATAATAAATGTAAGGGTATTTTGACCATTTGAGGGTATATAGTAAATTTTATGTTAATTTCTTCACTCACCCAATGATTTAGAGTTTGTAGAGAGATTACAAGGTGATTTAGAGAAATTTGAGGAAATTTTATAGAGATCTCATGCATGTCATTGGCAATAGTGAGCATAAGTAAAGTTTGAGAAGCATATTTAAACCGAGTTTGGTTGCTTTATGAAATTTTTTTAAAGTTATAAAACCCTAGTTTGAAATGGAATATACTACATCTATAAGTGTGGAGGAGACATTGAAGGATAGTAATACCCAAATTGTATGAAATAATACATGTCACCTACTAGGGTAAACTTTAAGAAACCCTCCTCCAAAAAATATATAAATTATTGGCGAATCTTTCATTATTTTGAAAAACCAAGTAATTTTTATCAACGAATCTCTTAATTTTTTTTGTTTAAATATTATTTACATTGGGAATTATTTTGGAATCATAATTTTTGAGTCAAAAATATTGACAAAACTCAATAATAATAGGAATTTTGCTAATTATCCTAGAATATTACAAATCAAAATTGAACATGTTTTATCTCATGGAAATTATGAGGATAATTACATTATATTTTAAATCAATAGTGAAAACTATATATTGGTAATATATCCCTAAAGTAACTAATAATTATGATAATTATTGGTCAATTAATTTTAATTTTTTCTATAATATATAATAATTAGGTGAATAAAATCTAATCATGTATCAAATATTGTGATGAATCTTTGATTTTAAAATTTTTAATAAAATAAATTATTGAGCGATTTCAAATATTTTAGAACTAAATTTAATAAAAATGTGGTGATTTAGGTTTCATTAAATCTTAAATTATTAGCCAAACTACTAACAAATTTTTTCTAAAATTCACAAAATTATGAATATTCACCACTAAAAAATACCCTATCACCCGTTGAAGTTCAAGGCTTATCTTGAGATTGTGATGACTAGAGATGCATTTGATGTATTGTCATCTATCCCTCCACTTTTTATAATGGTAAATGACATGCAATCTTGTTACATGTGTAAGATAAGAGAAATTGGAGATTTTGAATTGAGGAATGCCTATGACAAGCTACGTAAAAATAGAGTTCTAAAGGAATAGAACAAGGTAGTTGCTGAGAAAGGGCTTAGCCGTGCACTAGCATTCCCAAAAGTTTTCAAGGTTAAATGGATAAAAATAGTTTTGAATATAATTCATGGTATGAAATTATGGTTGGAAAATGGCCCAATGAAGATAACAAAATTGATTATTTGTTGAATCACTAGTTACCCTACCTTGGACCGAGTGAAAAATGTGCAATTTTAAGATAGGAACTTAATAGAGGAACTTATAAAGGCAAAAGAGAATGGCCAAGGGATGTCAATCGATGGTATTGATAATCTTGTTGTAGAGTTTGTACTTAGGGTAATTTCTCATAAATTTTATCTATCAAGTTTACTGAATAGTGTACACTGCATAGCTGTTGATTTAGATTACAAAATTGTCAAGAATGACCATAGCTATAATTTTCTTGAGTTGCAATTGACTCAACCAATAGAGAATTTGGGAGCCATAAGGAAAGTAAAGAATACTTCAAGTAAGTTTGGTTCATTTTTGTTGTGTATATGCTTTTATGTACAAAATTCACTTCCTACCACTAGTGAAGTAGTATGGGATAAGACCAAGCCTATAACTAAGCAGATTAATGGTTACATAGAGAAATTAGGTGAGAATTTGAAATAATTTTGGATGATCATTTTTATGATTTTAAGAGGAAAATAAAGAATAGGATGAAAATCCCTAAGTTGGTTGTGTATTATTATCACATTTGTTTCATGGGGGACACTAACTACACTTATGATTAGGCATTTATGCTAAGGGTTAAATGGTTGAGGCCTATGCAATATGAAGTCAATGTTGATGAAGTTTTTGTAGTAGTGAAAGCATTATTGTGAGAAGAAATAGATAAGAATATTGATCCATCCGACACATGTGAAACTACTAATATAAAGATGATGATGTAGACAAAGGTTCCCAAGATGGACCAAAAAAAGAAGAAAATGATTAAAGATTTAGAGGGAAAATTTGGTGAGGCACCCCTACAAATCACTGGAGGTCAAAGAGAAGACTAAGAGATTGAAGATTATGAAGAAGAAAATGAGTCTAAGGGAAAAGAATTGGTGGTTGCCAAGCCTTAGATGCCAAAAGGTAAGAAGATAGTAATTGTTGATCCAAGGTCAAGAGAAGTTTGAAGAAAGTGGTTACTCTACCTACTTCTCAAAGAAGAGTCACTAGACAAGGATCAAAGGTAGCATCTTGTACAGTTATTTGAGAAAATTTTAAATTGTGCCTAGGTAAGCTCCTCAAAATATTGACAAGGTATGTAATGATATTATGAGTTCAACATGCCCATTTGGTTTTAAGCATGTTAAATATAAATATTTAGATAAAAAAAGACAAAGAAAAGGTAGAGAAAATAGTTTTGGACATGATGATCAATTTTAAATATACACCTATAGAATTAGGTAAATAATTTCTAGAGGAGTTGTATGATAAGATAGACTCCAAATGGAAATGGTCTTTGTCTACTAAGAGATAAATAATAGAAACAACTCTAGCCCAAACTATGTTAGATTTAGGGAAGACACATATATCTATATCTCTAAGAGATTATGCAAAGAAGTTTGTGCCCAAGAGAAGGGCCTACAAAATTTTGAGAAACAAAATTGAAGATGTAGTTAGAGAAAGTAAGTTGGTATGGAAGAAAGAATTTGGATTGTGAGCACCAACTACATAGGAAGAGGAAAAAGAAGTTTAACAAATAGAGTTTGATAATATAGAGGATTTGTATGGTAATATCAAATAGTTTGTAGAGATTGTAGAAAAGATGGGTCAAGACAAGGTAAATCAAATAGAGGTAGTCACCATTGAGGATGAAACTCTTGATGAGACTCCAGTGTCAACCAAGCCAAAAAAGATACTTTATATTGAGTTACAACAAGGAGTCTAAGTTCCAAAATCTATCAAGGATGCATTGGTTAATACATCAAATCCAGTATTAGTGAAAATTAAAGAATATCCTAAGATTGGATAGAAAGGAATGGAGCAATAGGTAATTACATCAATTAATGAAACACCAATTGTTAATGTTGAATTTAATGACCAATTGAGATGAATAGAGAAAAAGACTTTGGTCATAGATGCCAAGGAACATAGTGGATTGACAATTGAAGAGAAGAAAGGCGAAGAACCTATTAAGGATGATAAGACCATAGAGGGTCAAACTAATGAGTAGAATGAACAAATAGATAATTCTACTATTGGTGAGATGTAAGCACTAGTCTCAAGACCTTTTATAGAGGCACATAAGGAGATAGAGAAAAAAAATGTCATAGTGATCGAGGTATAGGGTTAGAAGAAGGAAGAAATAAAGACATGGCTGAGTGTAGAGCTCTCTACACAATCTAAGGATACATGAAGCAATACACATGAATAATAAGTGATAATTAATTAGAAGGAATTAGTCTCAACAAGCATTGATGCTAGTGGAGTAGATGAACCACTAAGACTAAGTGTTGATGTTTCATCTCATTCACTTCAGCTAGCACTACTAAGTAGCAACACACCAAAGAATAAATTGTTGAAGAAGAAAGAAAGGCCACCTGGAAAGCCAATAAACTTAGATGAATTCATTATCATACCAAAATTTGACACTGACAATCTAACATTTGAAAAAATGCAAATTTTGCAAGATTTATTAGCAAGAAACACTAAATAGAAATAAATGAGGAGAGAGCTAAAAAAAAGGAAAGCACTACAAGAGATCAAGGATAAATTTTTGTCAAAGCATTTGATGTGGAAAATCTTGATGAGAATGATCCTGTTATAACTCAATTAGTTCATATTATTGATAATATCAATAAAGATGATGTGGATGCAAATGACAAGCCAATGGAGTGGAGTAATAGAAAATTCAAGAAGAAAGTCATTGAAAAGGTCTCCACTAAAATTGCAATAAGGAAAGTACAATTGTCAAGTTTAATCAATACTATAGAAGATGTTGTAAAGAACATTCTTTATTTGTACAAAAAGTTGTGTGTGTTGAATTATGTACAAAGGAGAATCAAGGTTTTATGGATAGGTAACAAGTACGTTTCCAAGCATCAACACATTCATTAAACATAGACCCACATTCTAGTTTAAATTATTTCAATAAATTAACAATTTCCCAGGGGAGATTAACCAAGCTAGTGTCTAATAATGGACAAATAAGGGCTAAGCTTGTCTCCATTCAGCCAATATTGTTACCTCATTTAGAGGTTATGTAGAGAGATAACTTATAATAGCCAAGGAGGTAGCATAAAGAGATCCAAATGTCCCAACAATGACAACTTAATTGATCTGGCTGCCACACTAGAGATCAAGATTCAATTTCTATAATTAGTTAGAAATGGTAGAGATCATGCACTAGCCATGATAATCCAACTTTACAAACCATTTTTGGATAAGCATGGTTTGACCCCTGCACCCCAATAGCCGTACTTGACAAAAATTGTAAGACCCCTCTTCTTATGCATTAAATAAAACCATAGTTGTTCAAATCCAAAGGATAATTTTGGTAACAATATTCTTACATATACCTTCCTAGGAATTTTTATTAAGGAATTAGAACATCATAATGTGATAACATAGTGTTAGGTGTTAAGATAAACTAATGTACGTAAATTTTTTAAGGCTATATGTGGTAAAATGTTATAGTGCTATACTATGGTGAGTATGGATTATCTATATGGGAATGATAACTAAAATCAAATGCAAGTTTGGGTTAATTTCATAGATGCTTGAGAGATTAGATGATTTAATTATGATAGAAATGGAACTAGAGTTTAACTTAAAAAATAGGCGAGCTAGATATGTTGGTTGAATTTGTTCTCATCTACCCCAAATGCTATGAACAATTATCAATAAATGATGACATAAATAGTTTGAATCTTGATTAGTTGACTTAAGTAAATTTAGGGTTATGCCTCATCTTAGGATAATAATGGGATGATTTAGTAATATTACTATAAATAATTAATTTGAAAGGGAGTATGACAAGAAGAATGTGCACCAGATGGAAGGATTCTAAAATGGCAAGGAATTCAACCTTATGTGAGATTCTAGTGTAAATTATTTAGGTTGTATTTCTTTATTGGAGTGTAGTGATATTTTTCTCATTTGGATGACGTGATGATCTCATGTGTTGTTGTTTAGGAAATTTTATAGAAATTGATATTTTTGATCCTCTAAACTATGTGATGGCTCCATGTGATGTTATTTAAGACATGCTTATCCAACTACCTTATGTTCTACAATCATACACAGTTTCCATGTGATGTTAATTACTTATGTTTTAGCATATTTGTGTATTTGGGGTTATAATTCATATATAATTATTGTTAATGCGAAGTAATTTAATTATCTATTTTTCATTTGAATGCTACATTAGTGTATGTAAGTTGATTTTACATTTGAAGTAGATAAGAATGATCATGGTGCATTATGTTTAGGAATGTGGATTTAACTGTGTTAATGAAAATGGATATGTAGATTTGATTTTATAATGGTTTGAATATTCCTTATGAAAATTATTAGAAGGGAAAGTCAATTGTGATAAATGGATATGTAAATTAATGTGAATTATGCAACAATAAATTGGGATGTACTTATATACATGTATCTTTTATATGATTTTCATTGGACTATTGATACTCAAGTTTAGTGTGTAGGAAATTGAACCATAGAATTTAATCAGGGAAACAAGGCCCAAACTTATGTGGATACAGTAGAGCCAAGGCAAATCTTTGGGAAGGATTCAAAGCCTCATTGTGATGTATTTATTTTGCGAATGTAAGTTTGCATGTGTATAATAAATATATATTAATGAATGAATTAGGGACATGTCATTATGATGTGTAATGTGTTTTAATGTGTCACTTGACACTTGTAAATTGTTTATGTGTTGATAACATGTCACCTAGGGTTTAAGTCATGGTTGCACTTAACCTTAAACTAATTACCCTTAAAATGATTTAAGAAAATCCACTTTAAGAAAGGATAGGATGGGTCACCATTAAGGGAAATTATGAATTCAACCTTGACAAGGATTTTAGAGGTTCAATATGTGGTCCCAAAGTGTCATTTTTGTGAAAATAAGCTACCCATATGTTGGCATAATATGTTAGGAGCCTAAATTTGACCATTTTAGTGCTTAGCTAGCCTCGGGGGCCCCTTAACCAATGCATTCTTCCACCAATTCGAAAATTGAGTTATCCCATGAGTTCATCCCCATCTTTTCACTTAGTCAAAAGTAGCAAATTTTGTAGGGACAAAGTTGTAAGAGATAGTGGCTTGATATTTTTGCCAAAAGAGATAGTGGGAGAATCTTTTTTAGTGGACTTGGACAAACTAGTTGGGTGTTCACCCACTCTCTAAGTTTAGAGACAATCATGGTTTGGAAAGAGGAAGGACTAAGGGAAGGGATCTCTACAAAAATTGTCATTTTTCCTTTAGCTTGGACCAAGGTTGGTGCCCATGCTTTAACTCTCATTGCATTTTCTCAATGACATTGTTTTGTTCATTTGTGTTAAAATTCATGTAATGTGTTTGTATTGAGATAGTTGGTATGTGCTATTGTTTGTGATGGATTTCTCTTGAAGATTTTTCTTTGGTTATGTAAGTATGAATGTTAATGGGTGTGAAGGCTTCACTCACCCTTGGGAGGGTAGAGAGCCTTGGGTGAAGGGGTTAGTTGGGCTCAACATTGAAGTTGAGATATTTTCTCTTGGAGAGGGTTTTTTGTTCATGGAGTGTGGGCTCCATTGAAGCCATATGCCTTTTTTATTATTATGGGAGGTATAAGTGTATTGATGTGATGAGAAGGATGTATTTTGATAGCCTTGAAGGGGCATTTTTATTATGGGAGGTATAAGTGTATTGATGTGATGAGGAGGATGTATTTTGATAGCCTTGAAGAGGCATTATGCAATTGTAAATGTATATGTGTATATGGATATGACATTCTCCTCTTTGAAAATCTCACCTTCACCCAATGTTTCATGATTCCAATTGTAAATCATTGTGTTAAACCTTGGAGAGATTTTATATGTATTGTGATGTTATGTTTTATGCATTGTTAGTTTCTTGAGTGTAAACTATTTGAGAATTGTTTTTCCAGCTCAACAGGTGGTTTCTTAGAAGCCTAGGATGGGAGGTGAGCCTCCATGGTTCTTGTGTAAAATTTTGTTGTATGTTTTGTGCTCATTGGATCCAAGGAAAATTTTGGTGTCCCTCATATTTTGGTGAAATAGGGAAATGATATGTCATTGGTGTAATGCATTTGTAAAGATGAAATCTCCATCTATGTCATTTGTGTATTGCATTGTAAAGATGAAATCCCCACCTTATTACATTGTTGTCAAGTGTGATTTTATGGAAGTAATGAAGTAATTGGGAAGTTGTCCATATGTATCTATAATATAGTTTCAATATCATGCATTTAGATGTATTGGAATGGAAAGTTAATGTTTCATTATAGTCATAGTTGGAATGTAAAAGAGATTCATCTCAAAGGAAAATCTATTGCTTTGATACTCAAGGAATGACCTTGCATATGTTGTAGTATGCTCATTTTGAATCAATTATTATTACAAGAGAATGCATTTCAAAAGATTGTTCATATAAAGACATTTCATTGTGCATTAGTTCAATAAGAAATTCCATTTAAGTTCTATCATTGATAGGAGAGATTAACCTATTAGTTTCATATTTGAGCTTGTTTCAAATGCATTTCATGGGTTAAATTTATTGTTCAAGTAATATTAAATAGGTTCATTAACCTAGACATATACATTGAAATATTAGAAAATAACATCAAACTACTACCAAGTCAAGTTTCTTAACATCATAGTTGAATAGAGAAAATAAACCAAATAGATGTTATAGAATAAATTTTCATTAGAAAACAAACTTGTAGGTGCAAGTTTAAGTCTCTAGACTTTGCATGAGAAGTGGAAAAAACATATCCAGGTCTAATACAGTCCATTATAATAATTAATCGAAATATTCCCTCATAAAAAATCATTAGTAGATAAAATTCTTAAGGATACAAAATCTATACAAATACCTAGTTCAAAAATATATGTAAGAAAAGACAAATATGATTCACGCGACCCTTGTGCAAAATTTTTATATATTTAAAAAAAATATTTATTAATAAAAGTTATGTCAAGTTAGGCATGATGAAGGACCTAGGAAATTAGCCCTTAAGCCTAAGTGAAAAGGGGGTAGTACCCTGTACTCAACCAAAAAAAGAGAGGGTGAATATAATATCCCAAGAGGAAGTCAACTTTCATTGAAAAGAAGGAGGGAAATTTTTTTTGAAAGTCATCATACATGCAAAATGATGGGAAGATGGGTACCTTTCCTAAATCATCCTCACCCACTCACAAAACTAAGCACCTCCCAAGGCAAGTGACTCTCATTTTTCTACTGCTGTCTTATCCTTTGTTAGGCTACCTAGGGATAGTGGGATGCTTACATAGATGCGCTTGGTATAGCACATGGGTTTAGGAGTTAGAGGGAGGGCATGTGTAAAGAGTGTAAGGGAGGAATGAGTTTAGGAGTAGATTGTAATGGAGAGACATGAACATAAGTATGAGAATGGGGTAAGTAGATAGTGTTAAAGTAGGTTAGTGGTATTACTAAGTAGCAAAAAGTAAGGTGCTTGTTAGAGTAGTATGTTAGTAATAGGTAATGTTAGAAGTTAATTCTAGCAGTAATAATTAATGTTAGTTATGAATAGAATTAAAAATGGAATGCAAGTATAGTTTAAAACACATATGTTAATTGTAAATAATGTTATAGTAAAAGAATAAGATATATAGTTAGAATAAATGGTACAAGTTGGTAGTCTGATTATTAGTTCGTATTTAGGCTATTAAACTTAGTTGATGGTAGGGATAATGGAACAGAAGAAGAAGAGGGAATTGTATTATGTAGTGCCTGCCCTTAGTTTGCATTTTGTTGTTACTACTGAACTCTTTTAGGCCAATTTTATGCTTGATGATTAGTAGCATTATCTTTTAGATTATGAGATATTGTTTCACACTTGGTTGATTTCATGATGAGACTACTTTGGTACTAGTTACTTCATGTATGCATAATTATACTTTGATGATGATTATTATAGTGATTTCAATTATTTGATGATGATTAGTTAGATGGATTATTATATGTATTTTCTTATGGATACTTACCCCATATTGCATGTGTATGGTGTGCGTGTATGTTTTATTTATGTATGACATTTTTGATGTGGTTAAGGAAGGGAGTTGTAGTCACCTGCTAGTCAAGATCTACACAATGCACCACTTACCACCATTGCCTATTTAGTTTAGAATATTGTGTTTGCACATGGTAGATTTTATGAAGATTGCAGGTACCAAGTATCAACTTCCCTGAATTGCTAAGATGAGCATACCCTATCACATTATCTCAATGGTAAGAGAGGGGAGATAAATTCTTAAGTCCAAATCCTAACCTTTAAACCCATTTGTCGTAGAAAATTAGGACAAGTATCTGAGTTGATTACCTTCCCAATGTGTCCTATGATGTAAATTCGTGATTATAACCCTTTAGTTTGATCTTGTATGCATTTTTTCTATGATGGGTTTTCAAATTTTGTCCTATAGGTCTTTGGTGATTTTTCTATTAATTAATTCTAATTAAAAGATTAAATCAATGATTTAATTTAATGGAAAATTTTTATGACATTTTAAAAATTTAATTATATTTTATTAATTGGGAAATTAATTAAATAAAAAGAATTAAATTTAAAGATGAAATTATAAGTTTAATTTTAGAGTGTAATAATATTTATTTAATAATAATATATTTAGGAGATCATTTGTAAATAAATACTAAATATTATTATTACTTAAGTTAATAAATATTTTATCAATTAATGCTTCAAAAAGAAATTAAAGAATGGAAAAGATATTAATTTATTAAAGGGTTTTAAAATTGCATAAAGTATGCATGAGATTAAAATATAATAAATTAATTAAAAATGAGAAGGCAAGTGAATTTAAATAAATATATTTAAAATTGCATAAAGAGTGCATGAAGTTTTGAAAAACTTAATAAGGAGTTAAAAAGTTGTGAGCAAGGAGTCCTCTCAGGTGATCACACAATAAGTGCCCTGAATTTAGAAGAGAACTCCTTATCAGCATTTGAGGGTTCATTTTCTAGGGACTGGAAGTTTTGGGAGGATCGGGGAACTTTGGAGAAGAAATTTTCAGAGAGAAGGTTTTGAGAGAAAAGATTTCTCTCACAATCTTTTGGGTGTTTGCGAATTTAGCATTAGAACTAGGTAGATTCTTGTGTTTTGATCACCCAATCAATTATGTTATTTAAATATTTCTGTCTTCTTCATGATTGTGAATTGTTTGTCCGAATTCCCTTGTGACAAATCTTTCAATATTATATTTTGGATTTACTGGAATGCATATGGGTATCTTTTGTATACGTGGAGATTAAAAATATCATTAGAATCCTCGTATTTATAATTTGAAATTAAGTTGGGGAGGGTTTTGAAAGAAATGAAAATTTTAGATTATGAACTTGGCTAGTTTGTCATAATCCCTCTATCAGAGTATTGATAGAGTTCTTTAATATATATATATATCATAAAATTTGTTTTTTGGGGGGGGGGGTTGTTTAAAAATAATAATCTTATAAATATATATATTAAAAAAAAAACAATTTGGACGGGAGGTGGGGCCACCATACCCCCACCTCTATCCTTCTTACCTTTGCCGGTGGCAGTACTATTGCTTTCGCAAGGTACTGTGACAACAACAATACATAGTACTGCTGCAGCTGTAGGCCCTTACGACAACAAGGTTGGCCATACGATATTCAAAAGCTGGTAGGCTTTCAAAAATTATGTGGTTTATTTTATTTTATTTTAATATTAATTAATGAATTTTATTAATAAGTTTCTTGTTAATTATTAATTTAATTAGTAACAATTTTTTTATTTTTTTGATCGGTAAGAGGCTAAAGCCAAGATTAATTATTATGTATTATTATTAATTATTATTTTATTAAGCACGAGTAGATTCGAACCCAAGACCTCTTCAATAAGAGGCTCATAATTTATCGTTGTGTTGTAGGCTCTTGCCTTAATTAGTAACAAATTTTTAAATATATTTAAATTTAGTTAATTTTCAATTAATGAATTTATTAATAGTTTTTGTTAATTATTAATAATTAATTGATAAGATATTAATATAATTATTTATTTCTATAATTGTTGATTAACTTAATTAAAATTAGTTTAATTAAGTTTAGTAAATGATGAATATTATTTAAATGATGATATAGATTTATTTTATTATTAATAATAATAATATTGATTTTAATAAAGTTGTAATTATTTTATTTAAAAATCAATAATTATTATTCTAATAATTTAAATAAATATTTACCCTTAAAATTATTTGGAATAATTGACTTATAATCGAATAGGGGTAATTGTGTTTTTATTCAAATATAGGAATGGGTTAAATAGTAAGAATTAATGTGTTAATCTTATCCACTTGAAAACTAACATTTAAAATGAAAACTAAAACCTTACTATTAACTCAACTACATATTTTCAAATCAAACCAAACTATGAAACTACACCATTCTGTATGTTGTTTGTCTTTTAGGTTTGGGTTGACTAGAGTGTTGACCAATTATAGGATGTCTACTAGAGGCTTGGGAGTTCTATGATTGTGGTGTTATGATGATTTAATCATGATCTTTTAAACTCAACCATGGTAATGTGTTGGTATTATCTATGATGAGTTTGATTATATTATTGGTATTACTTTCAATGTTCTTGTGGGACAACAAGATGGATGTTATGACATATTTGACTTAACCTTGTTGAGTCTTCAATTAGTATTTTTGGGATGCTTTCCAACTACTTGTAGAGAACTAATGTGTTATTGTGAATTATCTTTTGATGCTTTCTAGTCATTTGTATAGGGTTGAGGTGAAAATTGTGATTCTTTGATTTGTACTTTTATGAGCCTAGGGTAGGTAATCTATATGTTAAGTTGGGAAGTGGTTTGCAATGGAGGCTGAGGCCCAAAGTGGCTGCCAAGGTAATCCATTTTAAGTAGTTTAATAAGTGATAATATTTTATTAAATGGGTTTAAAATGAATTAATAAGATATTGGTACCACAAAAAGTCACTAAGGGGCCAGAGGATTAAAAGACTAGCCGAGTAACCTTAGAGTTGAGTCGTTAGTATGCCTTGTCAGTGCGAAAGGATACTAGTGCCGCATAGAGTCACTAGGGGGCCAGAGGATTAAAAGACTAGCTAGATAACACTAGATTTGGTTTGTGCGATGATCATTGCCCACTAGTAGTATAGATTTCCTACGTGTTTGTGCTTGCCTCTGGGTCTAGATGTCGATTTATCTTGGACCCTTTGAGTTAGATTACTTTTAGGGTTTCCTTGACTTAGATATTATTTTTGATTTTGGATTGATATCCTATTTAGGACTTGAGACTATCTCCTCAATGCGGTGGGAGTGGACCTTTTTGGGTTACCACGCAATCGAGTGGTAGTGCTTTTTACTCTTACCATTGAGATCCGTCCATTGATGTGGTGGCTGGAGTTCTTTGTCTACTTTTCCTTTCATTCTATCTTTTTATATTATGATGGAAGGTTATATATGATGGATGATTTCACTTATTGTATTGTATTTGTTTAATGGATCCAAAATGGATGATGTAACTTATTTTTATAAATGTATATTCTTTCAGCCTTTCATACCCTATGAGATGAATAGTGGATGATTGTGTGTTCCAAATTTTATTGCCAAGTGGTATTTGGAAAAAATGTATATTATGTAAATGGACTTGGACTTGTAATTATTCTTTCATGTGGATGTAGATTTATTAGACTTAGTATTAATTAAGCTTAAATGTGACTCAATATCTTGGGATCCTTAAGGAATGTAATTTGTCATGTTTGCTTTTGTATGATTGCATGTTGTTGCTTCAACTACTTTATCTTTGACATGTATGTTGTTCTTTCTTTAAAAAAAATGTTTGGCAAAATTTGTAAAACTTTAGGTTAATTCTTTTTGATCCCTTGGTGGGGCATTACATATTATTTATAATCATTTAGTGCAGATCAATGTTTAAACTAGTTAATAGGATATGTGGTAGAAATTTGGATAGTAAATCTTTAGTAGACAATGTTAAATGGCTAGCATACTAAGTTAGCCAAAACTATTTTATGGTGGTATAATAAAGATATGAATTAATTTAAAGTATAAATATATTAAATGGTGTGTTAGTATTAGTAAGTAGAGGAAATAATAATGTATGTAATAGTTGTAATTAACAAATACATTAAAACAAATGCTCACTATGTAGTACATTTATCACCTAATAGTTGATTACACATTAAATATTTTTATAATTTTACAATAATGTATCCATGAATTAAATAAACAATTTATGTTTATGAATGGTGGGAATATGAATATAACATGGCCATTATAATATACTTACATTACTATCTTATACTACTTTCATTGTGATGTACAAGAAATGTAGTTATAGACACCTAAAAATCCTTTAGAAAATAAAGTATTTTTATTTTTTGAAAAAAGTTTCTGATGACATCATCATTTATTTATTAATTATTTAATTAATTAATTAATTTATTTTTATGCCATTAAATCCTTTTATCTTAATTAAAAATATTTAATTAAGGAATCCCTCCAAAAAATGTTTAAATCTTATTTAAACATTATTTTTTTATTTATTAATTATTTAATTAATAAATTGACCAAAAAACCCAAAATAAATAAAAAATTTATTTTTTGCCCAAAACTTGGCCAATTTTCTTAAGATCACTAACCTCTTCCAAAATCTTCTAATCCTTCTTTAATTTTGATTAAAGGCTAATTCCATCATTTCCTACCCCTAATCCCAACTCAAAATATTTAATTAAGATTAAGTATTAATCCTCATGTTTATTAAAAAAGTTTTAATAAATATCTCCTAAACCCAAACCCTTGAAATAAATAAAACTTTATTTATTTCCTAAAAATCTAATTTATCCTCATCCTAAGAAGTTCTAGACTCTTCTAGAAAGTCTTTATCCTCATCCAAAGTCTAGACTCTTCTAGAAGATGTCTTTAAACCTAATCCTAATCCCCTCCTAACCTTGTCACATTCCCTAAACATGGGTTAAGACTTACTAACCAAAGCCAAAGTTAACAAATATCTCCTCCTTCACCCACCCTCATTAAATGCCATCCACTTGCCTATTCCTAAGCTAATCCTAAACCATCCTAATCCATCCTCTAATCATTTGCACAATCCTAAGCAAGCTTAAAACCTTCCTAATCAAGCCCAAGTCAAAATTCCTCTCATCTCCCTCAAAATATCCCAACCATAAAACTTTATGAAGTCCACTAGGTCATAAATGACTCTTCCAAGCCCTTTCATTGCTCTTACAAGCCATTATGAGGGTCTTTATGAAAATTTGTATCCCTTGAGCCTCCTTTGTTGACTCATCCTTCCCCTTTCCTCCATCCTCTCACCCTGTGACATGTGTCACTCCCTAATTGGCTGTAAAGAAGCACAATCCATGTGCTCTCCTCTCATGCAATCTGAGCCCTCCATGAGCTTTTCCCCATCCTTGCATCTTAGCTCTCAATCCCTCAAGCCTCTTGCCTACAAATTGGATCCTTCCCCTTTGCAAAAGAACACAATCCATGAAGTAAAGTCATAATGCCATTTTAAGAAGTCATTTTACATCAAAACCATACACTCACACCCAAATTCCAACTCCATTTGAAGCCCTTTTTAAAGCATAAGCTTGAACATACATCCTATCTATTTAGAAAAAGCCACTCAACAAGAGAGCTTCTCATTGAGAGAGCCCATTAATGGCTCATATTCTCAATTGAGAGCTCATCTTAGTCTATCTTTAAGTTTATGAATTTTGTTTAGTTTGTAGAAGCTTTATTTAAATTTGGTTTCTATTAGCATACTAACATTGCTCATATACATTTTGGCACACCCGGTGGGACCCCGCATGGGTCATCTTCATTAGCTTTTTTAGTCAAGTTTTGTATGTCATTTGCTAATTTTGGCTAATTTTTTTTGTTTTTGTGATTGGTAGGATTTTATAAATTGGTTTTGTAGGTCCACATGAGCATGAAGAAGACAAAGGAACTCATAGTCTATCTCATAGTGTTTGCAGATTTTTCAAGCTTATAGGTGGACAAAGCACTTGGAATTCTTCTTCCTCTTCTTGTCTATATTCTTCTTATTCCATCTACTTCTTCTTCTTCTTCTTGTGGGAGATCTTGGCCATTTTTTTTTAAAGGAAGCAAAATCATACACACTTCTTTTTAGTGCTTAAAATGAACCCCCAAATCATACTTAAATCCATTAAAAACTAAAAATTTGCAAAAAAAAATAAAAATCTTGTAACAAGTGAAACTAAACCAATCCAATCATTTGAATCCTTGCAACATCAAGGTTTTAGATGCATTCATGCAAAGTTAGGAACACTTCATTTTTGAGAATTTAAAAAGAACTTCAAGTTTCCATTTCAAAAGGTTCAAAATCAACACTAAGTGCACACTAAAATCTAAATCAAACTCAAAGCATCAATCAAGGATAAAATGAACCTCATTTGCAAATATTTTAAAGTTCTTTTAAAAATCTCATGAAAATTAAGAGTCCTAAATGGTTGCCAAAATTGTCCTAAAAGCTTTGTTATTTGTTCCAAACAAATGTCTTGTTGCAAAATCTTGAATGTTTCTTAGATTTTTCATGCATCAAAACAATCTAGAAATATCATTTTTGGGCTTAAAATATGCAAACTAGAACACAAAATCTTGAATGAAAACCAAAGTCCAAAGAGTCATTTTCACTTTTGAGTCCAAAACAATCTTGAGTGATCTAAGGTTAAAACAAAGCACTTCAAAGTTCTTAAAACAACACACAAAATCTCAATCTTGAATACTCAAAGGAAAAAACTTGAATGTTTAATCACTTGTCTTTGAATGCATGTTGCTAAAATCACTCTTAAGTGCCATGGATTAAAATCAAGTTTTTTTAATTTTATGAATGTATGATTAAAACAAAAAATCCAATCTTGAATGCAAAAGGTCAATTAATCATTACAATATCTCATACTTCATCTTTTGGGGCATAAAAGAATCTACATTTAAAAAACTTTCTAAGTTATAAAAACAAATAAAGACACTTTGAGTGAATTTTTTTTTGGACTCACACTCTTTAATCACCCATCATTCTAACCATTGGTTGCAATATCAGTGCCATATATGGGGATGGGTCTACCTAAGAAGGTGTTAAGTGCTCCACAAAAATTAAATTCCACTCACTTGAGTTTTTTTTGGTTTTTCTAAGATAGAAAATTTCTTGAATGCACATTAGTCTCGCTAACACTTCATTTGGGCATTAAAATTGAACAAATCTTAACGTGGAGGGCTTTCGAGTGCGCGCTTGAAACTGAGTTTTACACATCTTTATTTTGGGCTTAAACCAAACTCACACTCAATCTTGAATTCCTTAAAAAAAATCAATCGATACTTGACGTGGAGGGCTACTTGACGTGGAGGGCCTCTGAGCACTTGAGTTTACTTTTGTTGACCCTAAATCTTCTTGGTGTATTCATTCTTTGATTGATTTTACTTTTGTTAACGCTTCAAGTTGGAATTGAACATTTGCATCCTAAACATGTAAGGTCTAGATCGAGAAAACTTAAGCGTCAATTGGAAAAGAATTTTGTCTTTTAGCCCAAGATCATCCAAGTCTTCTCTCCCCTTGTCATCTTTCAAGGCCATCTTGGGCACATAAGATTAGGATCCAAAATCTTGTTTAAATTTTAGGAGGCTTGCTTGGAGATTTCATCACCCCTTGGGACGACCTCAACTCCAGTGTTCTGGTAGAGTATAAAGATCAGGAGGTGAATCCAAAGACACCTCTCTTGGGATCAAGATTTTGTCACTCGAGCTAAGCCTCAAGGAACTTTATACCCTTGAGAAGTAAAAGAGGAGAAGTGGGTTACCGCTTCTCTCAACTGTGTGACATCTTTTTGTTTTCATCTATGGATTTGAGCCTCACGTACCTTGGTATATTGAGGACTCCCTAGCTAAACCAACTATCAGCCTTGTAGACAACCATCTAGGGTGTTAATGTGTTTGAAGTGACTGATTCAAACATTTGTAAAACATACACACTCCTTGGCGCAGGTATCACATTCTGAGAATCAAAAACTTCTATCTGGTTGTTCCTATCTATTTTTTTTTTTTTTTACTTGTTGAATGAATGTTTGCCAAACTTGGTCAATCCTAGCTTAGGGCATACTTAGCGTACTCACTGCCTATTCTAGAAGTTGAACGGGTTGAAGCAAAACAACCAAAATCTCTCTAAGCCAAGCAAATTCAGGAATTTATGTCAGAACAACCCAAATCCAAACAAAAGTTTCACAAAGCCAAACTCAATCCATCTCAGGCATACCAAGAAATTGCAGCTAAGAAAAAGGAAGTAACACCAAGCCCTCGAGTTGCCAAACTCCTCAAAGTAGAAGAGAAAGCTGCCGACGAAGCCCTTCAAGATGCCTGGTTAGATCGCACTATCAAATTTAGCAAGCATCCAGGAGTTAACCCTGCTTATGCCTTACCAACTAGGCATGATTTCTATGATTAGGCCCCCTTGTTCCTCCACATCTTCTTGCATAAGCTTCACTTTAGAGTCATCCTTGTAGGCAAGCCAACCACCCTTAGTCATCCCCTTAAGAATTTTAGCTCACCCATATCATTTAGATCTTTGCCTTAGAACCAAACCAATCCCCTCAAACCTAGCTAGCATCCCAAAAGCCTAAACTTCACATCCAAGCCTTCAAAATTGTTGTCACCTTGCCAAAGTCTGCCATTCCTACCATCTTGCAAATCCACCAATCTCACCAAGGTTATCCCTTTGACAAAGCTTTGTCTAGGGTAATCTAGCTTTGTCACTTGTTATCCCTCATCACCTTGAGCTAAAGGTTGGGATCCACAAGTGGTCAATCTCATGTTTTTCCTAAAGGATAATTAGTCTATCCTTAAGTTGACACAATCACCACCAAGCTTGCACATAGGAAAGTAGACCTTTCATGATTTGGCGACATATCTTTGAAGTTAGAATCCCCAACCCAATCCTCCTTAGGTTTTTCATATAGCTTTGCCTCAACCCAAGAAATCATTTGCATAGAAAAGCCTCCCCCCTTGGCATCCATCAACATTTTTGCATCTCATCCCTAGGAACATTTTAATGCCACCTGTCACTCGCTTAGCCAAGAAGAAGAAAGAAACAATGGAACCCTATCATTTAGATCAAATAGCATTGCTCCCCTTGAGCACTCAACCATCCTCCAGCCCAGAGAACACTATACCATCACCTAATGACATTGAAGCTTTCATGAACCAACCAAGAAATGCAGTATTGGTGAACGCCATTATAGACAAGAACAAAGAAACAATCATGGCTAACTTTCGAAGGGACAATATAGGAGACTTCGACTTTGGAAGACCTCCTCCCTTATCAGATCCATCTCACCCGTTGTTTGGATAGATACCACTCCCAATAGGCTCTTATGATTCAAATTATCCTCAATATGTGCCAAAAGAAGAGCCTCAAGCCAATCCTTATGATCCAATAGACCCAAACATACCAGCCTCTACTCAAGTTGAAATCTCCCTTCCGCAAGCCAATCCAGCCACCACCACTCCACCATTGGTCCATACCACTCCATCCCGAACCCCCTTCGCCCAAAACACCTCACCATTCACTCCCTTCACTATTGCTACTGTTGCTCTCCAACCCAGCCTTCTAAATCCACCCATCTCCTAAATTAGTGCTAGCATCTTTGGCCAACCTCAACAATATACAACTGGGATGCCACCCATGGGGCCAAGAAATCAACCTTTCATCACCCCCAGCTTGTTTACCTCAGCTCAAATCACAATTCCATCATTTCCACTAGGTCCTTGGAGCTCAGTGCCATCAGCCACAAATCCACAAGCTACTGCCCTCAATCCACAAAGCTATCAAACCCCACAAGCTACTACCAATGTTCTACCAAGCTCTCAAGTGACCCAAGCTCCTGCCACCACTCTACCAAGCTTTCAAATCCAGCCACCAAGCTATCAAACCCCATTAGTTCCATTCCCAAGCTTTCAATTCCCACCACCTCCACCACCAACTAATCCATTACCTCCTATTACTAACTATTTTTCTATGCCACTTCTAGGAGGAAATCCACCACCACCAACCACCAATTACTTGGCCTCCTTTGCCATGATACCCTCCCAAATGGGGGCATAACCCACATATATTGGTCAAACTCCTCAAATCCCAAGTCAAGTTCCACAAGCTCCTCGATCCTTTCTCTAAGCTTCACAACCATCTTATACCTTACCTCCACAAAGCAATCCATTTATCCCATAGCCAGCCTACGTCCCTCAATCCCTATCCAAAATCCCATACAGTAGCAAGCCTCACAACACATGTAGCAATATGTGCCTCCTCCACCTCAGAAACCCATCATCCACCATTCAGTTGCCCAAGCCATGTACAATCCATACTAGCCCATACCTCAAAGCCATCCATGTTCCATTGCCCCATCTAGCACATACCTACCTCATGGCACTCTTACATTGGGTGCACCCTAGCCATCACCCATTAATTTAGAATGGGAAGCCATGAAGATAGCTTTGAAGAACATCCAGGAGGGAAATGATCCAAAAACTTTCAAGTTTGAAAATGTGTGTCCTTACCCATTTGACAGAGCCATTACCATGAAACCATTTACCAAACACTTTGAGATACCCAAGTTTGACAAATTTAAAGGAAAAGGAGACCCTGTCACACATATCAAATAATTTTACATGCACTACCAAGAAGTGGCATACGGTGATGTCTTCCTCTTGCGTCTCTTTCCCAAAAGCTTGGCCGGACTAGCTCTTGAATGGTTTTATAGAATCCCATATGGCACAATTAAAAACTTTGCTCAATTGTATGAGGCATTTGTGACCCAATATGCCCATCTTGTTGAAATAGAGCTCTCAATAGTTGATCTTGTCCACACTAAGCAAAAAGGTGGAGAAAGCCTTCCCGAATATCTGCAAAGATGGCAAACCCTTACCACCCGCATATCTTGCACCTTGCCAAAACACCATTTGGTGAAAATATTTATTGATAATGCCCATCCCAGCTTAGCTCACCACATGACCATGAACTGTTTGCAGACCTACAAAGATATCAAAGAAAAAGGAATGATCCTTGAGCAAGGACTCATTAAAATGGTATGGTCAAGATTTATAAGGAAGCCAACCAAAATCAATCACATTCCATTGACAAGTCTACGTATTGGAACAAAAACAAGCACGTTGCAACAGATGATGTCACTGACACTATACATGTGAATATTGTTGGTCCTTCCCAAAATCTGTCCAACCCACCTTATCAACCAAACAATCAACAAAATATCAACTACCAACACCAGAATCACCAAAGCTATCAAGGCCACAATCCAAGACCCAACTTTCAAGGGTCTAGCAATCAAGCTAATGCCATCAATGTAGCTGCAAGACCAAAGCCCAAGTTCCAACCTGCACCTAGAAATTATACACCCCTTGGTGAGCCATTGGATGTCATTTTTGAGAAATTGACTAAGGAAAACCTCATCAAATTTCTTCCTACCCAACAAATTGACCCAGACCAATCCAAAGCTGCATGGTACAAAGACAATGAGTACTGCAAATTTCATAGGGTAAAAGGTCACACCACCCTCAGATGCATGAAATTGAAAGATTATGTACAGGACCTCATTGATCAGAAAGAAATCATCGTTGCTGCCCAAACCTCTCCCAATGTAGGCTTACAGATCTATCAAAATGCTTTTCCCCCTCACAACAACCAAAATCCTGGAAAAGCACCTATCCAAACCAACAACAACAACACCAACAACTTCTAGCCAAACCAACAGCATGGGAAGAACAAAGACCACACTTCATCCTATATAGATTATGGTAGCCTCATAGGTTGTATATCCGAGAAAGAGCCTTCTGTCAATGATATCAATATCCAAGGACCAAACAATGAGTGTGCAGTCACCACTCGAAGAGTGTGATTTAACATAGCAGGCCCACCAGTTTCACCAGCACCATCAGCTCCATCAAAGAGCTAGTACAATATCTTGGAACACCTTGGGAACATGCCAGCCTAAATCTCCATTTTAGACCTTCTCCGCACTAGTCCTGTGTACAAAAACATCCTTGATAGTGCTCTCATAGAATCCCATGTCCCTTCAGATATCAATGCTACTAATTTTTGTAGTCTCATTGGACACCTATCCTCCTCATGTGCCCTATCATTCAAACCCACCGAAATACCCGTGGTCGAGCCAGATCACACCCTTCTACTCTGCATAGCCATTATGGTATCCAATTTTTCTGTAAAAAGAGTAATGATAGATAATGGATCAGCCTTGAATATTTGCACCCTAAAATTCATAAAATAAGCTGGGTATACTGAGGCAAATATCATCAGTGAGGTTATCACCATAAGCTTGGAAAGAACCATAAAAGGAACTATTTTGCTGCCAATCAAGGTTGGGCCATTTATCCAAGAAACACTCTACCATGTTATTGATCTAAACCTACCATTTAACATCCTCCTTGGTCACCCATGGATTCATGCCATGAAATTCATTCCATCCACTTACCATTAGTGCGTCAAATTTCTGCATCAAGGCACTGAGCTAACCATCCATGCCGATCCAGAACCCTTTGCTTATTACAATGCGGTTGAAGCTTCATATGCAAACCATTTCCCTGGAATTGATATCGACATAGCCATTGCCAGCTCATCCCACACTTGTAATGACCTAGAAACCATCCTTGCCTCCACCCTATCTATCGTGAAAATCAATAACAAAGGCTATGGAGAGTATAGTTTGTCAGATGCATTTGCCGTCGAGGCACTCCCACTTGATCTACATGCCCATGGACCACCAACATATCAAAAAGCTAAGGAGATTCCACCTCCTTGATACAAATAGTTTGGCCCAACAACCTTTGTATCCTCAAAAATCCCTCTTCATGAGGAGCTCACTCCAGATATCAACAATTGGTTACATAAGGATGCACCTCCAAGAAATCAAGCACGCCTTGATCAGTTCAGCCAAAAGTATCCCTAAGAACATAAGCTCATCATTGACAAATGGAACTATCAAGGTGGTGGTCTAAGACCAGAAGAAAGAGGCATGCAGTGCCCCATCGACGCACACAAGTGGAAGTCAGGTCTTGGCTTTGGCATACCCACAATTGGGGGCACCAATGAGAACGGTCATGCTTTTTCAAACATTCACTGTGACCTTATCAAAATTGAAGACATTCCTGAGGAAGTTGAAAAGAGAGCCTATGACAATATCCCAGACCAAATCTTCCTCAGAGACTCTGTTCTCCAAGAACTATCCATCCATTTTATTGACCTACCACTCGCCCATCCACAACTCATAGATTGGGACCAACCAAGCATCATACACATTGATGAGTTCATGTCAGAGGAAGTGCTTCTGAGATTCATGGGAGCCATAACTCCTCACAAGAAATCAAAGCTAGATTCTACCTATATCTATAAGCTAGATCCCAACGGGTATTTTGGAGAAAATCCCCAACCTATTTTTGATACACCCAAAACTGGAACTAAGGTGAATCTGGGACTAGTTAAGGCAGCAAAGAGAACCTCCTAGCAAGAAAATCCAGAGTCACAAGCAGAACATGACGATTTAGCATTGCCTCCTCAAGATAATTGACTAGAGGTTTTATTCGAATTGAGGATACTAGAGAAGTCAACATCGGTTCTTTAGAGATCCCCAGACTTGTTCACATTGTTGCATCCCTATCACAAGACCAAGTTGACCTCCTCTTTGAGGTCTTAAGAGAGAACATTGGCTGATTTGCATGGTCATATCAGGACATGCTAGGATTGGATCCAAAGCTTGTAGTTCATCATCTCATAGTCGATCGAAAGATCAAGCCTGTTAGACAAAAGCTTAGAAAAATGCACCCCAAGATGGCATTACTAGTCAAAGCTGAATTAGAAAGAATGTTAGCTGCTAAGGTTATTTGACCTATCGACTACTCAGAGTAGATCTCCAACATGGTCCTCGTCACTAAGCCTTCTGGTGACATCAGAATTTGCACTGGTTTCAGTGATTTTAACAAAGTTTGTCCAAAAGATGATTTTCCCTTGCCCAACATAGATATGATTGTAGATCTTATATATGGACATGAAATTCTGTCCCTCATGGATGGATTTTCTAGGTATAATCAAATCAAGATTGCAGAAGAGGATCATCATAAGATAGCATTCACTACCCCTTGGGGAACCTTTTGCTACAACATGATGCCTTTTGGCCTAAAGAATGTTGGGGCTACCTATCAAAGAGCTATGACAACCATTTTCCATGATCTTATCCATAGCATTTTGGAGGATTACGTGGATGATATCTTGGTTAAATCTCATACCTTCATGGATCATCTTGCTAACCTAGAGAAAGTCTTTGATAGGTTAGCCAAATATCATCTCATGCTAAATCTCAAGAAATGTGTCTTTGGGGTCACATCTGGGAAGCTTCTAGGCTTTATAGTTTCTAAAAAAGGTATAGAGATTGACCCCAAGAAGTTCAAAGCTATCTTAGACATGCCTCCTCCCCAAACATTGCAACAACTTTACACTCTTTAGGGAAAGCTTCAATCCATTTGGCGCTTCATCTCCCAACTTGCAGATAAGTGTACGCCATTTGCACACTTACTAAAGAAGGATGAAAACTTCAAGTGGGATCCTTTATGTCAATGCAGCTTCAATCATCTCAAGCAGTATCTCATCAATCCCCCTATCTTGGTTCCACCAGTTCCTGGTCATCCCTTGATCTTGTACATATCAGCAACGCCTACTGCTCTAGGGGCACTTCTAGCACAACTCGATGACTACGATAGAGAAAGAGCCATCTACTACATCAGTAGAATCCTAGTTGGTTATGAACTCAATTTTACTCCTATGGAAAAAGCTTGTTTGGCAGTTGTTTTCTCAACTCAAAAGCTTTGCCACTACATGCTAAGTCATACCATCCAACTAGTCTCTAAGATTGACCCTCTCAAGTATATGCTATCCAAAATAGCACTTACAGGCTGTTTGGACAAATGGATTGTGCTCCTTAGTGAATTTGACATCCAGTATGTGGACAGAAAGGAAATCAAAGGGCAAGCTATAGTAGATCACCTAGCTGATGCACCTCTAGTAGATACATATCCTTTGATCATAGAATTTCCAAATGAGCATATTTGTCTAATTGAAGAACAGCCCCCATGGAAACTTTATTTTGATGGCTCATATACATCTCATGGATCAGGGGCAGGAATATTGTTGGTCACACCTCAAGGAGATTACATTCCAAAAGCCTTCAAGCTACAATTCCCTAGCACCAAAAATATAGCTGAATATGAGGCTCTCATAGCAGGATTAAAGATAGCTGCAGAATGGAACATCACTAAGTTACAAATCTTTGGCTATTCTCAGCTCATCATCAAGCAAGCCCTAAATGAATATCAAACCAAAGATGAAAAGCTATTACCCTACAAAGAGCTAGTTGATTAGCTAACCCAACATTTTACAAAGCTTTAGTTTACACAAGTGCCTCGAATATAGAACAAAGTAGTAGATGCTATGGCTACTATCGGCTCACTCTTAGAAATTCCCCAAGCGGTTATGCAGTATGAGTTTTTAGTCAAGCAGCTCCTCACACCTGCCTATGTGAATGATGACTCAAACTATGTTTGTATCTTGGTTGGTCCCCAATCCCCTTGGTACCATGAGATTCACGTTTACCTTAAAGATGGTATCATCTCCCCTCACCTCACACATACCCAACGCCAAAACCTCATTCAAAAGTCATCCTGCTATGTCATCATAGCCAATACCCTATATCGTTGGGGTTATCATGATACTCTCTCTTGATGTTTAGATGAAAATGAGGCCGTGATGGCATTAGAAGAAGTACACTCTAGACTTTGCGGTGCCCACATGAGTGGTATTGTCCTCATGCGACAAATCCTTAGAGTAGGCTACTATTGGCCTACCATTGAAGAAGACTCCTGTGACTTTGTCAGAAAGTGTCTCCCATGTCAGCAGCATGCAAATCTTGTGCACACTCCAACACAGGATCTACAACCTATTGCACCACCTTGGCCTTTCGCTTGTTGGGGCCTTGATCTAGTTGGAACTATCAGACCTCTCTCATTTAATGGACATAAATGGATAATAACAACTACATACTATTTCACTAAATGGGTGGAAGCAATCTCCCTAGTCTCAGCTATAGGAATTTAGGTCTCCAAGTTCATCTTGTACCACATTGTTTTCCGCTTCGGCATCCCATCCACCATCTTCATCGACCACGGAGGTAACTTTGAAAATCTCAACATGGAAGAATTATGCACTTCCCTTTGCATCCATCATCACTTTTATAGCCCATATTTCCCACAAGGTAACAGCCAGGCAGAGGCAACTAACAAAACTCTCCTCAAAATCCTAAAGAAAGTTGTTAATGATTCCGGCCGCAATTGGCACCTACAAATAAATCCAGCCCTATGGGCCTATCGAACTTCCTTTCATACATCCATAGGCACAACTCCATACTCCTTAGTCTATGGTACCAAAGTAGTACTACCCATAGAGGTTGAACTTTCGTCCTTGTGCATATTTTTGCAAGGGCAAATATCAGATGAAGAATATAGAGTAGCTCGGCTCACCCAGCTAGATCTCTTAGACGAGAAGCAACAACAAGCCTATGATCATCTGACAGTCTATCAAACTTGTCCCAAAAGGAATTTCAACAAGAAGGTGCTTCCATGACACTTTCAGCCGGGCAACATGGTCCTCAAAGAAAATATGAAAGGCCAAGCTGATCAAGAAAAAAAAGGCAAGTTTGAATCTACCTGGCTTGGTCCTTATGTTGTCACTGCCTCCTTTGGCTCTGGAGCCTATCAGCTATCTACATCAGAAGGAGAACTCTTTAATGATCCTACTAACATTATTCATCTCAAGAAGTTCTATGCTCTAAGATCCTTGGTATACCCAGCTTTTGAAAAATACAAAAAAATAGTAAAGAGAAATAAGCGTCCAATGGTGAAAACTTGGCAATTCAAGTGCCTTGGATGGGTACCTTGGTGAAAACCTGGTAATTTAGGTGCCTTGTGTACTAAGACTAATCCATTATCTATCACTATCCTATCCCTCATCCATCCATTCATAATCCAATAAAACAGCTGCTCGTTCCCTTGGTGTTGCAAACAAATATCCAAAATCTAATGAAGCTTGTAAATACCTCCTGTACAACTTGTAAATCTCATACCCTAGCTTGTAAATCTTGTATCATCCCTTGTATCATAGCTTGTATATCTAAATCTTGGCCAAAGCTTGTACCATATTCCAGCTTGTATTATATGCAAAATCTTGTATCCTAGCTTGTATCCTATCACATGCACAAAGAATCCCATTTTCCTTAAGCTTTTTGCAAACCATCTACCTATTCGCCTATCAACTATTGCAGACATCCCACCCTTCACGAACATTTCCATCTCACAAAAACCAAAACATGAACAACCTTGTACATTTATAACATATCTTGGTCCGTCAGCTTGTACATCCTCTTTAGCTTAGTACCATTGTATCTATCCAGCTTTCGTGTTAGTTCCTCCTTGATCAGCATCTTGCACACATCACACAACCCTTGGTTAGCTATTCCAATGCATCCTTTAGCTAGATCTCCTATCACCAAAGTGTTATCCTTCTTAGTTCAGCTTGCTAGATGCATCACTCATCCAAAATCCATCAGCTTAGGTGCTCTCCAATAGATCCTTGTAGGATATAGCTTTCCACATGTCTGATCTTGGTCCGTTAGTATCTCATCCTACTCATCTTGATGGCAAATGATTCTCTTTTGGATTTTCTCTTTCTTTTGATTTGGAATATTCCCTTTTGGGTCTTGAAGTATCTTTTCCAAGAAATCTCCTTGTTCCCTCCTCAAGGTTTTCACGATCTTCCATATCATGGTATACTGCAAATGGGGCAATTTAGGCGTAAGGTCTTGATCAAGTCTTTTGTTTGTTTTTCTTTTTTGCTTGTGGGTTACCCAATATTGGTTCCACGCTACTTCCTCTGGAATTCATGTGTGATGTTGGGGCAATCCTTGCATGTTTGTTTTGAGTCAATTCGTCAGTCCTCTGGACAGTTCGTGAAAAGGCCTTGATGTTTTTGGTAACCTTGGCAATTAACCAACAATCCTATAGCAAATCTAGTGCTCAACTACATGGTGGTACTTCTCTTTGAAGTATCCCCCTACTCAAAAAAGCTTCAATGGTTTCCCTTCATCTCCATTATCCCCCAGCCATATCCAACATTTGTCTCTCCTACCCTAGCTTATGCATCAGTATCTCTTTGAATCAATTTGCACTTTTAGCTTTAGGGATCCACAATCCTAGTCTTAGGGATCCACCAATCCAATCAATCCACCAAGCCTCATCTTTTGAGCTCCACAATCCTAGTCCTAGGGATCTCCGAAACCCATCTTCTACCAATCTGACTCTTTGAAATCCTATTGCATCAGCTTTATAACCCCCTCATCCATCTCCCTATCCTGGACTCCTTTTTATAGCACTCCGCTCCTTCATCCTCTGCAATCCCTAAGATCTTAAGCTTGCTTCCTCTTGTGCCTTTGATTCTCCCTTTATCATTCTCCTCTAGTGAGATTTTGAGCTAACTAAACCTCTTCTCTTAAGCCAATCTGAGTCTCCTTGCTCATCTCAGATTCTTGTACTTTTCAAGAAGCCGTCGAGCCTCACTTTCTCTCCTCACCACCTTCTTGAGGGGGCATCTCGTAGTCCATTCTCTCCTCTTCTGCTCTAGCCTTGGGCATCTTATTTTCTTATCTTTGATGCCATGCCACTTGTGGCATCACATCAAAGAGGGGCAAAATGTAGACACCTACAAATTCTTTAGAAAATAAAGTATTTTTATTTTCTGAAAATTTTTTTGATGACATCATCATTTATTAATTAATTAATTTATTTTTATGCCATTTAATCCCTTTATCTTAATTAAAAATATTTAATTAAGGAATCCCTCCAAAAAATGTTTAAATCTTATTTAAACATTATTTCCTTATTTATCAATTATTTAATTAATAAATTGACCAAAAAACCCAAAATAAATAAAAAAATTATTTTTTGCCCAAAACTTGGCCAATTTCCTTAAGACCACTAACCTCTTCCAAAATATTCTAATCCTTCTTTAATTTTGATTAAAGGCTAATCCCATCATTTCCTACCCCTAATCCCAACTCAAAATATTTAATTAAGATTAAATATTAATCCTCATGTTTATTAAAAAAGTTTTAATAAATATCTCCTCAACCCAAACCCTTGAAATAAATAAAACTTTATTTATTTCCTAAAAATCTAATTTATCCTCATCCTAAGAAGTTCTAGACTCTTCTAGAACGTCTTTATCCTCATCCAAAGTCTAGACTCTTCTAGAAGATGTCTTTAAACCTAATCCTAATTGTAAGGAAATTCAGGTGCGAAAACAGCTTCCTACACTAATCTCATAAGGAAAGTATGATGCAAATCCTATTAAAATATTCTACACTTACAGATTCAATATCATGTAAACAACAATATTGCAGCCAAACATGCACACAGAAAATAGACAGAGGAAGAAACACATAACACAAGGATTTTCCGGTGGGGAAAAAACCTTTCGGTAAAACAACCCCACCCCACATTTTACAAAACAAATAATAAGAATAGGAATTATACAAAGTTGAGACACCTTATTCCTAACACTAATCCCCTCCTAACCTTTTCACATTCCCTAAACATGGGTTAAGACTTACTAACCCAAGCTAAAACTAAAAAATATCTCCTCCTTCACCCACCCTCATTAAATGCCATCCACTTTCCTATCCCTAAGCTAATCCTAAACCATCCTAATCCGTCCTCTAATCATTTGCACAATCCTAAGCAAGCTTAAAACCTTCCTAATCAAACCCAAGTCAAAATTCCTCTCATCTCCCTCAAAATATCCCAACCATAAAATTTTATGAAGCCCACTAGGCCATAAATGACTCTTCCAAGCCCTTTCATTGCTCTTACAAGCCATTATGAGGGTCTTTATGAATATTTTTATCCCTTGAGCCTCTTTTGTTGACTCATCCTTCCCCTTTCCTCCATCCTCTCACACTATGACATGTGTCACTCCCTGATTGGCTGTAAGGAAGTACAATCCATGTGCTCTCCTCTCATGCAATCTGAGCCCTCCATGAGCTTTTCCCCATCCTTGCATCTTAGCCCTCAATCCCTCAAGCCTCTTGCCTATAAATTGGATCCTTCCCCTTTGCAAAAGAACACAATCCATGAAGTAAAGTCATAATGCCATTTTAAGAAGCCATTTTACATCAAAACCATACACTCACACCCAAATTCCAACTCCATTTGAAGCCCTTTTTGAAGCATAAGCTTGAGCATACATCCTATCTATTTAGACAAAGCCACTCAACAAGAGAGCTTCTCATTGAGAGAGCCCACTAATGGCTCATATTCTCAATTGAGAGCTCATCTTAGTCTATCTTGAAGTTTATGAATTTTGTTTAGTTTGTAGAAGCTTTATTTAAATTTGGTTTCTATTAGCATACTAACATTGCTCATATACAGTAGTCAATTTAGGTATATGCATATAGCTATATACCCTTCATTGATAAAGTTGTACAAAATCTCTATACAAACAAATTACTTAATAATGAATAGTAATGGCACTTAACATTTAACATGTTTAAAATGAACTAAAATTTAATGTTTGAAACAAAATGTGTAGAAAACTAAAAAGTAGTTGTGCACATTATGTAAGTTAGTGGACTAATATTTGATAAGCCAATCATAATCCATAATCTTATGCATAACAAACATGCTTCCACATCTTCAATAAGAATATCATTATAAATAAAATCCTATCCTAAAAGATCAAAATCATATTAGGTTGATCATCATGTCAAGACAACCTATGACACTAGTATATTCTAGCATTGAGAATCTATTAGAGATGAAACTCCAACCACTCTAGTTAGGATCAAGTCACATTAAGGACTGATATTATGTTGCAATCCTAAATGCATGACTCAGTCAGGTGTTAAGTATTACAATCTATTAGTTCATCTTTAACCTAGTATAACAATGTAAGACATCTTATGTAAATTCCTAAATGTTGCCTTCAAAAATAATAATTTGTAGTCATGTTTTGCCTTGTAAATTTGGGCATAACAAAAACAAGGGTGACATATATATATGTATGAGGGAAATATACCATGATAGGAACATGAACATAGATAAGTACATGTATTATTCTTTGAAATTATTTGCAAATAGAGTATGTCAAAGTCATGTATATTTTTTACATATTGAAGTATTTATGAAGATCAAGTCATAGTTAAAGGGGAAGTACTATTTTTGAGTTTTGAGATGTAATGTTGAATCATGAAAAAGTGTTTTTGCCACTAATGTTAAAGGGGGAGATTTCTGATCTCTATAGTTTTTTTTCTATTAGTGTCAAACACTTAGTCACTTATTTGGCATAGTTGGTTGGTCATCATTGTGAATGAGACATTCTACTAGGTCTGAGCAATGTATTTAGAATTGCTTATATTTTAGTTAAGGCCAATTAATTGTTATTGCCAAGAAATTCTATGGTCACCGAGTGTTCCTATACATGCCGAGTAAGATAGAAGTCCATTTGTGTCAAGAAACATAGAGTTAGTTCATGTCAAGTTATCCAGTGAGTGTTGAGAATTCAAAAGTTGAGGGACATCATAATGATGAGTCATGATTGAGCATCAAAGTGTTCGTGTGTTAAGTGAACCAATTTTGATATCTTTGTTTGGAATTGCACAAATAATGAGGTAAGTAGTTTTTGGCCAACTTATTGCATGTTTTAATGATTTGTGAGTAATTAAGGATTTGATTATGCATTTTGAGATGGATCATTAATCCCTATGCAAGGTGTTTAACCAATTAGAAAAATGGAAGGTTTAATCAACAAAAGGGAGAAATATGGATTATTGATCTTGATCTAGAACCTTCTCCAATTGGTTATATAAGGAGGATCCAAACCCTATTTTCAACATAGAGTAATGGTTAAAGTGTATGCATGAGAAGTGAAGTTTGGATAAGAAGAGTTTGAAGGTGAAGCAAGGCAGAGAGACCAAGCAGAGCAATGAAGTGAAGAATAAAGTAATATTAGATTAGAGAAGGAGCAGATAGTGGAAAAAGAAGATCCATAATTAAAAATTATAGTACTAGCTGAAGGATCAGGTACTCATATATTTTAGTAGAGTGAATTAGGATTAATCTTAATAGAGTGGTCCTAATAGGCCTATGTAAATCTCCTAATAGAGTTCTTACTTTTTTGTAAGTTTTAAATCCTCTAATCAAGGTAAAATGAATAAGTCTTGTAAGATCTTAGCAAGGCATACCCCTCAAAGATAGATCACCATAAATGATCAAAATTGTAGCCCTAATAGGTCAAATTTAGCAGTGAAGATCTATGGGTCTCATCCCTATCCCAGTTCTACCTTCACCTTGGAGGGCTTCTGGGTAACCAAATCTTTTTATTATGTATTGATCATTAAATTTTATGTTTATGGTTTTGATTAGTAGATTAGATATGATACAACATTACAATATATGTTTATGTGATTTGTGATATTGATGAGATAAGGGTTAGTGGTGAAAGATATTAATTGGATTATTGTTTAGAAGGTTAAAGTTTTATAGATCCTAATTCACCCCCCTCTTAGTATCTCACTTTTCCAATAGACTTTCAACATTTGGAATCAAATATTTTTTCTCTTAGAAAAAGTCTACCCACTTGAGAGACAAGATCTTGGAGATGAAGGCCTATGAGTTGGGAAAGATAATTGAAAACCAGAAACATGAGATATAACTTATACTGCAACAATTTGAATCAGTAAGAGAAGAATAAAGGGAACTATTAGCCAAATTTGCCTTCCTGCCAAAATTAACACATTTAAATTTAAAAGATAAACAACCCCTTCCCATTTCCTTTTAATATTTAAATACCATGGAAATATGAAATAAATGAAATTAAAACCCTATAATATTTCCATATTTCCTTAAGTTTTCTTTTGGCACTCCCACAATTTTTTGCACTATGAGATCTTGCATAGATCTATGGCAGGTGCTTTCCTACTTCCTCAAAGAGAATGAACTTACATAAAGTGGGCAAGTGCTTCGCTACCATGTGGCATGTGGGTCCATTTTCTCTTTGTGGGTTGTAGAAAAGGAAGCTATTAGCTGAATTGGCATATGGAAGGCACTTCATTGGCTGAGGTACTGATACAAGTTATCAATGGACTTCATGTTCAATCCACCATTAGATCAAAGATGGGTGCTTTCCCACATTATGGAATTGCAAGATGTTTAAAGAATGCGAGCAAGCACCCTGTTGACACGTGGATTCAATGATGTTATTGCCTTGCTTTTTAAATAAATGTGGAATCATTTAGCGACTGTCAGAGCATGTGGATAAAGTACATCATATCATTGGTCAACTTGGTTAACAGAATTGATGCAATAGGACCAATAGATCTTACTATCAATCTTCCATAGATCAACGAATGACATTTCACTGCATTGTGCAAGTGTCCAAAAGTATAGGAAAATGATAATGTGCCTACTTGACACATGGACAAATGGAGCCACTAGGGTTTAAAAGTGGTGCCTGTTGGATGCCAGGTCATGCTAAGTAGTCCATGGGCCTAAGATGTTAAATGGGGTAGGTGCAATAATGATAGAGGTTTTCATTGACCATAGATCTTCCATAGATCAACGATCAACACTTTCTTGCATTATGGAATTATAAGAAGTTTAAACAATATGAGACAATAACTTTCTGCCATATGGACATGTGGGCTCAGCTATTTTGAAGGGTGCCAGGTAGGTGCTGAGGTGGGATATGTACTAGTTACTTCTTGCTAATTTGCCAAAGGTTAACATGCTTGCTGAGGTGGATACCAAGTGGTCCATGGGCTCAAAAGGTGAAAGGTAGGCACAGTGAAAGTATAGATTTTCATTGATTGTCAATCTTTCATAGATTGATGATTAGTGTAGTAAAAAAAAATAAGATTATTGGTCCATGTGGCCCATCTTGGTTGCAGGATTCAGTTGACCTATTGACTTTGCTAGTTTTTTGAGCCAACTATGAAGAAGAGATGATTTTCTTGCATGATCTAATCTTCATGATCGATTTCAACCACTCCAATAAATGCCATACCTAGTGAATGACAAAAAACACTCCACCATCTCTAGTTTTATCCATCTACTTGGTCAAAGTGACTTAATGACACCGTTCTATCTTCTCAAGGCTCTATTTTGGCAATATATTAGATTTCATTATATCTGAATCTGTGCCAAGATCAGATTTTCTCCAGATTTGCATGATTGTTCTTTGCAATCTTAAATGGTAGTGGTTGAGTTTGGTTTAGGACATAAAATATCTTAGTTATGCCTAAGCTATAAATGTAGTTTTTGTAAATTTTGTTAGGGTCGACTCTTCTCTATTTTCTCTAATATTGCTCTGCAAATTCACTATAAATTCCTTTGGCCTCTAAACCTATATGGCATTCTACCTTATCTCTTCCAGTGATTGATGTATTGTGCAAGGCCTATTTGCCTCTCATTGGTTTATTGTGAATATCTAAAAATTTTCATGACTATATCTCTTTGACCTATGAATGATATATAAGTGAATCTCTATCTTCCTTATGTCATTTACTTGGGTTTCTTGATCTATATGTGATTGTTAAATTAAAAAAAGTTTGGATGTGTATATCTTTTGGTGTCATGATGGTTCAAAAGTGCATGTATGGGCAGAGATTGGTTTGAACACTCTATTTTGGTGCATCACCTCTTAGGTTAGAGTAGGTAGATTTGCTTTCATGCATTCCTTCTCCCTTTTTTTCTCCAAGTGTAGTTAGTTGTGCCTTGATAGTAAAGGAAGCCAACCTTCTATGGAGACTCAACCTCATAGTTCAAGTCCCACAGCTTGGAGGTTGTGTCCATGTTTCACAAGGTTGTCCTTAGGTAAAAACTTTGGATAAGGGTGCAAACTTTTGTGACAACAAGAATCCCTAAAGAAAAGAAAAGGTTTTACAATCATACAGAATGATACACAATATTAGGAAGATACTGAAGGTTTTCTTGATGATGAAAATTATAGTGAAAGTGATGCTGTAATAGAAAATCTATTGGAAAAGAACAAAACATTGAATGAAGAGGTAAGAGCACTAAAGAGAAAACACAAAATCCACTCAGGAAGATTGTGTGAAGTGACTGAATAGAAAAAGAAAGCTGAAGAGGAAAAAATTCATATATCTACAAGACTTGATGACAAGAAAAATGAAGTGCAAAGGCTTACTCAAAATTAGTTTGACATGGCTAATAGGTTGCTCCTTAAAACACAAGAGTTTAATAGAAAGGATGTGGAGATTACTAGTTTGAAATCTAAAAATGAGCATCCAAAGAACAAATTGAAACATAAAAAGGAATTCATTGAAAAGTTTAACATACCTAATGAATCTATGATATATTATGAAAAGATGATGAGATCACAAAGAAGAGCTCATGATACATTTGGTCTTGGCTACATCAAATACCCATCATCTTCTAAGGAAGGGGAATCATCAAAGAATGGAGAACAAAGAAATACAAATCCAAAGACCAAACTGACATGCTATCATTATAGAAAGCTAGGCCATACAAAAAACATATGTAGAAGCACGACTGGTAAGCAAAACCCTAAACCTAAATTCTTTGGAAATTTGATTAATTATAAGAAGAAAGGACACTAGTTGCACTTAGATTTGAAGGTCATTTCTACATTTGTCAAAACTATGGATATAGAGCTTAAGAATTCAGATCAAAGGCTAAACCTAACTGGACACCTAATAAGAAATAAAATGTACATAAGCAAGGAAGCAAAATCAAATGGGATTAAAAAATATGGTACAATTATCAGTTATGTGGTGAGTATAGTCTTGTTGTAGCAAATTGCATTCAAACATATTTTAGAGGAAAATCTAAGAGTTGGAAGAATGAATTTTAGTTTGTTATAGTTATCACAAGATTGGACATGTAAGAAATAACTATAAGACCCAAGCACCAACACCTAGAAATGAATAGAACAAAGGAAAAGGCACCAAGCCCCTAACTTGCTTCCTCAAAAGTACCATACATAGGTCATCATAATTTTGATGATACTAGAATAATTTTCATTGGTACGTTTAATGAGGATTCCATATTCACAATGACATCCTCATTAGGTAGTTCAACTTTATTCTATCAAAATTTTGATGACATAATGATAGGTCATTTGATGAAGATTCCATATGCATGACAACATCCTCATCGATAAATACATCTAAATTGCGACAACACTTCCATTAGATTTTTGAGGGTAACCCATCAATACAATTAGAAAAAAACTCTTTTTTCCTAATTATATTGGGTGTCAAAATTCTTATGGCCTCACATTTTTTATGCCTAATTAGACATGTCAAAAGACCAATGGTTATACTTTCCATCATTATTTTTGACATCCATTCAGTGTCAACATCATTAGTCAATATTCTGAAGGCCTGTAGTGGGACTATGTGACAAGCAACCACCAAAAATTGGTGCATAATGTAATAGTGAGAGAAGTATAACTACAAAATCAATAAGAAGGGAGAATACATTGGGTTCAACAAAATAATGTAAAAACCAATTGAAAACAAACAATGCAACTCTAAAAAGAAGGGGTGTAATTTGGGTTCGCCAAAATGTTTCAGTGAAAATTGGATAGGGTGCTTAATAGGGTAAATGCCTCCACTTTTCATGCAAAAGCATAAAAATGAGCGTAGGGAGAAGGAGAATTTCCAAGTACAATTCCTTCTTGAATTTGAATTAGATCTACAAAACCCAAATAGAGGAAGGGATGTCAATATTGAATTCAAATTGTGAAAAGAAGCACAATGCAAGAAAATGATCCATTTCTTGTGTGTAATATGTGAATGTGATTGTGCAATTGAGCTAATTAACTAACTATAAAATAAAATATGAATTTAAATGCTAAATGTACACAATCAACCCAATTAAGAAATGCATTTATGATTAAACTAAAAGTTAAAGTAAGTAATAGATTACTTACCTTGAAATGTGTAGAGGATTTTTTTTTTTTTTAAAAACCAAAAAGTGTGGATATGGGCCCAATTTTGAAATTCTATCGATGGATCCCTGAATGAAATAGAAAACCCAAAAAAATCTACAAATAGTTTTTCCTATTGAGGCTCTGGGAGTAGGTTGACCTAGAGGAAAAGTGTTTAGACATTGTTCCATAAAGTCACCATGTTCCCAAGACCCTGTAACTAGGTCAACCAAAATTTTTCTAATATCTCTTGGGGAGTTATTTCTAGATCTATAACCATAATTTTTCTCTCCTGCTCCTGCACATAGTAAATCTATTATTTTGGGTGAATGTGGGGTTGCCTTGGTCAAGCCCTAGATTGTGGAGTCAACCTTGTAATTTAAATGTATATGTATGTGAAGGAAATAAGATAAATACAAATATTCACCTTTCTTGTAGAAACTCTTGTCAATAAGGATTTTTATTTACCACATTTGTAGATGTTGATTTCACTATGTAGGATGCAATATATATCCATAACTTGCAATGGATCTACCAAAACCACATCATGGTGCCATAGATGAAACGTGCATTGATGAAGAAGGTGAAGCCTACCTTAGTGTAGATCTCCTCCCTTGATGGCCAGCCAAATGCTAGATCTTGAAAAGGAAATACTCAGAAAGGATCTTTGAAACTTTGAGTGCCTTGACTGATTAAAATAAATCTATTTTCTTGAATTATTAATGCCTTGAGTGTGCATGGATTGAAGTGGATGTATATGTGTAATTCATGGGTGTGACATTGAATATCCCAAGCCTTCTTTTTGGGTTAGGAAAGCAATATAGACAGACTAGGGATCAAAATAAAATAATTGGAAACCCTAAGAGACCTTGGGCCTTGAGGCCTCTTTCCCTTAGGAAGGAGGTCGACTTGGTTGACCTCTTCATTGTAAGAGGTTAACCTAGGTCAATATTTTCTAGAATAGGTTGACCATATTGACCTATTCTTGAGGAAGGGCTCATAAAAAGATACTAGAGGTCTCAAAGAGAGCACAAATAGAATCAAGAAGAATAGAAAGAAATGGGAGAATGAGCACATTGAGAATGGGTCCATCCATGGCCCATAAAGTCCCTATGGGAAAAGTGATAAAAGGTGTTTAAATGATTGGTTCTTTCATTTTCATATGGTACAATAGCAATTATCTACCTTCTATTAGCTATTATATATCTTTTAAATTCAATAATTTTACATATAAACTATACTTTAAAAAAAAGAAACCCTTCATTTTGTGATCATGCATAATTTATATTTGAATTAGAAAATGATAAAAATATTATTAGGATAAGAACTATTGAATCATATTTCTTATTAGTGTCAGAATTCACATAACTATTGAGCCATTATGTTGCCTGAGCAATGAATTAAATAAAAGACTATTATAGTTGTACTTGAGCTCTAATGGAACCTAGGTGATACTTTATCTACCAATTCCAAGTCATGCTACAAGACAAATCAAGTAATTCTATTCACATAGAGATGAGAAGAATACAATGAACCCCTAGCATAGAGTTTGCCAAGTTATATAGAGGATGTCAAGTGAATGTTTATCAAATGTCAGAAAGAAAGGATAATATGTTTACAAAGTGTCATAGGAATGACATTAGATTTGAATTGGCATAGATTCAAATGCTACCTGATTCTACCGAGCAAGGAAAATGGTCTACATGAATTGAGGTAAAGATTTGCAAAGATTTTATTGAAAAATGTACATTGATTATTTATGATTTCAAGACAGATCAAACCAACGAAAATAAATTTGGGAAGGAAGGAAAGGAAAGATGATTCCAAAACTATTAATCATGATCAAAGATCAAACTGATAAGGTTCTAAAACCCTAATTAGGTCAAGTAGAAAAATAACAAAAGAATACTATAAAAGGGGTAGTTGACAATATTTTGGAGTTGTTGGTTAGAATCTAGTAAATAATTTTTTTTGAAGAAAGTATTGCAATAAGGAAGGAATCAAGGTCACAATGAAAGGTCATAGAGGACACAGACAAAGTTATAATCAATTGAAAATCTATCACATGAAGGTGATGACTACATCAGAAAAGAGGATCTAATCAAGAAAACTAAGTTTCTACTATAGGTCATTGCTGCTATTGTTTAACCATTGTAGTAGTTCTTAAATCCTTGAAAAAGGTGGACTTGATAGTCTTATTTGTAAATATCTTAACTATGTACACACCTGATGAGTGTTGCTAAATCCTTGTAAAAGGTAGATCCTTATAGATCTTATTGTATATTCCTAACTAAGTAAGTCACCAGAAGTGACAAACATTGTAACCCTAACAAGGCAACCTCTTACTGCATTAGTGATGGATACTGAGTCAAACCCCCCTCTCAACATCCTTTCTACCTTGTATTTTTAACAATTTGTCTCAGAGGTATGTTTTCTTATTAAAGTTTTTACTACCTAAGAGTAAAAGATCTAAGCCATGGAGAAGTATAGATTGGGTATGACTATTGAGAATTATATATTGAAACCATAGATGGCCATTAGTCAAATAAATGATTTGAATAACAAGCAAAAGATACCCTTAAATAAGAAAAAAAAATCTCAAAAAACTAATGAGACAACCTACAAGGATCAAATCATTGAAGAATTGTTTGATGGAAACACATATGATGAAATTGATGCTACTATTGCTGATCTACTTGAGAAGAATCATAGTCTTATCGAACAAGTGAAAATATTGGAAAAGGAACATGAAGCTGATTCCACAAGGTATTGTGAACTAATGGAGGAGAAAATTAAAGATAAAGATGACAAGAATATGATGACAGGAGATAAGATAGATACCTACAAGGTTGACACAAAATCATTTTGATATGACAGACCAACTACTTAGAGCAAACCATGTAATTGACAAGAAAATGGAAAAAATTGTTGAATTTGTTAGAAATGCTTTAGAATAATTGAGAGGGGGGGGGGGGGCAGTGAATCAATTATTCAAGGTCCAGATGTCCTATTCAAACTTTTCACTAAGTATAGTGGATCCATTCAACCATTCATTCATCCAACCTTTAACTTATCTAATCAGCAAGTTACTGTAAACCAACATGCAAGTATAACACATAAGAAATCAACACATGGAACAATGATTTACGTGGAAACCCAATTTAGGAAAAACCACCAGTAACATGCTACTCAATTCTCACTCTTCTAAAGTGATGCCCTGTGAAAGGCCTATCCTATTAAAGGCTTACAACACACTATTAAATGTGACTTTGTTAGAGGATTTAACCACCCTGTTAAAAGTGGACCTGGTTAGAGGACTCTAGAACATTCACTTGGAATGCCACCTTTTTAAAGGATTTACAAATGGCTGTTAGGCCAACCTAAGTCCATAGGATTTTTAGATCTAATACAATTTCTAGAGAGTACTAGAAAATCTTGACTTGAATACAACATACAACTTATCTTGCAAATCTCAAATCACTTCTCAGCTCATACCCTTGCTTGGCCTTCAATCTCTGCATCTCTTGACAGGTTGCCCTTCTTTCAAGCTTTGTCTCCTTGAGTCTCCACACTCAATGTACTAGTGAAATCATCTCTTTGTGGTCACTCATAGAAGGAGAGCCTCTGTGCTCTTCTTTCTCCTAGATGTCTCCTCCTTGACACCCTTCTAACCACTTTGTAGATTTGGCTCTTCAGCAACAACAATATAAACAACTCTTTGTAGCTTCTTGGTCTATGACTTCTTAAATAGAAGTCTTGGAGTACCTTTTCCCACTTGATTCTTCCATTTTTCAATTTTGATTAGCATGGATTAGGCAGGATTCATTGCATCTAACCCATATTCTGTTTCCTCTGGAAACTTCTTGAATAATCCTTTAGAATTTTCCCAAAAATAGTTTACAGAGGATTTTGTACCAACAACTCATCATCCTTATCTTCCAACTCATTCACAAAATTCAATGTAACCACTATGTCAACTTAGATTTGGTGAATCTTCATCTTTTGAAATAATGTAGTAGCTCAGCACTATTTAAATACTGGTGCTCGGTACATACTGTGTTACTTGATATCAACTGTATTTTTCCTGATGCTCAGCACTTGAAGATCACTCGACACCAATTGAAAATTTTCTAATGCTCAACACTTGATCTTCACTTGGCATACACTAGAATTTTTTGTTACTTGGCTTCTACTAAAAATTTTCTCGGCTTCAACTAACTTGCTCAACACCCACTTATGATCTTAGTTTAAGCTTTGCAGTCAACCATGTTACAACTTCTTCCTCCAATAATTCTAAGTGTGACCAACCTCTGTATCTTTGAGTATGTCATCAATACATTACTTAACCATTTTCTTAACTGATCCTTGCACTTCATTACAACATCATAACTAAACCTTTCCCTTAAGTGCTCTTGTTACATCTTGTTGATCAAATCCTCTTCATCAATCAATTAACTGATAGTACTTGGATCTTATAAGAAAATATCATACCTAAAAATAGTAGGTTTGAAATTAATGGCAAAACAATGATGGAAAAAATTCTTTTACAACAATCTCCCTCTTTGGCATTGATGACAAACCAAACTGATCAACCATCAGACTAAACTATTCAACCAAAAGATTACTAGTTTAGAATAGTAAGTCAAATGCAAAAAAGTAAATTGTAACAACACATCTCCTTCTACTATTTTGATTGCTTCATTTTAGCTTCTCCCTCTTTGCTGATGTATCCTTGTTCTTTCTCTCTCTCCCTCAGTATTGCTCAACTTTTTCTATTCTGATCAACATCTTACAACTTCTCCTTCTATATTCTTTGATTAGTTTTAAATATCTTCTCCCTCTTTTATGATTCTTTATCTTCAATAGTTGTTGATCAGTTGTCTACTTCTCCCTCTTTGACAACAATGCCAAAGACATATTAGCATCTTTAATAAACAAGTATAGCTTTTACAAGTTTATTCAATTTCTCCCTTTGTCACCTTGCTTGTGACTGATTTTGAATTTCAGCACTTCTACTACTTTAGATATGGATCCCAAAGTAAACATCCTCTGCATCCTTGTATAAAATTTTCAACATTCTGCTCCTTTGATGCAGGGCATACTTGCTTTTGCTTTAGGTAGCCTTAGCTAGGGGTATCACCCCTAACTTACCTCTAAGATACTCAAAAGCATCTTTAGGGAGTGCTTTTGTAAAGATATTAGCAATTTGTTCTTTTGAGCTAACATATTCCATCTTCACTTGTTTTTCTTCCACTAGCTCTCTTACATAGTGATACTTGATTGCAATATGCTTAGTTTTAGCATGCATTACTGGATTTTTTTGATATATTGATGGCACTTGTATTATCACAATAAAGTATCACAAGCTCATTTACTTCTTCCTTCATACCTTGCAGCAAATGTTTGATCCATACAATATTGATGTAGTTTATAGCAGCTACCACATATTCAGCTTCAACAGTAGACTGTGAGGTGCAGCTTTGCTTTTTGCTGGTCCAAGTAGTCAACCTCTTTCCTAAGAAAAGTGTTCCTCCATTGGTGCTTTTTCTATCATCAATGTTGCCTCCTCAATCTGCATCAGTGTAGGCTTTCAATTCAAACTTCTCATTCCTCTTGTAGTATAAATCAAACTCATTAGTTCCTTCCAGGTATCTTAGTATTTTCTTCACTACCATTAAGTGATTTTCTCTTGGATTTGCAAAAAATATTGCTACTATTCCAATAGCTAATGCAATGACTGGTCTACTATGTACAACATATTGTGACTTTCCAATTATTGACCTATACAATGTCTAATTTACTTCAACAGATTCATCATTCTTGGATAGTTTATGGCCTGTTGCCATTGGTGTGCTAATTGGTTTTGAATCTTCTACCCCAAATGTTTTGAGTACTTCCTTGATGTATTTGGATTGGGTCACAAATATGCCATGCCTCAATTGATGTACTTGTAATCCAACAAAGAATTTGATTTCTCCAAACATTGACATCTCAAATTCATGCTTCATTTGATCAGCAAAATCTTTGCATAAAACATCTTTTCATCCAAATATTATATCATCAACAAATATTTTTGATATCAAAATGTCTTTACCTTCTTTAGATTTGATGTACACATTTTTGTTGTCATCTATTCTCTTAAAACCTATTTTCACAAGATATTTGTGCAACCTCTCATACCAAGCTCTAAGTGCTTGCTTCAATCCATAAAGTGCTTTGTTTAGCTTGCAGAACATGTCCTTGTTCTTCTCATCAACAAATCCCTCTGGTTTTTCTATGTAAACTTTCTCTTCCAATATACCATTCAAAAAAGTAGACTTCACATCCATTTGGTACACTTTGAAACCTTTATATGCAACATATGCAAGTAGTGTTCTTACTCCTTTCGTTCTTACAATAGGGGCAAATGTCTCTCCATAATCCAATCCTTCTTCTTATGCATAGCCTTTTCAAACTAGTCTGGCTTTGTTTCTTGTTATCTCTCCATTCTCATCAAGTTTGTTTCTAAACACCCATTTGGTACCAATCACATTCTTGTCAGCTGGTCTAGGAACTAGAGACCATGTTTTGTTCTTCTCAATCTGATCAATTTATTATTTCATGGATTTATACTAGTCATCATCTTGTAGTGCATATTTCACTATTTTAGGTTCAACCTTGTTTAATAGACATGATTCACTCCTCAGTCTATTCCTCATCATTGGTCTGGCATCTTTGTCACCAATGATTTGATCTATAGGGTGATGCTTTCTCACATGGCTAATCTAGGTTCAGTCCTTTTTTCCATGTTTGATCCTTCAGCTTCAGAGTCATTTCATTCTTCTTCATTTGGTATTTCATCATTCCTTTCTTGCATACTATTTTTATAATCAGAAAGTGCATTTTCTACATTTTGCAGCTCAACTTTTGAATGCAGCTCGACATTCATAGGTTGAGACTCAGTAGATACTAAAGTTTGTTGTTAATTCCCAACTTAATTTGCAACATTGTCTTCAACTGTCATTCCTTCATAGAAGTATACAAAGGATTTTTAATTCTCTGTTTGCTTTGACTCATCAACTTAAACTTCTGCATGCTCATTCAAATTTACATTTGCACTCTCCACAACTTTGTTAGTGTTAACATTCAAACACTTACATGCCTTACTTCTAGTGGAGTATATAAGGAATATGCTTTCATCACTTTTTGCATCAAACATGCCATTTCTTGTATCTTTTAGAATATAGCATTTACAACAAAATAATTTGAAATGTTTAACATTAGGTGAATGATGATACCATAATTCAAAAAGTTTTGCATTTGTACCTTTCTTGACTTGAACTCTATTCAGTGTGTAGACTACAGTAATTACAACTTCTCTCCTATACTTTAGTGCAATATTTTTCTCCATCATCAAGGTTCTAGCATAGTCAATCACTGACCTATTCCTCCTTTCAGCAATACTATTCTATGGTGGAGTTCTTGGTGCTGATGTTTTCCTTTTGATACCTTTGTCATTGCAGAATATTTTAAACTCTCTTGATATGAACTCACCTCCTCTGATTGACCTTAGGCATTTCAGGTTCTTTCCTATTTCCTTCTCAACTCTAGCCAAATACCACTTAAAAATTTGGAATGCATTAGATTTTTTGTTTAAGAACATAGTAGTCATCATCTTGGAATAATCATCTACAAATAGCATTATATATCTATCTCCTAGGTAGCTTTGCACTTCTATTGGGCCACATAAGTCTGTATGGACTAACTCTCATACTTCTTTGGAAGTGTATGTTTTTCTTTTGAAACTAGACTTAGTCATCTTTCCTAGTTTACATTGTTTTCACATTGTGTTTTTAGGTTTCTTCAACTTGGGCAACCCTCTGACTTTCTTTTTCTTGCTAATGCTAATCAAATTATCAAAGTTGACATGACACAACCTTTTATGCCACAACCACACATCATCAAGTCTAACAATAAGACATGTTGCATCTTCCATATCTAAGTAAAATAGATTACTCCTATTTTGTTCACCTTTTCCTATCAAATTTTCATCAGTGTCATATATCTTTGCAATTTTGTTTCCAAATTCAACTTTGCAACCTACATTTCCTAACTATGATACACTCAACAAGTTATAGTTCAATCCTTCAACATAGTATGCATTATAACATTAAATTTTCTCTATAAGTTTTATAGAGCCTTTTCCTTTGATTTGACATGGGGTGTCATTACCAAATCTAACACTATTTCCATCATATTGAGTAAAGGTAATGAACTTACTTTTATCTCCTATCATGTGATGTGAGCATCCACTATCTATGATCCACTTGTCATTCTTGTTCACAAAGGTAACCAATGCTATTGCTTCATCTTCATCTTTGTTTGATTCATCCTTCATGGCTACATAGACTACTTCATCATCATTCTCATCAGAATCTTCTTCAACAATGCAACATCTCTTGCTTTTCTCCTTGTAATCTTTGCTGTCATCTTCTCTTTTGTTCCTGTACTTGTTTCCTTCTTTATAGTTCTTCTTCTATGGACATCTTATAGCTATATGACCTACTTCATTTCAATTGAAACATATGATAGGGAGTTTACCTTTGAATTTTCCTTTACCTCTATGGAATCTCCTATCCAGTAGTGCTTCTAACTATTCCACATCTTCCTCATTTGTGCTACTATCACTAGATGCATGTTTTCCTTTTCTTCTTTTCTTACTTGATGTGTCCTCCTTAGTATCTTTTATTGTCATATTGGCCTTGAAAGAAGATTTAAGGTTCTCAGATTTGTAGTTGTCAAAATTAGATAGCTCAAATGCAGTAAGTCTTCCAACTATTCCTTCAAAGGTTAGTGTGTTCCCTTGTACACACCTCAGCTCTTGGATGGCTAAAACTCTAATAACATAGATAGGAAGAAAAGGTCTTAAGTATTTGTTGATGGTTGTTTCTTCTTCCAATTTTCCACCTAGACTTCTTATTGCACTCACCACTTCTTTCATTCTTGCAGTGTACTGAGCAACATTTTCATCTTCCTCCATCTTCATGTCATCAATCTTTCCTCTTAGACTTTCTCTCTTTTCTCTTTGGACATTTTGATCTCCTCCATAGATTTATGATAAGGTTTTCCACATCTTGAATGCAATGTCCTAGTCTTTGATGTCATCATATTCTACATAGCTGAGTGCAGAGGCAATTTCCAACATTGCTTGGTTATGCTCCTTTTTATTCAAATCATCTACAGTAAGAGGTCCTGCTAGAGTTACATGTTCTATTCCAATTGAGGTTTGTGTATAGTCACCTATTGATCCAAGGTACAATTTCATCAAACTCTTCCATGTAGAAAAGTTGTCTTTGTTGAGCTTGAGAACTTCTCTCTTTGAAATCTTGATCTTTCTACTTTTCATATGTTGAAACTAAATCAAAAAATGGCTCTAATACCAATTGTTATAAATGCTTTAGAATAATTGAGAGGCGAGGGGGGGGGGGGGGGGTGGTGAATCAGTTATTAAAGGTCTAGATGTCCTATTCAAACTTTTCACTAAGTATAGTGGATCCATTCAACCATTCATTCATCCAACCTTTAACTTATCTAATCAATAAGTTACTATAAATCAACATGTAAGTATAACACATAAGAAATCAACACATGACACAATGATTTGCATCAAAACCCAATTTGGGAAAAACCACCAGTAACATGCTACTCAATTCTCACTCTTTTGAAGTGATGTCCTGTGAAAGGCCTACCCTGTTAAAGGCTTACAACACACTATTAAATGTGACCTTGTTAGAGGATTTAACCACCCTATTAAAAGTGGGCCTGATTAGAGGACTCTAGAACATTCAATTGGAATGCCACCCTATTAAAGGATTTACAAATGGCTGTTAGGCCAACCTAAGTCCATAGGACTTTTAGATCTAATACAATTTCTAGAGAGTATTAGAAAATCCTGACCTAACTGCAACATACAACTTATCTTACAGATCTTAGATCACTTCTCAACTCATACCCATGCCTGGCCTTCAATCTTTACAACTCTTGACAACTTGCCTTTCTTTCAAGCTTTGTCTCCTTGAGTCTCCACACTTAATGTACTAGTACAATCATCTCTTCATGACCACTTGTAGAAGTAGAGCCTCTGTGCTCTTCCTTCTCCTAGATGTCTCGTCCTTGACACCCTTCTAACCACTTTGTAGATTTGGCTCTTTAGCAACAACAGTATCAATAGCTCTTTGCTTCTTGGTCTATGACTTCTTAAATAGAAGTCTTGGAGTACCTTTTCCCATTCAATTCTTCCATTTTTTTCAATTTCAATTCACATGGACTAGGTAGGATTCATTGCATCTAACCCATGTTCTATTTCCTCTGGAAACTTCTTGAATAATCCTTTAGAATTCACCCAAAAATAGTTTACATAGGATTTTGTGCCAACAACTCATCATCCTTATCTTCCAACTCATTCACAAAATTCAATGTAACCACTATGTTAGCTTAGATTTGGTGAATCTTCATCTTTTGAAATAATGCAGCATCTCGACACTATTGAAATACTGGTGCTCAACACATATTGTGTTACTTGGCATCAACTATGTTTTTCCTGATGCTCAACACTTGATCTTCACTCAGCACATGAAGAACACTCAGCACAGACTAGAATTGTTTGTTACTTGGCTTCTTCTAAAAATTTGCTCGGCTTCAGCTAACTTGCTCGACACTCACTTATGATTTAAGTTTAAGCTTTGCAGTCAACCTTGTTACAACTTCTTCCTCCAATAATTCTAAGTGTGACCAACCTTTGTATCTTTGAGTGTGTCATCAATACATTACTTAACCATTGTCTTAATTGATCCTTCCACTTCATTACAACATCATAACTCTGTAGACACCTAAATTTGATTACACTATTTTAGTAATCCTATTTAGTTATCTAAAAAGGCATTATTAATTAAATTTCTATTTAATTAATCCTTTGTCATCCCCTAGTTGATTAATTTAATTAATCATCTATAGTCCTAATTGATAAATCAAATAATCTATTATTTATCAATTAAATCCTATTCTTCTATCTAATTCCAAAAATCCCCATTTATTAAATAAATCTATTTGATAAATGAAATCCTCAAATTCAAAAACCCCTAACCTATCTCTAATCCTCCATTTAGCCTAATCCACCCCATCCACCCATACTAACCAAGCTTAGCCACTAACTCACCCACCCTCATTAATGCCATCCACTTGCACATCTCTAACATCCCTAATCTAATCCTAAACCCAAGCCTAATCCACCCCCTAATCTTGTCACATTCCTTAAACAAGTTTAAGACTTTCCTAATCCAAACCAAAGTCTCCCCTCAAAAAAACCCAACCACTAAGTCATGAGTGCTCTTACAAAACATAAAGACTCTTACAAGCCCACTCATGACTCTTACACCCATCTTCCACACTCTTCCCTCTTCCACACTCATTCCTCTTACATCCCTCTTACATACTCAACCCCACTCATCATGCCCTTAACCAACCCTTAACCCTACCCTCTCACACTCATCCTCCTTGTGACAAGTGTCACCTTCCCATTGGTGCTAAAAAAGCACAATCCATGTGCTCCCCTTTGAGTGCATCTTAGCCCTCCTTAAGCCTTCATCCATCCTTGCATCTAAGCCCTCCATCCCTCTACCCCTTAGCCTATAAATTGAATCCCATCCCAAGCCATTTCATCAACAATCTTTGAGCTAAAGTTACCATGCTATTTTGAGAACCAAAGCCATCAATATTACCCTTATAATGCCAAATTGAGAGCTCACAAAGCTACCAATTTGCCATTACCCATATCCATTGAAGCAACTTTTGAGCATCTTGAGCATACATCCACAACAAAAGGACACATCTACAGAATCAAGAAAGCATGGAGTGTTTTCTCTTGTGAGGTTTGCACTTCTTTTTCTCTTTCTTTGTCTAAGCATATATGTGAATTTAGTTTTTGGTTTGTGAATGTTTACTTTATTTGTTAATGTTCTTTGCATACTGATTCTAGTTCTACAAACTCAACCTTTACCTTAGGTGCTCTTGTTACATCTTGTTGATCAAATCCTCTTCATCAATCAACTAAGTGATAGTACTTGGATCTTATAAGAAAATATCATCCCTACAAATAGCAGGTTTGACATCATTGACAAAACAATGATTGAAAACATTCTTTTACAACAATCTCCCTCTTTGATCTTCAACAACAATGAGCTTTTCAATCAGATTTCCAATAGAATTATGAACTAAAGATGAAAGAATGAAGAGTGAAATTAAGGATATGAAAGATTTGATGGACATAATGAACATATCACAAGAAACTATCAAATTACAAGATGAAAAACATAGAGCATAGAGGAGACTAAGAGACACATTTGGCCTTGGCTATAGTGAGCACTCAACTATCAAACAAGGTAAATCATCAAAGAAGGATGAGAAAAGGAATGAGAACACCAATCCAGAGCCAACAAAACCAACATGCTATCATTGTGGAAAGCTGGACACAAAAAAAATGCATGCAAGAGAAAAAAAAATGGTGACAAAAATATTTATTCCAAATTTAGTGGTTACTATTATCATTGCAATAAGCATCGACATCAACATTTGAGTGTAGATCCAAGTTGAGTTAACCACCTAAGAAGTATGCATTTAATGGTTATTGCTATACTTGCAACAACTTTGGACATATATCACAAGATTGCATATCACATATGAATTTCAACTAGAAACTCAGAAAGAAGGGTAATATTATCGATTGGGATTACAACACATGGTATTCATGTGGAGAGAATGGTCATAATTCTACACAATGCATGAGATTATATTCTGGAGGAAGAGTTGGCAACTAGAGAAATATTGATATGGCATGTTAAATTGTCACAAGGTAAATTATCTAAGTTGAAACTATAAAAACTGAGTCTCAACACAAAATGATGGAAATCCTAAAGGTAAAGGAAAAATAGGTGTAGATTAAATGCATGAAAAAATGAACAAAAAATAGATAATGAAGACATATGAAAATGAGACATTAAGCCCAACAATTGAGGACACCTCATCCAATGGATTAGGTGAAACCTCCACCTCTAACTAAAACACATAAGGAGATTAGGAACTATATTATCATTAAAAAACCCAACACTACTTCGTAGAATGACATGGAAAAAGTCCATATCTACATGGCATTTGATGCATTGGGACAATTTTTGAAGTATGGAATATTAAAATTAGTTGAGCTTAACCAAGCTAGTCAGTAACCATGTGCCAATAATGGATTAAGTTAGCTATATCTATGATCTGAAGATACTTTAATCAAGTAGGAATCAAGTCTACTATGTCACCCAATAAATTATGGAAGCATGTCATGATTGAGATAATAAAGGTAACAAGGTTCATTAAATACGTCATATAATGGTGTATGATGCATCTAATGTTCCCTAATGGTAAAAAAGGGTGGATTTATTGTATATAATGGAGTTTTTAATTTTTATTATTTACTTTGGATTTAGAGAGACAAAAGTGAGTTTGAGCAATTAGAGAAAATAATCAATTATAGAAAAATTTAAGTGAGATTTCATCAAGTAAATCAGAGAGAATAGTGAGTTAGAAGTGACTATGTGAGTAGATTGAGTACTTATTGAAACCCTACTACACAAAAATGGCTTCAAGCTTGAAAAATGTGAAGTGGAAGACCAAGGGTAAGGTAAACACAATCAAATTAATAAGGAATGATGTGTAGAGAGACAATTCAAATTACACCTAGAAGTTGTCACACAAACTAATAAGGTAGGTGCCCTATCTAGGATACCACCTAGGGTTTTACTTGTAAATGATGTGCGATCATTTTATCATTACAAAATTGAAGAAGTGGGAGAGCTCCAACTACATGAAGTTTATGATCAAATGTATGTGGATGGAAAATTGAAAAAAGAGTTTAAACATTTGGAGTCGACATGACTCATTCATGCCCTACATTTTTCCAAGGATTTCAAATTAAAATAGACTAGGGTTGTGCTAGTCAAGTTCATGACATATATATGTGGTTGGATGAGCTAGTTAAGATAACCAAAGATGTAATCCATATGGTTACTAGATACCTTATCACTAACAAAATGAAAACAATTAGAACATCAACCAAGGGAGAAATAGAAGAAAATACAAAGGCAAAATGGGACAATATAGGAATAAAAGTGGACATAATTGAGGATTTGGAAATTAACTTCGATGTGTATACTGTTTCTTACAAGATATTTCAATCGAGCATATTCAACATTGTTTTGTGCATAGAAGTTGACTAAGGATACAAAATGGTAAAGAAAGGTGTTGTGAAAATTACTTAACCCACTACACAAAAAATCAATACTTACTAGAAAAGAAAGCTAGCCCCTAAGTCCTCAAGAAAATAGGTTAAGATAGCAAGTCGAAAGAGAAGAAAGTTTGGTTTGAAGAGGAAGAAAAGGATAGTGATCACAAAATATGATAATAAGGAGGATCTAAAGCTTCTATGCCAAAAAGACCAAATAAAATAGGTGAAATAATTGATACTTTAATGAATGGTAAAGGATTTAGTGATTTCAAGTACTAAAGATATGAATCAATGGGTAAAGAGGATAAGAGAAAGGTGGAAGAATCAATGATATCAATGGTGACTAGAGTCAAATATGAAACATTGGAAATTGGAAATCAAATTCATCATGAGCTATATCATAAGATTGATAGTAGATGAAAATATGCCTTGAATACTGAGAAGGAAATGATGGGAAAATAATTGGCAAATATTATGCCTGAATTTGGCCTGGAGGTTATAACTGCAACTCTAATGAGACACGAGAACATGTTTGTTTGTAAGCATAGAGCTCTTTATGTTTTATTTGGTAAATTAAATTTAGTGGATGAAGATTCTAAAATGACATGGAAGAAAATTTATAACATTAAAGATCCAAATGTAAAAATAGATGTTGATGATACTCCTACTGAGAAAACTATTGAGCTTGATAATCAATATGTTAAATTTGACCTATTTCCCCACAAGGTTTTTATGATAATGTACATGAAATGGTTAAAGACATTACTAGAAAAATGGAAGAAATTATTATTGAAGATATTCTTGATGAGGACCCTATTGAGAAGATAAGGAAAGATGAGGACATTACAATGTCTACCAAGCCAAACATAGAGGGGAAAACATTAGATAAATTTGCACATACACATATGTACTTGGATTTGAAATAGTCATTCAAAAAATAAAAGAGTTCCCCAAACCCAAGAATAAAAATAAAAATGATACACCTTATGGATCCTTGTACAAGTTAGTAGATACCAAAGTGAACCTCGAAGGACAATAAGAAGAAGGTGAAACCAAGAAACAAACTCAACAATCACAAGGGAGAAATACAAAATGTAACACTGGAGATGAGAAGAATGATATTGAACATGCTCAAATAGGAGGCGACTCCATGAAGCATAATGAAGATACTTATGCAATAGGTGATCTAGCACTAGCCCACTGACCTTCAAGTGAGGGAATAATTTGGCACGGAATTTTTTTTATTGAAATCAAAGACAAGACTAGATGACTTAAATTTGTTAGCATTAGCAATCTTTTCAACCGATCCCATGCTTTTACAAACTATAGCTGTACAACTACTAGAGATGAAAATACTAGAAGACATTGAGTACTCCCGATCAAGAAAATAAAGAAAAATTTGTTGGAATAATCAAATGGGAAGAATACTTCTAAGGGGGGGGGGGGGGTGAATCAGAAGTATCACACTTTAACCTTAAAAAAATTTAACTGAAAATAAATTGCGTGCATGTAAACATATCAGTTAAGCATAAAGTAAACACATGCATCAAAACATATAACACCAAATTTGGTAACCCAGAAACCCTCCAAAATGAGAAGGTAAAACTGGGGTGGGGATGATACCCACAAAATATCACTGCAGTAATAATGTTTGACCACTTCTGATGGTCTGCCCTGTTAAAGGCCTGCCTTGTTAAAGGCTTTACACTATATCAATAGTGACCTATCTAAAGGATTTACAAACACTTTACATGAAGTGTCACCCTATTAAAGGATTTTATCACCTTGTTAAAGGTTCTACAACCTAGCTATTAAGCTAAACTATCAACATAGAATTTTCTTTCTAATACAATTGCTAGAGAGTATTAGATTAATAAACTTGATAGCTTACAATCCTTGATTGTTGAATTTAGGCACTTTATCTACTCTCTCTGATCTTGATCCTCTAAGATCTAATATCTATTCAATGTTTTGATACTTTGTTCTTGATCTACTGGATGCTGCAATGCTGCTCTGTTCCTCTAAGTCTTTTCAAACTTCCCTCTAAATTTCACTATAGTTTACCCATACACTTCATTCATCCACACATACAATGATGAATCTACGATCAATATTAAATCTTCATTTCCTGCTCATTCCTTACACTTTTCTTATTTGTTGCATGCCTTCTCCATTTTTCTTATTAGATGCATGCTAATTGCATAGGAATTATAATAGATTAATTCTTATCCTTAATATCCTACGAGATTCTTCTATGTTAGCTCAAAAAAAAATGGTTTACATATGTGTTTGTGCAATTACAAATAACTATGTCCAATCTGTGTTACTCAACACTTGTTACCTTTGATGCTCACCACATATAGAAAAATTGGCTCACTCAACACCTATAGAAATTCTATTTCACTCGAAATCTATAGTGACTTGACACCTATGCTTTACTCGGCACTTGTTCTTTACTCCCCACTTGATCTTTACTCAGTATATGAAGATCACTCGACACTTATTGTAGTTTTGTTTGGCTCAACATCCATTGTAGCTCAACATCAACTATTTACTCAGCATCTATACATATTTTACTTGACATGTGTTACTAGCTCAACATGAACTTAGTAAACATCTTAAATGTGTTGACAAAAAAAGTCAAAACCTAGTCTTAGATTCAACAATCTCCCTCTTTGACATGAGTGCCAAAAAATCTTAACAATATATCAAAATCTAATCTCCTCAAGTAGATATACATACAGTTCGACATATATACAAAAATTCAAAACTTCTCAAAATTCTATAAAAACTATATATATACCTCAAAAGTTTTGTAACTCCCCTTGAGCTAATGTATTCCTGTAACTATTACCAAAATTCTTGTGCTCCCCCTGAGCTGATGTGTCTATGTAACTTGTACTTTGTATTTGTGTTTTCTTCCATTCTTATTTACAACTCCCCAAAAACATTATATCTCCTCCTTAACTACATCTCCCCCTTTTTGATACTTATGTCAAAGGGGTCTAAGGATTAAGACCATATTTTTCCAAAAATTTTTTTATTGACCTCCATAATCATCTTGAGAGAAGTATCCTAATTATCCAAAGCAATTTCCAATGATTTATGTTGGATAGCTATCTTTGCTACAAGATGAACACGTCCTTCCAATGTAGAAAGATTGGGATCTTTCTTGAGAACATTCTTTGCATAGGCTTGTTCTTTATGGAGTACTTCCAAATGTGGGGTTATGGAAGACTGTATTCACATCAATTTGGCCTTGATATTGGCCTCTTTAGCTATCAACACAGCTAATTCTTTTTGAGTGTGAAGTGTTTGAGAAAAATGCTTGTCACTCTGAGCTAGATCATTTGGCAGTTGAGTACTATAAATCTTTAGATTTCTCTCCAAGCTCATTATTCTTTGGCTTGTCTCCTATGTGGAGTATGAAAAATCACACAACTTTTTATACAATGAGAATACATTCTCAAGTACCTTTTTCACTTTGTCAATTTTCTTTTTCTATTTCCTCCTCCACTGTTTCTTTTTCTACCTCTTTTTCTCCTTCATCCTTCTCTTGTCCTCTTTCTTCTCTCTTTCTGGTCTTAGCCTTATTTGCATCTTTATCCTTTTTAGTGTTTTGTCCCTCAAAGGGATCTTCTTCTCCATCCTTGATAGTAGTCAAGCCATATATCAACTTCCACATTCTAGTTAATTTCTAGATAACTTCTTTAACTTTATTTTGCAAGATGATAAAGGCTCTATATTTTGGTGCAAACTTGCTTCCATATTTCTTGTTTGCCTTAGTTATTTGGCCTTTACTCAAATCTGGCATCACTTGTACCAATGCAGATTCTCTTATTTCCTTTTCCATCTTTAAACAATAATGCCATTTATTTTCAAAATTTTCATATAATTCCTTAGGCATTGTATTGTCCAATTCAAGAGGAGTGTTCTTGAATTCTACCATCATGGCATATACTAATTCTTCTACTTTATTTTGATCCTCTGTACTTAATTTCTTAAAATCAATATTTTTCAATCTAGAAAAATCTGCATTCTTCCTAACATTATCATAGATTTTATCAATATTAGACTTGGGAATGGGTTACCACTTTGAATTGGCTGATATATTCTAATTCTATCCTTTCTTCATCATCTGACTCTAGTTGTGCAACATATTTTCTTCTTGGTTTCTTTTGCACAGGACTAGTATGCTTAGTACCCTTCTTCTTTTTTGTCTTGCTCTTTGGCCTTTTGAGTTTAGACTCTTGTGGTAGCTCTTGTCACTGGTATTTTTGGCTTGGCTTGAGTTGTCTTTGTACCTTTCTTTGCCTTAGGCTGGGCTGCAGGCTGAGCTTTGGCTTTTCTCTTCTTGGGCTCTTGAGTTGGTGCTTCCTTAGATTGTTCTTCCTTGGCACCTTCTTCCTGTTCTTCATCCTCACCTAAGCCTTGTGTCAATGTAAGAGGTTGATGTTCCTCTTCATCATCATCATCTTCTTTGTCTTCCTTGGCTTCAAAACCTTCACCTTATACTTCTCTTTCAGTGCCTTCTCCAAACTTTTACTTAAGCTTCTTTAAAAGCTTATATTTCTTCTTTAAAGTGGAGGTTTTCTTTAGCTCCATATCAACTTTGGATCATACCACATCATACTTCCCAAAATGGGGTGCCTCCTTATCAATTTCCTCTGCAAGAAATGTTGTGATTGTTTTTGATGCTTCATCAATGTTCAACTCATATCCTAGAGGTCTTATCCATCTAGTCCTTGGAATTGCTGCTTGGATATAAGTATAATCAATATCAACCAAGAAACAAATATCATTGATGTGCTGTTCCACTAGGGAAACTAGTATCTTTAGTCTTTGTTTCATGGATTTCTTGAAATCCTCAAAGTAACTTGTCATAAGAGAGTCAAAGTTATCTCCCATTTTCTCAATGTACTCATTCATTTGAGTAATGGTTGACCTATCTAATTTCTAGTTTACCTTGTCAAAAGAGGGAAATTCTTCCAAAACATAGAAAAATATACAAATTGTAGATAAGTTGAATGATCCAAATATTGGTACAAGATCATTGTTAGTTGAGAAGAATGAGAAAAAGTTTGAAAACAAAGTGTTGAAGAAAGTAACTACTAATATTTCCATTGATCAAGTGAGTCTATCTACTTTTGTTACAACACTAGAGACTATTGTTCACAATGTTTCATTATTAGTTCAAAGATTATGTGGTTTTCCATTCATTACCTAAGAAGTTAAAGATAAATTGAGGAAAATGGATGAAGAGATAAAGTCAAGTGTAGATACATTAAGAAAAGACCCAATTATGTCTTCATAGAACTATACTCGAGTAAGACTTCTTCAAGGACTTCAACATGAATTGATACAAGTAGAGGATAATCTAAGAATTGAGATCAATAAAATTCAAGCTTTGTTTTTATCTCATCTAGAGGTTATGCAAACCTACACTAAAGATGCAAAGGATTTCATAACTACCTTGACTGTATCTATTGGTGGTCATATAGTTGATATTGTAGCCAAGGTGAATATTGAAACAAAAATCTTAGAGTTGATGAAGCCCAATTGGGATAAAACTTTGGAAATTGTATTGAAGAATCACAAATATTTCTTGGAACATTTTGGTTTACTACTCAAGTAAGTATTGCTACATGTTAAGAATATTTTTGACATAAGTGTCAAAAAGAGGGAATAAAATATGTTTGTCTCTGAATATATGTTTGTTTGAATGTATTTTGAAGCTATCAGGAGATATTTTAAGTATACGACAAACAAAATCAATTTTGAAAAAAGAATTTTGAAAAGCACAAGCTTTACTAAGAGGAAGCATACGTATAGGGGGGGAGTTTTGTATGAAGTTATTTTTGTATATATTGTTTTTGACACTAAGGTCAAAGGGGGAAAATATTTGACTCACACTTCCTATTAGTGTCACAATCCACATAAAAATTGAGTCATTATGTTGCTCAAGAAATGGAGGAAATGAAAGACTATTACAATTGTACCTGAGCTCTAGTGGAACCCAAGTGATAATTTATCTACCGAGCCCAAGTCATGCTACAAGCCAGATTGAGTAATTCTATTAACATGGAGAAAAGAAAATATAGTAAACCCCAAGCACAAAGTTTTCCAAGTTATACAATATATGTTGAGTGAATGTTTACTAGATTTTAGAAAGAAAGAACAATATATTTATTGAGTGTCACATGAGCAACATCAAAATTTGAATTCAAAAAGATTCAAATGCTACTTGATTCTATTAAGAAAGGAAATAGTTTACAAGAATTGAGGTAAATATTTGTAAATATTTTATTGAATAATGTGCATTAATTGTTTATGATTTCAAGACAAATCAAACCAATGAAAATAAAGTTGGAAAGGAAGGAAGTGAAAGATGATTCTAGAACCTTTAATCATTATGACAGATCAAATCAAGAAGATTCTAAAGCCCTAATTAGGTCAAGCAATGAAATGATAAAAGATTACTATAAAGGGGTAGTTGACAACATTTTGGAGTTGTTGGTTAGAATTTGGTGAAGAAGTTTTGTTGAAGGATGTATTGCAATAAAAAAGGAATCAAGGTCACAATCAAAGGTCAGAGAGGATAGAGAAAAAGTTATAATGAATTGTAGATCTATCATAGGGAGGTGATAATGATAGAGTAGAAGAGGAACTAATCAAGAAAAGTAAGTTGCTACAATACGTCATTGCTGCTATTGTTTAACCATTGTAGTACATTCTTAAATACTTGAAAAAGGTGGACTTGATAGTCTTATTTTGAAATCTCTTAATTGAGTACACATTTGATGAGTGTTGTTAATGTTGGAAACCATAATTGGAACAATTTTTATGTTGTCATTGATGTTACTGGGTAAGACATTTTCTAATATTCTAGAGTTTCATATTAGTTGATTGATGGATAGGATTTGAAAATAGGAGATAACAGGATGAAATAGTGAGGTTGTTGAGTAAATAGGAGTAAGTATGATGTAATTATAGTGAACACTTGATTAGTTAGTCTTTCACAAGATAATGTGTTGTTTGACCATTATATTAACTCAAGAAGATAATTGAGTTGAAGTGTAGAAGTGAAGTTGAGTAAAACAGAAGCTTGATCAAGTAACAATTTACTAGGTCAATGAAGAAATTGAAAAAGAATATTAATTAACTTAAGAGATAGTAGAGAAAATAGTATTAGTTGAGTGATAGTTATGGATGAGTGAGATAAAGAAGAAAAATGAAGAAGTGAATGAGCATAGTATAAGCTTAGTGAGTGTGAGCCAAGAAAGACAAAATTAGTAGAGACCAAGCTACCTGGTGATGACCGAGATGAAGAACACAATGATGACTGAGTGTCAACATTATAATAGTTTGTGAAAGAATCAAGATTTGGGGTTGACATAGCTAAATTTACAAATTGTTAAAAATGTGTGAATGATAAGGATTGATGAGCTGGTATATTTAATACACAAATTGAGTTTGTTAAGAAATATAATGCAAGGATTTAAGGATAAATTTATAGAAGTTACAAGAAAGAATTAGAAGCACAAAAAGATGGAAAAATGCATTAAATTTGATCAAACCTTAAGATCTACAGTGATGTTTAAGTGGGAAAAGATTAAAGCTACCTATTTAAGGAGGCGCAAGTGATGTTTTATGGTTGTTGATTGGAGAATTGGTGAAGAACTTGTGAAGAACAAAGTTGTAGAGGAAAAGTAAGAAGTTGGTAAAGAGTGATTTCTTGAAGGGTTTCCAAGAAAATCAAAGATGGATAATATGATGAAGTCCAGTCAATAAACTAGGAATGAGCCAAAAGGAGATTTGAGTCTGCAAAGTGAGTTGTATCTTATTAGATCAAATCTAGTTTTTACTTTCTAACCATTATGGCAATAAAATCCTTTAGTCAAGGTTGACCTAATAATTATATTGTAAATCCTTTAATCAATGTGAGATTCTAATGAAATGATTTAAAGGCCTCTAAAAAGGTCATTCCTAATAGGTTGATTAAATTCTTTAACAGGTTCACACCTAACAATGTATTTTGTAACATTTAATAGGGTTGGCTCTTAACCAAGCTCACTTAAAAAGAGTGAAAAGTGGTAGCATATGACTTGGCAATTTTTCCCAAATTGGATTTCCATGTTAAATACTAGTGTCATACTTGTGTAAATATTTTTTTCATAGTGAACACTATTTACTATTATATATTTCTATTATTCGACACATAGTTAGCAAAGAGCTAAGTGTTGGATGAATAAGTTGAATTCATAATGAGTTGTTGTTAGAGTACAAGTTTAATCATGGTTCAAGGGTTAACTTAGTATCAATTGGATTCTTACATGTGATATGTAATGGCAGTTGAGAGAAGGAAAGTGAATCTGTGCAAGATAATCAGAGTACATCTATTGGACAACATTGTAAAACTAAAGAAGACCAAGAATGCAATCTTTGGATTTGAGTCCTTATTAACACATTTTTTTTCTTTGTAACAAAGAAGTTACTAGGGATGACTAATTGGGAAAGTAATGAGTGCACAATGAAGTTGGTGACCTAGGGAAAAGCTAGAAAATGTCAAAGATAGTGACATAGATAGAATGATGAAGATCTTTCAAATTAAAATGAAATAGAAGTATACAATACCTCCTTCCATGGTGGAAAAATATGTGGATGATTTATGCTTCATGGTGGAGATTGATAACACCTATATGAAAGTTGTAGAACCAAAAGTAAAGTTCATTGAGCCCATTGGATATGAGATGAGTGTAAAACTCAATGAAGGGTATGTGTAGATCATACTCCAGTTAGATAAGGACACTAAGTGTCCTAGATGGGATACTTATGAAGAGAAAATGAGAGAAGTTCATTCTAAACTTCATAGTGAGGAAATAAAGAAAAGTGCAAAAAAGAAGATAGATTCCATCCTTAAGAAATCTGGCATGACCTGATAGGAATTCAATGAGGTCAAAGTCATAGCGCAAGAAATGAGGGCAAGTAGATAGATTGAAGTGATAGTAGCCACACCTATTGTTGTTGCATCACCTTTGAAAGGTTTAACTATTGCTAAACCAAGTACATAGGTACCATATGCAACAATTGTGCAAGTGCAACCAGTGATAACATGAAGTGATCAACCTAGGAGGTAGTTAGAGGTTGAAACACTTGTTGTGCAGAGGAAGTCAAAAAGATTGGTAAAGGTGAAGCAGAAGCTACACCATCCACTAGGAAAAGGATGAAGTAGACCACAAGTGGACCCAAAAAAAGAAGAAAGACTAAAAGTCAGCGAGTCTGAGGAATTAGAGGATGAAACTAAGGATAGACTAGTAGAGAAAGCAATGGAAGAGGAAAGAATGCTAGTAGGAAAGAAAGCATGGGAACCAAAGGTAGAAAATCTTAACATGCAAATTATAAATGAAGAAAATTTGTATAGTTAGATAAGTATTAAAGCTTGTATAATAAAATGGATATGTAAAGTGCCTCCTCGTATGTACTTATTAAATATGAATTTATCTATTAAATCCATTATAGGAGATTGGTATGGATATGAAGTAATGTTTTATGGTTTAGATGTCCTAATAGAAACTGAAATCAGTTGATACATTCATGTTTTAAATAATTAGTGATTCAAGAACTACTACATTATCTCAACTATTTAAACATTAACTTGCACTAACAATGATACAAGGTGTTTCACCTGATGATGATGATGACGATGTTGATTATGGTACCTTGATGATTAGGTTATATGCATTCAGATATTTTAGTATGCCCTATTGATGATGTTTATGGTGTTTAGGTACAAGCATGCCTGATGAAGATTATTCTAATATTTTAAATAATGAATAGGTTAGGTTATTTTGATTGTGCAATTACTGATGATTAAATGTGAGCATAAATGAGATAAAATAATTGTTTATATGAAAGATTGATGTGATTATCCATATGAGTTTTAAATATATGCATGTTATTTTTCTCGAGATACTAATGTGTGAAATGAAGTGTGTAGGATTATTAGCTAGGAGATCTAATGGAGAATTAGAACTTGACCCTATGTATAGTTTGTAAAAAGTAGGGTTGAGTCTAATGAAAGATCTAGACCCCATTGTTTTGTATTTTATTGAATGTGTGTATCATTTTGTAATCGTAAAGTGTTTACTTTTTTGTAACAATGATCTTATAGTGTCACTTGAAACTTGTAATTAGTATATGTCTATCAACATGATAGTTAGGGTTAGTTAAGTAACCTGATAATCTAAGATGGACTAGGTTAGTAACCTAAGACTAATTAGTTGGTAATTGAGATTAATTACTCTAATTAGGGTTTAGTGGTAAGTTGCATTCCTAGGGTTTTTAGAAAGTACAAATATTCAAGCCAAATTAATAGGTTCCTAAATAGTCATAGAGGTTAAAATTTATGAAAACTAAGTGCCTAGGGGGTATATGTTTGAGTTGGAGTCATTTTTCACCCATCTAGCCCCTTTTGTTGACTTTTGTGACCACCCAAATATCCTATTTTTACTTTAGTATGAAAATTGGAACCTCACCATGAGGTTGACAAGTTTATAATCCACCATAAATTTTCCTTAATGATAGGGTTAAGTTAGAAGACTCTAGAAGCCTTAGTCAAGTTGGGAGTTATTGCAACTTTTAGGTGGTTGAGTTAGGACTCTATTTAGTTACAGATTTGAGGGTGGAAGAGTGTTCACCCAATCTCTACATTTAGAGAGAGTAAAGCTGCGATTTAAGGAGGGAGAAGGATAGATCTTCTCAAAATTTAGTTTTCCATAACCACTTGTAAAGGTAGGAATCCTTCAAGTTCATGTCTTCATGCTATGTTTTCATTGCTTAAGTAGGTTTCTGCATGTCTGTGTGTATTTGTATGTATGATGAAATATGTAAGTGATATGATTGTGATGGGTTTCTTAATTGGTTTGTTTTCATGATTTATATTTTGATTTATGAGGGAAATTGTAAAAGTCATTTTGGGACTACTCACCATCAGATGGGGCAAAAGTGGCCATGTACAGGAGGAGGGCTTTAGTTGGACTCTGGGTAGTGTACAATCTCTCCTCATGATGAGGAGAGGGAGAGCGTAGGGTGATATGCCCCCCTACTCATCTGCACAAACCATGTTTGTGTGTTGAAAATTGAGAAGTGAAAGAACAAGAGTTTTTGTGATTATAACCTCAGAAGGGGCATTTGTTATGGTGTTGTGATCAATTTCTCTTGCCCTTGAAAAATCCACCTTCTCCCTAGTCTAGTTTTTTAATGAACCTATTGTGCAAACCTAGTATGGGAGTATTTGGTTGTATGCATCCTTATGTTAAATATTTTTGTCTCCCCATTGGTTTCTAGTCTCCATGGTTACCTTGACATGATTTTTAGATTTCGTAGTGGCTACCTTGACATGGAGCCAAGCATGAATTCAGAGTTGTTGTTTCAATTCAAATGTATGGGAGATTTCTCCTCGGGATAATGATCCTATTGTAAAAAGTTATTGTTAACCTTATTTTTTAAATGATTATGATCTCAAGTTTTCTTCCTTGGTTCTTTCTCGAGAGAGTCCTTGAATTAGATGATTGAATAAAATGAGAAAGAAGTGGCTAGCCCATGTATGTTGAAAAAAAAGAGAGTATTTTTCATTCATATGATATTCCTTATGATTTAGTTTATATGCATATGTTTATTGATAAATAGATGCAATGATGTTCTACCTTCCCTACAACATTCTTATAATTCAAATTTGTATTCATATGATTTTTATTAATTGATACAATGAAGTTACTTAAGTTTTACATTTTGATTTCGAACATGGATTAGAGAAAAATTAATTTATACGAATGGTACTTCGTTTTGTATTTTTGCAATTATTGAGAAGAAAAAAAAATACTTTTCAAGTGCATCAATATAATATCAACATTTATTCTATTAATTATCCTAGAATTTTTATGTTTTAAAATATCCCCTTTGGCTAACTAAATAAATTTGAAAATCCAACACTTAGAAAAAGAGACATTGAAAAAATCTATCTTTCATGAGCAAATTGCTCTCTGCCCTTTGTATGGGGAAATTATAAATTCTCCTTTGGACATAGAATATTCCCTTTAGATTTTATTTAATATCTTTGATACATTTTTAAAAGAAGATTATATCATTTAAAAATAAAATAACATCAAAATTTAGATAAAAAAGGAGACTACCTATCTAATCCTATCTCTGTGCTAAACACCCACTAAACTTTACACATAGTCAATGCATTGAAGAAGGTGACATCACCCCTAAGGAAGTGCACTTTCACCTTCTTTTCTGACCCACATGGCATGGGAATGGTGAATAAAATAATTTTTTTTAATGCATAAAGTGGGGTGTGAATCCCCATCCACCAAAGTCAAACACGGAGGCACTTGAATGGTTTAAAACTCACCTACCTCCCCCTCTAAACATGTCACCTCTTCCCATTAAAGAGCAATCACCCTCCACCAATGTGCTAGGAGGGAGATGGCCTTGTAGGTCTAAGTCAATGCCATGTTTGAGTGGCCACTTGCCAAGTGGGCTAGTTGGTAAGGAATTAGTATATTAGAAGGTAAAGGGGTTAGGGGTAGTTAAGAGTTAGTGATAAAGTTACTAATGTTTTTCAAGTTAAAAGTTAGGATATGTAGAAGATAGTTAGTCTTGGATAGGTGTTTTGGAGTATGATTAGTGTATCTTAATTAAAGTGTAGTAGTTAGTGTTGATAAATTAAGATTAGTATTAGTTAAGTAAGTTTTTTTGGGTACATAATAAAGTTAGTAATAGTTTTAAGATAAAGAAAGTATGTTTGTTTCTTTTTATTTATTATAGGATTGTATTTTTTTTTAAATTAAAATTTGGGATTTTGATAGGAATTAAAATGGAAGTTTATATCTAGGATTTTAAAATCAATAAAGTTGTAATGGGTATGTCCTAGATTAGTTGGTTTTAGGGATTAAGTTAGTAGGTTTATGAGGGTACTTACATGGTTAATTAGTATTTTAGTGTTCATTACCATGTGTTTATAATATGATTGGATTTAGGATTATTTCTCTATATAAGTGTTAGTAGGTGGTTATGTATTAGTTGGTAGGTTATTTATGCTGAAGAGTCACGATGACATCCAATGATTTAAATTTGTTTAATGGTTGGATATTTGTTGAATCATGTATTATTTTGTATTGTTGATCTTTTGACAATGGTATTACTATAATAAAAGCCAAATTTTAAAGAGCATTTTGGGTTAGTATATGGTAATGTCACATGATAGTATGCTATATAAGACAAGGCATGTATTTATGGCTTGTAGGTTATCTTTGGATTCATGTTAAAAGTTGATTTAAATGTTAGGATGAATTAAATGGAAAGGAATTAGTGTATGCTTAAGTTCTCATAGGTTTTTCTTATTATTAGAATTAAGTTAAACTATACTATCAATTAACCTATTAAGTGCAGATTCAGTACCTAGGAGATTGAACTAGTGAAATGAAAAAGTGTAAGGAAAACAAATCAAACCTAATATATCTTGTTATTGATCAAATGTGTTTTGAACATGATATCATACCTTCCTAATCGTAAAGCTATAGTTTCATCACCTGACTTATCCAACCTAGAACAAGTGTTCCTATATAAACCATATTATGGCTTTTCAAACTCAATAGAGCATGTGTTCCCAACTATCTATGCACCATAATGAAGTATTGATTGAATTCATCCATGTTTTTAAACCTATAAGTAGGAACTAAAGTACTCTTATGCACTTTATCTTCATCCTATAACTATCATTGAACGTTAATGCAAATTTACATCTTAACCCTAGAACTCTAATAAACTAATTAGACTTGAACTCAATATTACCTTATCTTTAATCCTCATTAACCTATTTAGTGTAGCATGTATTAATATAGTGGATTATTAATCTCCTTAAAAAAAATTTAAAAAATTGTTGGTGTATTTTTGCCCCATTATTTTGGGCATGACAGGATAGAAGGCAACTTGAGAATGCCATAGTGAGGAATATGATTTAAGGAAAAAAATATTTGATAATATTTAGAGTAAGATTCTAGAGGACCTATATAATAGGTTATTTAATAGGAAGAAAAGAGTGATAGAGGAAGATACCAAATTGAGAGAAACAATGATTTATAAGTTGTGTGAAGTTAACTCTAAGGAGGACATGGGCATTATTTTAAAGGGTATTGAGACCTTGTTGAGGAAAAAAAGAAGAGAAATTATTCTAATGGGAGGCATTTATGAGGATTTAAGAAAGGAAATAGAGAAGGCCATAGTGAAATATATGACCTTAGTACCTCCAATAATAAAGTTGAGTGCGTAGTCTAAACCTAATAGCCCAATGTATTTACAAGAAAATACATCTTCTAGTGATGAGGAAGAAGTTGAGGAGACACAACAAGAACCATCACTAGCATACATAGTTATGGGTACTAAATCCATTCAAATGGATAGTACCCATATAATGCAACGGAGAATCCATTTGCAACTTTTGGCACATCCACTATTGACAATATTACAACTTACACTAGCTCTGATGATGAACAAGAAGAAGAGGAAAACAAGAAATAGGATGAGGAGAAGAGGAAAGAAGAAGTAAAGATAAGAGAAGAGGAGAATAGAAGAGAAGTGAAGAAATAAGAAAAAGAAAGGAAGAAAGGAATAGAGAGAAAAAGAGAAGAAGAAAGGAAAGATGTAGAAAGGAAACAAAAAGAAGAGGAAAAGGAAAAGAAAGAAGAAGATGAAAATAAAAAGAGGCAAGAGGAAGAGGCAATGAAGAAAGAAGAAGAGAATTCAAAGAAAGAAGTTGAGAGACTGGAAGAAGAGAGGAAGAAGTCCAAGGAAGAGAAGAATATTGTAGAACTGAAAGCAGTTACACTTATTCTAATAGTGACTCTAGTAATACCAATAACAATAGTAGCAATACCATTTGATGATGATGATGATCAAAATGGACTAATGAGTTCTTTGAGAAAATTTCTCCAAAAGAATAAATCTATTAAGTCTTTAGAGAAGACTTTATCAGAAGTCTTGGAAAGGATGTAGAAGACAATTACTACAATTGTAGCTAATCCAAATTTTCAGTGAAAGGAAAAAGAATTGGTGAAATTCTTTGATGAAGAATTCAAAACCTTGTTTGAAGTAGCTTCATCACAAGCATAAGAAAATCATGATGCATCACTTTTTGATATAGTGAGCATGAATGTAAGAAATTATTTGAAGGCACTTGATGTATGCATCAAGGAACTAAGAAAAAACATTTATGAAGGAAAGAAGTTGTAAGGAAAGTACACATTAGTACTTGAAATTTTTTGAGAATTAGATAAAGGGTCAGATAAGTGATCTTGACATACTCACTACAAAGTTATAGCTCCCTGAGGCCAACATTGAAGACTTTGGAATAGAAGTGGAAAAGAAAAATAATGCTATCAGAGGTTTGGAGTCTGATAATGAAAAGGTAGTAAATTTTTTCTCTACTCTTAAATAAATCATATCACCTAAGATCAACATCTTATAGAGGAAATTGGAGGAATTCCTTACAGTAAAGGATTCCTATGATAAATTTTCCTATACTAATTTGAGCGTAATTGAAGTGGAAACCTATGCACTATATGCATTGATCAATATTTTTGATACAGTGAAGGAGAACTAAAAAAAGGAAGTGGAAAGATTGAAACTTGCATATGTAGATTGCTTTTCTAGAATATAACGTTGATCAATAGTAGGCCACAAAGCTTTTGTATACATTTTTTGACACCTTTTCCATTGATGTCAAAGGGGGAGTAATAATATTTAAGGAAAATTGTATGATTGCATGTACTAAGGAGTATATGTAAATGGAAAGGGGAAGAGATATTATGTGAAGGAAATTTTATATGTATATGTAAGGGGGAGTATAATTATTTATAAGTGTAAGTAGTGATAAGGAATGTAATTATCCATCAAAACATGAATAAAATTGTTATGGTTTGAAGGAAATTGTGTGTAGTTACTTTTTTTTGTTTTTTTTGTATGACATCATTTAGGGACTTAGGCAATTTTCCCAAATGTTGCTATCAATGCCAAAGGGGAGATTGTTGGAAATATGGTAATTTAGATTTCTAGATAGTTTTCATTTACAACAACATGTATTCAACATTTCATTTATACATTTATAGTTAGAAAATTGTCTAAGTGTTAGACAATTTGTAGTAAGACAGAGACAAATGTGATGTGTATGGATGAATCATTTCAAGTTAGCTTATGTGAAGTTGAGAATATCTTTATGATGGTGTCATGATGATGTGTAATAGTGCATAGATATGTAAAAATAGTATGAAACAAGTTATAGTTAAAATACAAGTATAGGTATTTAATAGAGCAAAATAGAGCATATTAGAAATATAAGTTGTATGACTGAAGGAATTATTTTGGTGAAAAAATAATTACTAAGTCATGTTGATCCAAATTTTTGGATGATAATCCATAAGTTATTTTATATTATGTCAAGTGTGTGAAGACACGAAGGTCGACTGTGTAGATATTTACTAATGTGTGAGGTATAAGTAAAGGTCTTATCTTGCACATATAAGTGTGCAATATGTGTGATGTATGATATGCAAACTATCATATGAATAAATTGAAAGATATATTAGCCTTATTTGATGTGAGATATAATGTATGATCAAAGTATGTATGAGTTACAATAGTAAGAAAGGATTGTATGTATATCTACTCTTGTGAAGAACTTAATTGTATAAATTGCATGTCAAGGTAGTAGGCTCTTCTTGCATACATTGTATTTGTTCCACTAACTCTTAATAGGGTTGAAGAAACTCCGAATAGGGTTGAGTCTTTTAATAGGGCCTAGTACTCTAACAAGGACTCAAGACACTATATGTACTTCATAGACTCTTAACAGGTTCAATATCCTTAATATGATGTTTAGTGAATCATCTTGTGAGTATCATCCCCACAGGGCTTTTCCCTTGGCCAGGCTTCCCTAGTTAACAAATAATAGTGTTATGAGTTCTCTTTGTGCATGGTTATATTTACTATTCAACATTGTTGGTTTACTTTTATATGCAAGTTATAAAGTAATTAACAATATGCAATTGTGGGTTAAAGTTTGTAGAATACTAATTCACCCCCCCCTCAGTATTATCTATTTTTAACAATTGGTATCAGATCACAATTACTCTAAAGATGCTTAACAACTTGAGTAAGATCCCTATGGATATGGAAAAATTAATGAGAAATCTTGAAGAAGGTCTTGAATAGATTGATCTTGTTATAGAAGAAAGAGATAACCTAAAAGATAAGTATGAAGATGCAAAATTTTACATTGGCAAACTAAAAGACAAGATTGATGATTTGAAATCTAGTAAGGAATAAAATGTGGAGACCATTGACAATGATGAAGTAGGAAATCTCAAGAAAGAAAATGAGATCTTGAAACATGAGTTGAAAATTGTTGAACTTAAGTTGAGCCTTAAGAAAAATGATAGTAAGAGTGAAATTGATTTGAAATATGAGAATGCAAACCTTAGATCCTAGCTGATTCAAGCGACATTTAAATTAGATTCTATTAAAATAGAACATGTTGAGTTGGAAAAATACAACACTATTGTGAAAGGAGAGTAGACACAGGGTAAAGAATAGTTAGAGAAACTTTATACAAGTTAAGAGAAAATTGATGAGCATATATTTTATCAAAGACCCTCTTATGACAAGACATATCTTGGATACCCTATTGGAGAAAAGTCAACCAAGAAAGTTGAATTTAGGAAAGAACTAGATCTATTTGTAGAAACCCCTAAGGAAATTGATCAAAATAAGATAGAGTCATCTAAAGAAGTTGAGATTGTCAATTTGTCTGAGAAATCTAATGAACCTAAGGCAATAGAGAAAGTTGATCAACCTAAGCAAGATGAATCACCCAAGGAAGTTAGACATGAATTCAAAGGTAGATGTTTCATATGCAATTAAATTGGACATATAAAGAGATATTGTATAGGTAAGTATTTTAAACCTATTTCTAATTTCTATTGTTATAATTGTCATGGTTATGGACATAAAGCAATAGAATGTAAGAAACCTAAATTTGATGGTAATAATGGGAATAGTAGAATGTCTAGGACTACTAACCATACAAGTAATGAAAGAGGAAGATTACATAGTAGATCTAGTGATGGAGAAAGACCTAATGGTTAAAGGAAACAATTTGTATGTTACAAGTGTAACAATCCTTGACACATTACAAGGAATTGTAGAGAACTTGATAGTTAGATTGGAACCATTTAGAGGAGGAATGCACTAGTATGTCAATTATGCAATGACTTTGGACACACAACAAGATATTGTAGAATAGATAGAAGGAACTTCAATAGGAATCCTAATAATAATAAAAAACAAAAAAAGATATGACAAAAGGAAGGGAAATGGTAGTGACAATAGTCAGAAGGAAGAAATCAAGGAACATGTTGATGAATTCAAGGAAGCATTTGTGAAAGATTTTAATCTAGAGATTTCTTATACAATTTTGGAAGAATAGTACCTTAATGCAACTAAAGGGAAATTGAAGTTAGATTTTTTTTGTGACTCATCTTATCTAAATTAACTAGTTTCAAAAGAGGTAGAGAATCAGTTAATCAGAACTAATGTTAGAGAGGGAATTAGAAGCTATGCAGTCAACAGAAGGTAGAAAACATAGAGAGAAAGCTATGGTCAAGTGCACATGATACGATCTTTACTTATACCTTACACATTAGTAGATCTTTGCTCAGTCAACCTTCATTTCTTCACACACTTGACATAATATAAAATAACTTATGGATTAATATTCAAAAATTTGGATCAACATGACTTAGTAATTATTTTGTCACAAAAATAATTGCTTATATCATACAACTCATATTTTTGATATCCTCTATTCTGCTCTGTTAAATACATGTACTAGTATTTTAACTGTAACTTGTATCATACTGTCTGTACTCATCTATGCACTAGCACATGTTATCATGTAACACTATCATAAAGATATCCTCAAATGTGCATAAGATAATTCAAAGTGAGTCATCCATACACATCACATCTATCTCTATCCTATTGCAAACTATCTAATAATTAGATAATTTTCTAACTGTAAATGCATAAATAAAATGTTGAATACATTTTCCCATAAATGAAAACTATCTATACATCTAACTGACCATATTTCCAACAATCTTCCCCTTTGGCATTGATGACAACATTTGGGAAAATTGGATAAGTTCCAAAATGATGTCATACAAAATAAAAAAATAAAAGTAACTATACATAATTGCCTTCAAAACATAACAATCTTATTCATGTTTTGATGGATCACTACATTCCTTATTAATCCTTATATTTATACATAAGTATACTCCCCCTTACATATACATATAAAATTTCTTTTACATAATATTTCTTCTACTCAACAAATTTCTAACAATTTGCCCCTCAGCATTACCCGAGGGTCTATGGATTTGAACTTGTGGACAAGCTCTAATACCACTTGTTAGAGTGGGGTTTCCATTGCACCAAAAGACTGATCTATTAATGCTCAATACAACTACTCAACTTATAGTACATAGGAGGTAGTTAAGCCCTTGTCACAACTCTTGTGGGGAGCATTGAATAAATTTCTAACAGTTGCTATATCGTCCGAGTGGATTTATGAGATTAAGTAAGTTGTTTGAAGTTAATAAAAATGGAATTGGTACATCTAGACCTAAGGACAACTAATTCACCCCCCTCTTGAGTATTCTATCATTATAAAAATTGGCATTAGATTTTTGGTGCTTATAAGGAAAGTTTGAAGAAATTAAGCTAAATATCAAGACATACAAGAGATAGGTACCCAAACAAAGAGAAATTCCCAACATGGAAATAATTGATGAGATTACGTCTATCTAGAGTTGGAGATTATCCACTATGCTACTTGGAAAATGAATAGATTAAAGTTCCTAGACCCATGGCTATTGAAAAAATCAAGGAGAAGTAGGAGCACAATTAAAAGATGATAGATCTAACATATTCCTTGATCTATGTTAAATTTGATGATGTGAAGGATTACACTATTGCAAAGAAAGTGTGGGATAAGTTGGCACAAATCCATGGAGGAGACAAAAATGTGTTGAGGGCTAAAGCATAAAGTTTGAGAGATAAGTTTGAGAACATGAGAATGAAATAAGGAGAAACTATTGCATAGTATTGTGGCCAAATAAAAGAGGTAGTGGATGTAATTAGAGGAGCTAGATAAGACATATATGATGAGACTGTGATAAGAAAGGTATTAGGAATTTAATTCCTATATATATAATTAGAATATCTACAATACAAGAACTGAGATGTACACCTCGTACCTCGTAATGATCTAACCTTGGATAGTCTAGTTGGTAGACTCATTACATTTGAATTGTCAAATTTTGACAACTACACACTTTCTAGTGTTGAATGTACTTTCAAGTCTTAACTAACCCTTGATGGATCCAAAAGAAATAAAATTTCAAAGAGTAAGATTGTGGACAGTGATAGTGAATTGCATAATGAGCTTGATGATATTGAAACATTATTGGCAAGAAACCACAAGGAAAACAAAAGTACAAAGGTAAAATTCCTATAATCTATTTCATATATAATAAAGTTGGTCATATTGCTGCAAAGTTTCCTAATAGAGATGAAGAGGAGGAAAGAAAAGAAAAGAAATATTGAGGAAGGAGAGACAACAAAGATAATCAAGGTAACATAAACTACAAAGTAAATGGTAAGAAATCTTGTTACATTGCTAAAGAAGATGGTTTTGATAGTGATTCTAATGTACATGATGAAGAAGTTGTTTATGTTGTAATGAAAGATGAATATGACGAGGATGAAAAATTTGAGAAAACTACTCTATCTCACATATGAGTAAGAATGATAAATGGATAATTGATAATGGTTTCTAACACCATATGACTAGTGATACAAGTAAGTTTGGAAATCTAGAATATTATAATGGTAGTTGTGTTAAATTTGGAAACAATGCACCGTGTTATGTGAAAGGTAAAAGATCAATTATACTAAAATATAAGATTAGATGTGACAATGCATATTGTTTTGATGGACTAAAATATAATCCATTGAATGTGGCATAGCTGAATAGTTCAGGCTAGCTAGTTGAATTTCAAGATAAGAAGGAAAAAAATCTATGATGCTATTGGTGAAATAATTGGAAGTGGAGAAAAAACAAGAGGTAACTTGTTCTATCTAGACCTCTTTAAAGATACATGTCTATTTGCATAATTTGAAGATTTTTGGTTATGGAATAAGAGGCTATGTCATGTGAACTTTAATAATTTTGTAAACATTAGTAAGATGGAAATAATAAGAGGATTACCAAGACCAAGAAACTTGATAAAGTAATGTGCAAACAATGTCAAATGGGAAAAATAACAAAGTCTAGTTTCAAGAGAAAGAGCTATTCTTTCAATGATATTTTGGATTTATTACATATTGATTTATGTGGTCCTATTAGAGTGAAAATATATTATGGTGATAAGTACTTTATTATATTTGTTAATGATTTCTCTAGAATGATGAATGTGATGTTTCTTAAGAAAAATATGATGCTTTTCAAATGCTTAAGTGGTATTTTCCTAGAGTTGAAAAGGAAACATGTATAAGTTTGAAATGCTTGAGACCACATAGTGGAGTGAATTCATATATGAGGAATTCAATGTATTTTTCAATGAAAAATGAATCAAATAAAAATGAGTGCACCAAGGACTCCACCACAAAATGGGATAGCTAAAATAAGGAAGAGACCAATCATGAACTATGAAAGAACACTGAAGATGGAGAAGAATTTTTCACAAAAATATTGGAGAGAAATTTGTAAGTAATTTTGTCTATACACTAAACCAGGTTGAAGTCAAGAAATGTACAAAGAAAACACCTTTTGAACTATGTTATGGTTATGCACCAAATGTCAAATATTTCAAAGTTTTTGGTAGTCTGTGTTACATATTGAAAGATGAAAGGATAGGAAAACTTGATGTAAAGAGGGATGAAGGTATATTCTTAGGATATTCCACTAAAAGAAAGATGTAAACGTGTTTGAATTCTAACAATAACAAAATTATGGAAAGTGAAAATGCTAGAGTTGATGGATTTGTAGAAAATAATGAAGAAGAATGCAGGAAAGAACTAGAAGATTACATAAATTTTGTGTATGGATATGAAGGAGAATATTGTACCTTACATAAACCTGAGAAGGAAATTGCTGAGCATTAGCAAACTAGCACTCTCAACTTTCAACAGACAAGCTCTGCCAAGCATCAACAAGTTGTCAAGAATTAGGTTGTAGGAGCCAAATCACAAAGAGAGGAGATAAAACACCAAAAAGAGGAGGGCACATTAGAAAGGGAAATATCTGGAGAAGTTGAGAAAGCTAGATAAAGTGAATTACCAAAAGGAGAAAGAAGATTTCAACCTATCTTAGAAAAATATGTGAGAAGATACCATACACTAGATCAAATCATTAGGGTCAAAGATTTAGGAGTCATGACATTAAAAATATTGAAGAATGATGCATGTTTACTATGTGGGATTGAGCCAAGAATAGTTAAAGATGCATTGGAAAATGAAGATTGAATTAAGGCAATGAATGAGGAGATTGATCAAATAGAGAAGAACAAGACCTAGATATTGGTATCAAGGCCAAGGATAAGAATGTGATTGGAAGAAATTGGGTATTTAAAAAAAAGATGAATGAGAAAGGTGAAGTGACAAGGAACAAAACAAGATTGGTTTGTAAGGGATATGCATAAGAGGAAGGAATTGACTATGGAAAGAAATTTTTCCTAGTTGCAAGGTTGGAAGGAACAAGAACATTACTTGCATATGCTACTCACAAAGGTTTCAAGGTATACCAAATAAATGTCAAATCTACATTTTTGAATGGAATCTTGGAAGAAGAAGTCTACATTGAACAACCTAAAGGATTTGTTGACCCTAGGAAGAAGAACATGGTATGTAATTTTCAAAAATCACTATATGGTTTGAAACAAGCCCCTTGAGCATGCAGTGCAAAAGGTTACATACATATTTGGTGAAAATTGGTTTTGCAAGAACTAATGACAATAGAAATTTGTACTTGAAAAGTGAATATGAGAACACGATATTGCTAGCTGAAATATTTGTTGATAATATCATATTTGGAGGACATGATATGTTGTACAAATTGTTTTCTAATGAGATGAAGAAAGAATTTGAGATGTCAATATTTGAAGAGATTAAATTCTTTGTTGGTTTTCAAGTTTATCAAATGAAATAAGGTGTATACACTACTCAATCAAAGTATATCAAGGACATATTGAAGACTTTTGGTATGGAAGATTCAAGACTAGTTGGAACACCAATGACTACTAGACATAAAATTTCAAAGAATGATGATTTTGCTAAAGTACATCAAACATTGTATATGTCAATAACTAGAAAATTGCAATATGTTGTTTATAGAAGACCTAACATTGCATTAGTTGTTGGTATTCTTGCACAATTTTTTGCAAATACTAAGAAGAATCACATGATGGTTATGAAAAGGATATTGAAATATTTAAAAGATACAAAAGACTATGGTTTATGGTATAAGAAGAATGTCAATTTTGAGCAAAAAGTGTACAACGATGCTGATTGGGCTGGAAACATTAATAACAAAAAGAGTACAAGTGGAGGCACTTTCTTTCTAGGCAAGAAGTTGACTTCACGGACAAGCAAGAAGAATTTTTTTATTTCTCAATCCATGCAAGAGGGTGAATATGTTGCAACTATAGTTAATTGTTCAAACATTTAAGAAATTGTAGGAAGGAATGATGGACAATATTACTAAACCTATGATGATATATTGTAATAACACAAGTGCTATAAACATATCTAAGAATCTTGTGATGCACACACGGATCAAGCATATTTATAGTAAGTACCATTGCTTAAGGGAATTAGTGCAAGACAAAGAAGTAAGACTGGAATACATGAATACGAAGGAACATATAGCTGATATATTAACTAAGGCATTATCTAAGTATGAATTTGTCTATCTAAGAGGTAAGTTAGGGGTCATTCAATTATTTGAAGAAAACTGAGAAGAGATACATCATTGCATCAATTTTTATGATCATAATATTTTATAGATTAATGTAGCAAGTCACACTTTAGGAGCTTCCTAAAGTTGTGAGAAGAAGGACAATTTTATGAGTTGATGAAACTACAAGCATAAGATGAAAGAGGGAGTGATTATTGTAAGATTAGGTAGGATAATGGTGGAAAAGAAAATGTGTATAAGTGGATGACATCTTTAGAATTGTTGTAAAAGAGGGTGATATGTGCTAAGTTACCATCAAATATCAAGAGGGAGAATATTAATGTAATATGTTGAATATTTGTAAGGGGGAGTATGTTATGTTAAAATCATAGAGAGATGTCAAAGAGGGAGAAGTGTAAAGAAATAAAGATAGAGAATATATGAGATTGCATAGATGAGAATAAGAATGAAACTAAGGATATTAATAAAGATATGATATAGACCATATAGGGAGATTCTAGTGAAGATCATGATAATTTTTTTACTGTTGTATGGTAACTAAAGGTGTTTCCATCAATGCCAATGAGGGAGATTGCTAGAAACTACAATTGGAATAATTGTAATATTGTCATTGATGTCAAACCTTATTGGTAAGACATTTTCTAATAGTGTAGAGTGTCATGTCAGTTGAATGATGAAAATTATTTGAAAATAAGAGATAACAAGATGAACTAGTGAAGTTGTTGAGTAAAGAGGATTAAATATGTTTGAATTAAAATGACAACTTAATTAGTTAGTCTTTGAAAAGATAATGTGCTGTTTGATCATTATATTAAGTCAAGAAGACAATTAAGTTGAAGTGTAAAAGAGAAGTTGAGTAAAACACAAGCTTGACTGAATAATAGTTTACTAGGTCAACAAAGAAGGTGAAGTAGATGATTAGGGAACTTAAGAGATAGTTGAGAAAACAATATTAGCCAAGTGATAATTATGGTCGAGCAAGATAAACAAGAAAACTGAAGAAATGATCAAGCATCATATAAGTTGATTAAGTCTAAGCCAAGTGAATATAGAATTAGTAGAGATCAAACTACATAGTGATGACTAAGTTGAAGAACATAGTGATGAACGAGTGTCAACATTATAATAGTTTGTGAAAGAATCAAGATTTGAGGCTGACATAGTTCAATTTACAAATTTGTCAAAATGTGTCATAGTTGAATTTACAAATATGTTAGAATGTGTGAATGATAAGGATTGATGAGATGGTGTATTTAATGAGAAAATTGAGTTTGCTAAGTGATCTAAAGTGACAATTTAAGTAGAAGCTTTTAGAAGTTACAAGAAAGAAGTAGAAGGACAAAATGATTGATAGATTGAAAATGATCAAACCCTAAGATCTATGGTAATGCTTAAGTGACAAAATATCAAAGCAACCTATTTAAGGAGACATAAGAGATGTTTTACAATTGTTGATTGGAAAATTTGTAAATAAACTATGAAGAATAGAGTTGCAAAGGAAAAGTAAAAATTTGGTGAAGAGTGATTTCTTGAAGGGTTTCCAACAAAATTAGAGATGAATAATATGATGAAGTCCAATCATTGAATTAGGAATGAGTCAAATGGAGATTTGAATTTGCAAATTGAGTTGTATATTATCAGATCAAATCTAGCTATTACTTTCTAACCATTGTGCCAGTAAAATCCTTTAATCAAGCTTGACTGAGTCATATTGTAAATCCTTCGATCAAGGTGATATTATAATGGAATGATCTAAAGACCTCTAACTAGCCCACTCCTAATAGGGTGATTAAATCCTTTAATAGGGTCACACTAGACAATGTGTTTTGTAACCTTTAACAAGGTTGGATCTATTAGGATTAACCATAGATAGAAATAACAATTACATGAAAATATAAGAACTATAAAAATATAATAAATTGGACAAAAGAGAACATAAGACACAAATATTTGATGTGGTTCACCCAATCCCTAGGCTATGTCCACCAACATCAAGTCCAATATTATTTTTATCTATTGATTATAATCCACAATCTCTTATAGGTCAATACCACTACAAGAAGCTATAATCTCATCATATATTATGAAATCCCTAATCCTAAGTCATTTTATACAATCTTTTACCACTTACAAAATTAGGGATAGAATAAGTAATCAAATAGAAAAAACAATAGCTACTCCTCGACCCCATCTTGGGAGCACTGCCCCCAAAGTGAGAGAAATTTAACCTTCAAGTCTGATTAGGTTCCACATTACAATGGTCTCTTAATAAACCTCACTTTAGAAGAGTGAAAAGTGATAGTATGTTACTTTGTGGTTTTTCCCAAATTGATTTTCCATGTTAAATACTAGTGTCATACTTGTGGGGATTTTTTTTTCATGATGCATTCTATTTGCTTCTATATATTTCTATTATTCATCATATTCTAAATAGAGAGCCAAGTGTTGGATGAATAAGTTGAATTATCGACGAGTTTCTATATTGGCCAAGTGGATTTATGAGATTGAATAAGTTGTTTGAAGTTGTTAAAAGTGGAATTAGTACCTCTGAACCTAAGGATAATGAATTCACCCCCTATCAGTTATTCTATCATTCTAACAATTAAATCCTTGAAAAGATAGATCCTTACATATCTCATTGTATACTCCTAAATGAGTGAGTTAGGAGAAGTGAAAAAACTTGTAGCCTTAACAAGGAAACCTCTTAATACAGTAGTGTTAGATTTGTGGGTGCCATCCTCACTAGTGTTATCCCTTTGACCAAGGGTTTTTGCAATACCAAAATTCATTATGTTATATGTTATATTTTCATGATTTTATGTGTTGAAGTTCATTTAGTTGATTTACTTTCAATTTCAATCAAATTTTTATATGCTTAATATTAATTGAGTAATAGTAAGAACAAAGAAAGGATTAATTGAGTAAAAAGAAAAGTTTTAGATGATACTAATTCACCCTACATCCCTCAACATCCTATCTATCTTGTATTTCTAATAGGAATATTAATACAAATAAGTTTAATAGGCCATTTTAAGTAAATTTTTATTTTTCAATCTTAATTTTGGCTTTTTGAAACCTTTATCTATTCCAAGTTAAGAACCCTCGACTTGGCTTACTATTGAGACATTACTGCCATGTTAAAATGGTCAAAACCTCCTTGACCTATGTTTTTAAAGATGACTATCATAGGAATTGTCCTTGTGAGAAATAATGGTGTTAAACTCTATTGATCCCACATGATTCATTGACACATAGAATAAGAAGAAGCATTGAGCATTGTCATTGATGGCCAAGAAAATCTATTTGGAAAAATGCATGACAATGAATCCAAAGGAAGAATTCTAGAGTTACTAATCAACAAGTACTAGCATATATTCTAGCACACCTATCAAGAAAATAGAAATGGATATCAGCTGATTTGAGTCATTAACACAATGAGTCACCACTAATGTGACAAAAGGGAAAAGATAAATGGTGTAAGTAGACAAGGATGACATAATACCATTGGAACACAACTAAGAACTCAAAATCCTACCATCCTAGACCTTGGGCATAGGATTCATAGGTATTCCATGAACATAGCAAGCTTGGAATTCAATGTTTGAATTCAAAATCAAGCAAGATAATTTTTTTTATGGGTAACTATACCCAGACATTGATAGAAGGATATGTTTAACAAATTTGAAAAGAAAGTTATTATTTTCATTGAGAAAGAAGATATGGAGAGAAGAGCTATTAATAGAACTAAACACCCATAGAGAAAACTATAGAAAAATAGATATAGAGGAAGAAGAGAAGTGATAAACTAAACTAGGAAATAGAGGGAGAGGTGAAGTTAAAACACTCACCAGTTAAACAAGAAGATCAACACATATTCATTGGAGACAAATAAGAGATCTACATGACAAATTTATGCCATACTTAGGTCAAACACTTGGTGGGGTTTCTTACCATCACATGTATTTGTAAGCTCCTAACAAGGCTACTTTCATTGGGAATCTTGTTGCAAATTCCTCTAACAAGGTGACTCTTAGAAAGAGATTTGTAAATCCTTTAACAAGGTAGTTGTAACAAATTTGTAGTACCCCTAACAGGTTACATGCATTACTAACAAGATGATTTGTAGATCTTAACAGGGCACCCCTTTACATTCATTATAAGAGCTAGTGGGTAGATTATCCCCACCATGGTTTTCACCCTCTCACCTATTGGAAATGAAGAAAGTAACTGAGAGGGGAGGGGTGAATCAATTACCACAAAAATAATTCATTGTCTCTAGATGTCAAATCAAACTTTTCATTGATAATGCAATTCTTTATCCAGCTCGGTTAAAACTAAGTTCTTTATGTAATTTACTTAATAAAGAAGTCTTATTAATATATTTGTTTTAACCTTTAGTAAATTAGCTATAGAAACATAAAGTATAAAGAAAATAACATGAACACATATGACACCAATATTTAATGTGGAAACCCAATTTGGGAAAACCACCATGCAAATAGTTATAATATTTTCACACTTTTGAAGTGATCCCTGTTAGGAGCCAACCTTGTTAAAGGTTACAATACATACTGTTAAGTATGACCTTTTTAGAGGATTTACTGTTAGGAGTGGCCTAGTTAGAGGTCTTCAAGCACTTGAATCTTGAAATTTCACCTTGTTAGAGGATTTACAATCTAACTATTAAGTCAACTCTGTTAGGAGATTTCTTCACTACTACAATGGTTAAAGGGTAACGATAATTTATTCTTTATTTTTCATATTCCATTCTTGTCTACTCTTCCTTTTCCTTTGATCACATATCCATCTTGTTTCACATCATTCACACTCACCTCCATTTCTTGAACTCTCTTATATTTCATAAGATTTTCCAAGTCGGCTTAAATGCCTTTTTAAATAGTCATTAAACATCCAAGTCAGCCTCAATTAGTCCAATGATTAACAAGAGTAATCAATTGATACTCATTTAATACTAGGATTAATCACTTGGTTAATACTGTGATTCCTTCATTGTCTAACTACTCAATTAATACTGAAGTTCCTTCATTGACTGACTCAACTCGGCTGATACTATGATTCCTTCATTGCCCAAATACTCACTTAATACTATATGTGCTTGGTTAATACTGACATTTGTGTAACATTAATGACATCATATAATTTGAAGAATTGTATCCAACATCACTAAGGGTTTCCATGTACATATATCTATGTCAACTTGATGAATTTTTTTTTTTACATGTTAATCTGTTTATACTTTATTGCATTTATCTTGTTTCTATGTTTAAAGTGGGTTATAATGAGCATATCTCAAAGGATTATAAGAATAACTGGTTTTGTGAATGGTACTATTCACCCCCACTATTAGTACCGGTTGGGACCAATAATAGGTATTAGTGCCTAGTTCCCTATTGAAACATGTATAACAACTTGAGGGAAGATCAAATGGCATCGCTATGAAGACAACCAAAAGAAGCACTAGATACAATGTAAGGACTTGAAAGAGAAGTTAAGAAATTCCCTAGCTAAAAGGAAGAAGCTGATGTAAAAACTTAGCAAAAACCAAGAATTCATTGAACAACAACACGATGGATTTTAAGAGTCAGGAGAAGCCATCTTTGACTTAATGGATGAAATACAATAGATGAAGGGAACCTTTTCTTAGCTAAGAAAGCATAAATATGAGATAATTAAAGAAGTTTCCAAAGCTTAGGCCAAGCAAGATGTCACCATCCTAACAAGAGATGAAGTCATTGTAGCAACAAGGAGAGTAGGTGAACTAAAGAGTGAAGAGTATAGTCACCCAAAATATGGAATAATTTATGGAATTGATTAAGTGCTCATGCTTATTGAGGAGCTAAGTGTAGGAAACTCTCATGGTTAAGTGGGAGTCTCACAGTTGAGTGGGAGCGATGGCAGATGAGGGTAAGCTGAGGGTTGATAGATTTAATGGGCAGAACTTCTAGTTATGGAAGATGCAAATGGAAGACTATCTATATCAGAAGGATTTATGGAAGCCATTGGAAGGCAAAGTCAAGAATCAGGGAACTATGTCAGAGGTTGAATGGGATCTTTTGGACAGAAAGGCACTCGGAAGCATTCGATTATGCTTGGCACCATCGTGGCATTTAATATTACAAAAGCAAAGACGACAGAAGATTTGATGAAAACCCTAGCGACACTGTATGAAAAGCCCTCCACTTCAAACAAGGTATTTCTCATGAAGCATTTATTTAGTATGAAAATGGCAGAAGGTGGATCTGTTGCAGATCATTTAAATGAGTTTAATACTATTACTAGTCAATTATCTTTTGTGGGTATCAATTTTGATGAAGAAATTAGGGCTCTCTTGATTTTGTGTTCTTTGCTTGAAAGCTGGAATGGCTTGGTAATGGCGGTGAGTAATTATGTTCCTAGATCTAGTACCCTAAAATATGATGATGTGATTGGTGTTATTTTAAGTGAGGAAACTCGTAGGAAATCCTCAGGTGGATCTACATCAAGAAGTACTTTAAATGCACAAAGCAGGGGCAAAATGACTGAAAGAGGAAGTAACTCTGGAAATCATGGGAAATCAAGAGGAAAGTCAAAGGGGAAGAGGTCTCAATCGAGAGGACCAAATGATTGTTGGTATTGTGGGAAACCAAGGCACAAAAAGAAAGATTGCTAGAATCGAAAGAAAAATGAAGGAGATAAATTAGATGGAGACAAGGAGGAAAATGTGGTAAGTAACAAATTTGAAGAGGATGCTTTGCTTCTATCTTTAGAGAGTGTTGATGATTCATGGGTTTTAGATTCTGGTGCTTCATTTCATGTTACACCTCATAGAGGTTATTTCATTGATTATGTCCAAGGGGATTTTGGGCTTGTTTATTTGGGGGATAATGAACCCTGTCAGATTGTTGGAAAGGGAAAAATTAAGATTAAGTTGTAGAATGGGAATCATTGGCTACTACATGAGGTAAGACATGTTCCAAAACTAAGTAGGAATTTAATTTCAGCAAAGCAACTCGGTGATGAGGGTTGTGTAGTTACTTTTAATGATAAAAATTGGAAGGTTTCAAAAGGTTCCCTTGTAGTAGCAAAAGGTGTGAAAGTAGGCACCTTATATCTTTGTATAGGTCATATTGTTCCTTCTACTTTGATTGTTTCAGAGAAAAATGAATGGTCAGGAACAATTGCTACAGTTGAGCAGGGAGAACAAATAGCTACTGTAGATTCTGATACATCGTTGTGGCACAATAGACTTGGGCACATGAGTGAGAAAGGTATGAAAATACTTCATTCAAAGAAAGTTTTACCAGGTTTGAAATGTGTGAATATGGATTTCTGTGAAAGTTGTGTGTATGGAAAACAAAAGAGAGTGAGTTTTGTAAAGACTGGGAAGGAAAACAAAAAGGAGAAATTAGAGCTTGTGCATACAGATGTATGGGGACCAGCTCAGGTATCTTCCCTTGGTGGCTCTCATTATTATGTTACATTTATTGATGATGCAACTAGAAAAGTATGGGTTTATTTCCTTAGATATAAATCTGATGTATTTCAAACTTTTAAGAAATGGAAATGCTTGGTTGAAAATGAGACTGGTAAGAAATTAAAATGTCTCAGATCTGATAATGGTGGTGAGTATTGCAGTCATGAATTTGAAGATTATTGCTCCACTAATGGTATTCGTAGACAAAAAACTATTCCAAGGACTCCATAGGAAAATGGAGTGGCTGAACTCATGAACAGGACTATAATGGAGCGTGCAAGGAGCATGAGGTTTCATGTTGGGTTACCCTTACACATGTGGGCAGAGTCTGTCAATACTGTAGTATATTTGATTAAAAGAGGTCCCTCTACTCCTTTGGGCTGTGGTATTCCAGAGGAAGCATGGACTGGTAAGAAGGTGAGTTATTCTTTTCTCAAGACCTTTGATTGTGAAGCTTTTGCTCATATAGACTCTGAAAATAGAACCAAGCTAGAATCTAAATCAAAGAAATGTGTCTTTTTTGGATATGGCATTAATGAATTTGGTTATAGGCTTTGGGATTTTGAAAATCTTAAAATTGTTAGAAGTCGAGATGTTATATTCAATGAGAAAGTGTTGTACAAAGATCTGTTGCAGCAACATGAGAAGAAAGAAGATGATTATGTAGTGCTGGATGATACTCCAAAAGCTGATGTTCCAGCCATTCCTCATGATGTGCAACAACTATAAAAACAAATACCACTCACACCAGCAAATGTTAGACGGTCAACAAGGAAAATTAGACCTCCACAAAGGTTTTCTCCCTCTTTGTATTCTATTTTACTTACTGATGCTGGTGAACCTGAAAGTTATGATGAAGCTGTGCAGGTGGATACTAAGATTCAGTGGGAGTCTGCAATGAAAGATGAAATGGACTCTTTGCTGAAAAATAAGACATGAGATTTGTGCAAGTTGCCTGCAAGTAAAAAGGCTTTACAGAATAAGTGGGTTTACAGGTTGAAAGAAGAGGAAGGAGGTAAGAAAATATTTAAGGCTAGGTTAGTTGTAAAAGGATTTGCATAGAAAAAGAGAATTGATTTTGATGAGATATTTTCTCCTGTTGTTAAAATGACTTCTATTTGTACTATTTTAAGTCTTGTTGCTGCTGAAGATTTGCATTTAGAGCAGATGGATGTTAAAACAAGCTTTCTTCATGGTGATTTGGATGAAGAAATATATATGGCTCAGCCACAGGGTTTTGAGGTCAAAGGTAAGGAGAACTTAGTGTGCAAATTGAAGAAAAGTTTATATGGCTTGAAGCAAGAACCTCGGCAATGGTATTTGAAATTTGACAATTTTATGCATGAGCATGGATATAACAGGTGTCATTCAGACTACTGTGTTTATTTTAAGAGGTTGGATGATGATAGCTACATTATTTTATGTTTATATGTTGATGATATGCTTGTAGTTGGGTCTAACATGGATCATATTAAGGGGCTGAAACGCCAATTCACACATGCATTTTCTATGAAGGATTTGGGGGCAGCAAAACAAATCCTTGGTATGAAGATTTGCAGAGATAGGAAGAACAAAACATTGACACTATCTCAAGCTGATTATGAGAAGGTGTTGCAATGTTTCTCTATGGAGAATGCTAAAGCTATCAGCACACCTTTACCTAGTCATTTGAAATTGACTAAGGAAATGTGTCCTAAGACACAGGAAGAGGAGGATAAGATGTCCAAGGTACCCTATGCTTCAGCTGTAGGAAGCTTGATGTATGCTATGGTATGCACTAGGCCAGATATTGCACATGCAGTGGGAGTCGTTAGCAGGTATATGAGTCATCCAGGATTTGAGCATTGGAATGTTGTCAAGTGGATTCTCAGATATTTGAGAGGAACATCCAATAAGTGTTTACAGTTTGGGGGCTCTACTACTGATTTACAAGGCTATGTTGGCTCAAATTTTGATGGGGATATTGATACCAGGTGGAGTACTATAGGTTATGTCTTTACTGTTGGTGGGGCAGCTGTGAGCTGGGTTTCTCGGTTACAGAAGATTAATGCTCTATCCACTATAGAGGCAGAGTATGTTGCTGCTACATAGGCAGCCAAGGAGATGATATGGCTTCAGTTCTTCTTGGAAGAATTGGGACATCCTCAGAAGGATAATTATTTGTTCACAGATAGTCAGAGTGCCATTCATCTTGCTAAGAATTCAGCTCTACATTCTAAGACCAAACACATACAGTTGTAGTACCATTTCATTCGGTCAGTTTTGGAGGATGGAAGGTTAAAGCTAGAGAAGATACATACCAATGACAATCTAGCAGATATGTTGACAAAGGTTGTAACAAGGGAGAAGCTGAACTCCTCTTCAGCTTCGGTTGGTCTTTTAGACTGAACATGAATAAAAGAACAGTAGAGTCCAGGGTGGTTTGATCCAGTGGGAGCCCCATGTGGTAGTGGTATTGCTACAAGATCAGTCTCCAAGTGGGAGATTTTTGTTTAGTGTGGAGCTCGATCAGTCCCCAAGTGGGAGATTGTTAGATTGTGGTGATTGATCAGGAAAGTACTGTACATACTTCATAAATAGTGGGGTTCACCCGAATTTTTTTTTTTTGGGCCGTGGCTGACATGGTTGCCAACATATTATGGCCGACATATGGCTGACATGTTATAACCCTAAAGTGGTTTAATACTTGTATAAAAGGGCTTAGGGTTGGGTATTTTTCATTATGTTGTGATGCAAAATTGGTTCTTGCGGCGGTATTGAGCTGTAAGGGATTACAGATTGTAATCAGGTTGTAATCACTGGACTATAATAAGATCAAACTTGCTGTTTGGTGGATGTAGCCCAGGGATTGGGTGAACCACGTTAAATCTTGGTGCCTTGTGTTCCTTTCTATGTGATCTATTATTTTTTCAGTTATTGGTTATATTTGCGTGTAGTTTTTTATTTCTGTCTATGGTTTATCCCAACAATTGGTATCAGAGCCTGGTTTTGGCCTAGTCATGGGTTCGAATCTCCCCGGTGACCTGTGTAAGCACCTGGTATGCATGTCAAGGGGGATATTGTTGGGTGATGCGACACACTCCCCTGCCCATATGTGGTTAATTATGTGGTGTTCCATGTTCACTAAGAGTCATGGCTTTTGGTGCAACGAAAAATGGGCCCAACACTAAGAAGCACAAATAAAAATAATAAAAAGTTGAGGAGATTCAATGAGAGCTCTGTGAACATTGATGAGAAATTGAAGGCTTAGAGGAGAAAAAAAGCACAACCGGTCTTGGTTACCAAGGTGAAAGAAAGACTGAAGAAGGAGAGAATTATGAAGGAAAGAACCTAAACTGTGAAAGATCAGGGAGCGATTCTCCAAAAGGTAAGGGTTTTTCTAAACCCACTTGTAATTTTTGTGGTAAGATAGGTCACACATCTAGTGTATGTTGGTTTGAGTAGATAGCACTAGTTCAACAATGTACCTTTATAGGGTGTTGTAACAACTGCCATCTCTATGGACACACTATACAATAGTGTATATCTCATTTTAATCATAAAATAATCGATGGAAATTTCTACTACAAAAACAAGTATGGACACAAAGAAAAATGGTGCAAAACTAGAGCTCAAGATAATCAAAAGTCTCCTAAGATAATGAGTATAGTTGGAAGAGATAGGTTTCCTATACTAGTCTGCATGACATGTGGAAATGAATGACACATAGAAACTTACTGTAAGATTAGGATGAATGAAAAGAATAATAATGGACCATGGAAAGGTACTGGAATGGCCTATTATATCTCCCATAAAATTATACATCTTTCAAGAGATTATAGATGTAGTATAAGATGAGGAAGTCTTCAATTAGAAAGTAGCATACCATGTCCACATAGTAGTTGGAGAAATACTTCACCACTAAGTGGATAAAGAAAAGAAAAGCAACTGAGAAAAAACTAGTTAAGGTAAAGGACTCACTATTTACTGCTGAGACCTCATGAAATGACTAAGATCACACAACTTAGAAGGGTTAGAAGACTAAGAAAATTATCTAAAACTAGTCCCCTAATTTAAAATGGTAGCAATGTCTATGTAGAGAAGGAATAAAAACACTATGTACTACCTATTGATCAAAGACTAAGAAACTATGATCATTGTGAAATTAATCAATGCATTTATAATAGATGTCATCTAGTAGGTAAGGTATTTGTCAACCATTATAACCCTAACAATGCAATGTTTATGAAATAAATATGAGAATTGTGAGTTATTTGTTACTTTGCATTGTGAAAACACTTGTGCCTCCATATTGCAAAAACCATAAGAGATCATGGGAAAAATATTGTGAAAGCATCATCTATAGGAAAAAATTCTTGCAAAATCTATATGCATAGTAAAAATCTTGAGTCAAGCAAAATGGCAGAGGAAATCAACAAAGTTAACCCAATTGATAACAAGGTAAACAATCACCTAGAATATAAAGGAGTCATAGAAAGAGGAAGAGATATTGAAGATGAAATGAAACTATCATCCCTACATGATGAAGTCCTTCTCATAGAATACATCAGTGAGTATCTAGAAGTTGAGATACAAGAAATTGGTGACAAATAGATAAAAAAACTACATGGGACATTTTTCTTATGAGGAGCCCTAAAAGAAGAACATAAGGATCTGGAAGAGTCCATGCTAAAAGAGTAGTAGAAATACCAAATTTCTATTTGAAGTCTATTGATAAAGTTAGATACTAGGGGGAGGGGTGAATAATGATTTACAAAACTTTTAGCCTTTGAAAAATAAATGAAACTAATATCTTTCACCTTAACCCTTATCTCAATAATATCATAAATCACATAAACATATACTAAAATGATACATCTAATCTAATAACTAATCACATCCATAAACATGAGAGTAAATGATCAACACATAACATAAAGATTTGGTAACCCACAAACCCTCCAAGGTGAACATAAAAATGGGATAGGGATGATATCCATAAATTTTCACTGTTATAACAATAAATTTTTCCTATCAGGGCTACAAGTTTGATCACTTTTGATGATCTACCCTATGTGGGATCTACTTTGTTAAGAGCTTAGAATACTTATTCACTCTATCTTGATTAAAATATTTAAACTTACAACTAAGTAAGCCCTATGTTAGGATATTTACAAAGGTTTGTTAGGACCACTTTGTTAAGATATTTACCCTAAAACACTTTGCTAGAATGTATCAATACCCAATCCTTTGGTTTCCACTTAATATGTTGATTATAGATCTCCTCTTTCCAATCTCTTTGCAATCACTTTTTTTGATTCTCCTTCAAATTTGTATTCAAGCATGTGCACACGTGCGCACGCGCACACACACACACACACACACACACACACACACACACACACACACACACACACACACACACACACACACATACCAAAAATAGGGTTTGGATCCTCCTTTTATAAATAGCTAGAGAAGGTTCTAGATCAAGATCAATGATCAAGATTTTCCCTTTTTCCACTTATAGCTTCCATTTTTCTTATTGGTTAATCACCTTGCATAGAGATTAACCATCCATAACAAAATGTGTGATCGTCTCTTTAAATTACTCCTTGATCATTAAAATATGCGTTAAATTGACCAAAAATGGTTTACCTCAATGTTTTTGAAATTCCAAACAAATATATTAAAACCAATTTTCTTAGCACATGAACACTATGACACTCAATCATAATGAATCTTCATGTTTTCCTTTGGCTTCTATACACTCAACACTTATTGTCTAAATTTACATGAACTAACTCTATATATCTTGACTTATACTATCTTCTATCTCACTCGACATGCATAGAATTTTGTTTCACTCAGCATGCATAAGAGTACTTGATGACCATATACTTGCTTGACACTAACAATTGCTCAAACTTGACTGAAATATGAATAAGTCTAATATTTGTATCTCTGCCTTACTAGGATGGCTTGGTCATAGTAATGACCAAGAAACTTTTCCATATGAATGACTAAATGTTTGACACTAATAGAAAACACACCTTAGGCATAAACAATTTCTTCCATGAAAGATTGGTATTTTTTATTCTGTATAGAATTCACAATCAACATATCTGGCTAGACAAACCACATAGGATCACCGAATCCCTAATTGAGAGGGTAACTAGGTTTAATATATATGGTATCGATATATCGATGAATGTTGTCTAAGAAATAGAAGCAACCTCATTTATTGGAGGAAAGATAACACAAGATCGAATGGGGTGCACCACAAGTGATAGTTCAAACCCTAAGTTGACGTTCATGACCATCATGTTGGGAGACATGTTATGCCATAAAAATAACATTGATAATGTTATAGGCCCAATCACCTATAGAAAAATTTAGATAATCCACAAAAAATAAAAGGTCAATCTGTGTGGGTATCTTTATAGGAAGATATTGGAAAATATTGGGAAAATAATGAATACTCATCAAAGTCAAATCCTAAGATACAGACCCATACTAGTTTGTATCTTCTTCTATATTAGAGGAGAATTTCCTAGGTCCCCAAAAATAAATTGAAGATCAATTGTTCATGACTCAAATAAGATATTTATAAAGGAAATTAGAACAAAAATGAAACACCATATTGTGGGATTACTTCAAACAATTCTAGAAAGAAATGAATCGTATAGAAATAATAGCCACAAGTCTAGTGGAAAGCTACAAGGACAAGGCATGATTTATGGAAAGCACAAGTAAGTTCATTGTGTGCTCAGCACAACCAAAAGCTATGTGGTTGACACCTTTTGGCTATGAGGTGAAAGATGAGGAATCTAGGAACCACATAGAAAGGCTTTTGGCCTCTAAGGAAAGCATCATCATGCTAAGGTTTGGCACCTATGCAGAAATTAAAAACTGTCTCTTACTGGAGCAAAAGGAAACACAAAATCCCACTCCACCAATGATGACAAGGAGTCAAGCACTTGAGAGAAGGAAATAATCACCATCTAGGGAATTAGAAGCTAAAGAAATAAAATTAGAAGATTATGCAATTGCGATCACTGAAGCCACTATAGGGGAAGCTTCATCAAGAATTGATAAAGGTAAGAAAAAGTCCAAAATAATTCATATCTATAAGATTATAGAAAAAGTTGTAAATAATCATGATTATACTATTATTAAAATATATTTACAAAGTTCACTAAAGAAAACAAAGAAAAAGTTATAAATGTTGTTTTATCTTGTCCAAGGATTAGGGACAGAAGGCCATATAATGTTGGGTTTGAATTTCATAAATATTTAAGGAAAGTATTGAATAATAACTGGAGTAAAATATTTTGAGAAGATGGTGGAAGAATCACTAATGAAAATGAGACTCAAAATGAGTGAGTCTCATAAAATTTTCATAATAGAAGCATACATGTGAATATTCGATAATGTAAGGGATATAATCAAATTCATAATAAGTTGAAGGAAATAGACAAAAAATGTACGAGACAAAATATGAAAGAGCTAACACTAGAAATTGATGCATACCTAAAAGTAAATCAACTGCTAGGAAGTAAATCAGGTATGTGAATAGATCAACCCAAGAAAATAGGTATAGAGACCCACCCAAGGAAGAAGTAGATGAAAGGAACAAGAAAGGAGTCAAGAAAATCCTAGTCCTCAAAGGGAGGAAGATGTATCGCAAGAAAAATAGGAACCATTCAAAGAAACTCAAAAGGAGACAATGAGACCGAAGGAAATAGTTATAGAAAAGTCCACATATAGAGCAAAGAAAGATGACCAACCAATAGATGCCCCACTGGTAATACAAACTTAACATCATAGAGAAAAAGAGAAATTCAAGTCAAAGATGTTCCTCAACAAAAGATTGAAGAGATAATTAAGATTGTGACCATTTCTATTTATTCATCACAAGAGGAGGAGGAAGGTGATATGTAGGAATCACCTATCATAGTTCAGATCCAAGATGAGGAACCTATAAAGGAAAAAACCCTTAATATGGAAGAGGATGTAGTAGGCTTACCCAAGATAGCATTGTAACAAGGTGAATCATAAAAGGAGAGACAAGAGGTCACAACTAGACCAGAAGTGTCACAATCAAAGGTGTTTGAGAGCAAGACACAAATACATAATAGTTAAAAAAAGCACCAAGCATTTCTAGAAAAATAGGAAGTGATCAAGTAAGAAAAATAAGAAGGCCAATTAAATACATAATGACATCATCATCCTCATCATCTTCTAGCTTAGAAGATGAAGGAGAACTTTATGGAAATGATGTTGGACTAGTAGAAGGGAAAGATGAGATGGATTCACTCATCACTAAGAAGATAGAGAAAATTTAAAACATGGATATAGAATAAATCAATGAATACAAGCAACAACTAAAAATAAAAGCATAACTTAAAAATGAGAAACAAGCAAGTACATTGGTGATAACTAGGAATATCATTGTAGAACTAGCCTCCAACATACAATATAATCCAAACATGGATCTCATCAACCAACTCTCCATAATGGTTGATGAAGTAAAAGAAAACCAAGGAAGTGTAGAATCTCTAGTCAAGAAGAAGATTGAATCCAAGAGGATAAACATGTTACAAGAACAAGTGACAAAGAATTAGACCACTCTACAAGAAATGACTAGAAAAATGAAAGAAAATTTGTAGGCCATAGGTGTGGCCTTGATGAAGTCATTTAATCCACACACTCTATCACTAAATTTGGAGTAGAAACTTCAACAAGATCAACATGAGCTACAAAATTTTAAAGATGATTATATTATAGTCACTAACTCTACAACTGACTATCTATCCAAAACACAAGGGCCCTGCATCTCCAACATGAGATTAATAATGAGTAGGAAAAGAGATTCCTTAGGCTAATAGAAACATAATGAAAACTATCTCCATTGATTCACATCATCTAATTGCAAATTGCAAGTGTAAAATCTGTTATTAGTAAACTCCCCAAAATAGGTGTTACTAAAGTGGATATACTTTTGGGAGAGATGAAGAGAGAGGGATCATTAATCTCACAACATTGTTGACATCATGGAAAACCCATCTCACCACTATGAAATGAAAATATCAAGATGTATTTATCAACCTATAGTAATAGTGAAGAGGGAATGCACAAGGAGGGAATATGGAGAATATACAAGGATTTACACCTTTGTCATTGATGACAAAAAGGGGGGAGAATACAAAATGGGAGAATATGGAGAATATAATATACATGAGGGAGAGTATACATGTGATCTAGAGAGGAGAACATAAGAGAAAAACATAAGGAGAAGAACATCAAATGGGGATAATATATGAAAGGAGGGAATGAAAATATTAGTTATGGAAAACATCAAAGGAAAAGGGACTTGAAAAAATAGGACCAAAAATTTAGCAACAACATGGAATAAAAAGGGAAAGAGACACTAAGAATAAGTAGTCTAACACATTTTATCAAAGTTCATCTATTGACACTATTTACTAGTATATAAAAAAGGGGGAGGACTTCATAAAGAAGAAACGAGGAGCATGGTGGTAAAAACTATTTTTCTATCAATGTTAAAGGGGGAGATTGTTGACTTCACATGCATCATTGGCATGTAGAATAAGAAGAAGCATTCAATATTGTCATTTATGGCCAAGAACATTTGTTTCAAAAAATGTGTGATAACTGGTCAAGAGAGAGAAGTCTAGAGTTACTGGTCAACAAACATTGCCTTATACTTTGGCACACTTGGAAAGAATGAAAAATTGGATATCAACTAATTTGAGTCATCAACACAATGAGTTACCTCTCATGTGATAGAAGTGAAAAACTAAATGGTGCAAGTAGACAAGGATGACATGCTACCATTAGTGTACAACCAAGAATTGGTAATGCTAACAATCTATACCCTAGGAATAGGGTTCATGGGTCTTCCATGAAAATAGTAGGATTGGAATTAAAAAAATTAATTCAAAATCAAGAAAGACAACTTATGTTATGGTTAACTGTGCCTAGACATCAATGGAAGGATATATTCAACAAAGTTGAAAGTAAGAAAGTCGTTGTTTCCATTAAGAAAGAATATATAGAGAGAAGAGATATTAATAAAAATACACCACCATAAGGGAATCTATATAGTAAAAGTGGTAGAGAAGTAGAAGAGAAGTGATGAACTAAACTAGGAAAAATGGGGAGAGGTGAAGTTAACACACTCACTAGCTAAACAAGAAGATCAACACATCTTCACAGGTGACAGATCAAAGATCTACATGGAAAATTAATGCAACACTCAGGTCAAACACTTAGTATGCTTTCTTACCAACACATCTATTTGTGGGTTCCTAATAGGGATAGATTTATTGGGAAGCTCATTGTAAAATACTCTAACAAGGTGTCTCTTAGAAAGAGATTTGTAAATCCTTTAACTAGGTAGGTGCAACAAAGTTGTTGTAACCCTACAAGTTTACATGCATTCCTATCAAGATGCACTTCTAGAAGAAGCATTTGTAGCTCTTAATAGGGCACCCCTTTACATGCATTATAATGGCTAGTGGGTAGATTATGCCCACCATGATTTTCAGCCTCTCACTGAGGGTTTCCACATAAAAAATATCTATGTCAACTTGATGAATAATTTTGTGTGAGAGTTAATTTGTTTCTACTTTACTGCATTTGTCTTGTTTTTAAGTGTAAAGTGGGTTATAATAAGGATAGCTAAAAGGATAAGAAGAACAACAAATTTAGTTAATGATATTGATTCACCCCCCTCTCAGTGCTGGTTGGGACCAACAAACTCATCACAAAATACCCAAACTTGTTTCTTGTACAAATTCATAAACCTATTTTACTTTTCCAAAATGGAAATTGATCCTCCATTTCTTAAAGGATTATATACATTATAAAATATAAAATTTAATTTTTTCTTAACATTGGAGATATACATATTAATGATTTAGGAACGAAAAAAAAAATTAAATCCTTGATACTTTTCTCATCCCATAGAATAACCAGTTCTTGATGTCACCATATGTAGAAATAGCATGCAAAATTTCGTAGACCATAAAATTTTATAAAACATATTTTGTGAAGATTCTTTAATTATATTAGTTTCCTATATTGATAATATATCTATAACACATTTCTCTACCAATATGTTCTCTAGGTGGTTCTCATTAGTGGTCTTAGTCCTTTAACATTTTAGCTTAAAACCATCACAACTACCTAGTAGAGATGGATTATTCTCCACTATCCTAAGAGTCCTTAAATGATCTCTAATTTTTATATATCACCCTTTTCCTTCAAATTGGAATTGATAAAATCTAACACCTATCTCTTGATTTTTATTATCCTAAGTTAGTGCTAGAAAGGTTACTATTTTAATGCAATGCACATTTTTGAACTCTTTTATGCACAACACATTTTGATATTCAATTCCAAAGAATAAATAAAATTTTGACATGCCAACTTCACCTTCATAATATTTTTAATCCTCCTCTAGGTCAAATTATTGATCATTGTCTAGACATAATTAATGTCTTTCAAAGATTTGAAATACACTCATTTTTTGTAATATTAAATATGGAGCTATAAATAATAATAATCAATATAATTTTATGTTTATCTTTCTACTTAATGTCCTACCAAAATTCCACCTTATTTGATGCTTCATCATTTTTTGTCTACTTTTCTTATCATACCCATTTCATTCTTGAATCTTAGGATTAATAAATTATGTTGGCATTACTGGTGCTAACAATATGAGGAAGCATAGCGATAGTTTGGTTATGTTCTCTATCATGTATGTTGTTGTGATTGATGTCAACTTATGTGTTCTTTGTTAACTATTTTCTTGTTGTAATAAGTCATGACAAAATAAATGAAGTGAGAGTTATGTCATGACTCATGGTGTGCGGTCATACATATAGCTTCTTGAGGTGTTCATTATGTTTCCACTATGATTGTACATGTGAATGATAAGTTTGGTGCAAGTTAAAATCAACTTGGTGTTAATAAGAAATTGGTTCACAGTGTAGGGACATGAATATGAGAAGAGAACAAGATTTGGTTGATGAATTCTTGAACGTAATTCTAGAAGAGGAGGTGTACAATGATAAACTAGATGGATTTTCATTGACTAAGGACAAGAACATATTATGAAAAATTCATAAAGATCTATATGGTCTAAAACACACCCCTAGGGCATGGTATTAAAGATTACACTCTTATCTCATTAAGATTGGTTTCAATACAAATTATGATAACAATAATGTTTAATTAAAGGCTAAAGGTGAAAAGGTATTAATTACTAAAGTTTTTATTGATGAGATAATTTTTGGTGGTGATTATGATATGAGTATGTCTTTTGCTGATGAAATGAAGAAATAATTATAAATTTCAGTGATAAGGCAAATCAAATTCTTTATAAGTTTCCAAATGCCTTAGTTTGACAATGAAATATACACAAGTTAGTCCAAATATGTAAAGGGAGTATTGAAGATACTTAGGATGGAGGATTGTAAACTAGTTGTTACTCACATGGTTACAAGTTGTAAACTATACAAGGATGATTAATTTGAGTCTACTAATGTTATCTTATATAGGTCCATAATTGGTAAGCTACACTATGTTGTTCATAGAAAATAAGATATAGCACAAAAGATTGGAATAGTTACAAGATTTTAGTCTAATACAAAGGAGTCACAAATGGTTTCTGATGCAAGAGCATCCTAGGTAAAAGCAAAATATTGCATCACCCAAAAATATTTCTATTTCTGTATTTTCAATAAGGGATTTTTTAGTGTAGAGTTGTTGTTTGTAGAACCTAAGTTCTATTTTAGTAAGTTGGTTATATAAGCTCAGAATTCTCTAATATCATATGTGAAGGTTCATCTTAGATATATCATCCTGCCATATGAGTTTCTTTTCCATATCATTTGTATTAGTGAAGTTATTGCAGATTTTTTATATGATTTTTTGGTATCAAAACTTCATGCTCAATGATGAAGGCCTAAATGACTCCAAAATGAGGTCAAACCTCAACTTATGGACACTTGTACAATCAATTAATGTAGAAGAAAGATTCCATTTTTGAAAAAGAGTTATAATAGCCAATAAAGTCAATAGTTTATAAGGTGTGCTATCAAGAAGTTGGGATATCCTAAAATATAATTTGTAAATTTCCTTTAGCCAATTATATATAATAAAGTATAATAAAATTATATATTTTGAGGTTGGTTGGCCTCAACAGTTAGGGCTAAGTTTCTAAAACCTTTCAAGTGGTGGAAAATTCCTATATAAGGAACGTCTATAGGTTGTTTAGGGTAGTTCTAGATGGTAGTTCATAGCTCTATCCTATATATTTTTGTAATATTGTAATTATGAATTATATAATTCCATATTTGTAGAGATAATAAGAAGCACATATTTTGTTCTTGCAAGATATTTTTTTTTGTATTTTTGTTGTCTGTTTGTGGTATTAAGGGGAATATCCTTCAACAAGTGGTATCAAAGTAGGTTATCTTGAGTGTGTAGATATATCACCAATTATAAGGCAATTTGCACCAAGACCATGGCTTTTGATGAGTGTGTAGACAAATTTTTGATTGTGAGGCAATTTGCACTAGGGTTTTAGTGATAAGCACAAAACTTCCTCCATGAAGGGAACAAGGTGGAAGAGATGGAGGTGTGACACATGATGGTCTTAGAGCCCTCTAGAGAAAAATGCAAGCATTAAAAATAATAATGTGTAGAGGAATGAATCTTGTTGTAATATATAGAAGTAAGGATGAAAGATAAGGAGAAGTTTATTAGGAAGAAGATGAGGACATTTTGAACCTAGAGGAAGAAAGGCTTTTTAGGGCCATCTCCAAGGTTGGGAAAAGACCTGAATTTGAGGCTCCTACATTTTTGGGAAATCTTAACTTGGAGGAATTGATTGATTAGATCAATGAATTAGAAGAATATTTAGAGTATCAAGATGTTGAGTATCTTGATAGGTTCAAGTTTACGAAGACTAGACTGAAGGGACATACAAAGATATGGTGAGAAGAGATCTAATATTAGTGAAAATTGAAGAGGAAAGGAGAAGATCAAAAGATGGGATCAAATGGTGTATGAATTGAAGTTACAATTCATTCCCATTTATGAGCTTTATTTTTGAAGAAAATGCAAGGGTTGAATCAAGTGGGAAGATCTATTCAAGAGTATACAAAAGAGTTCTACCAAGTTCTCATCAGAATAGGCCATGTGAAAGATGATAAGGAGAAATTTCCTTGTTACCTTAATGGGTTGAGGTCAACCATTGAGGAAGATTTAAGTATGATATTAATGAATAGTATTGAGGAGGCATATTAGCTTTCCCAAAGAGTAGAGTAGAATATAAACAATAATTTTCAAAGGAAAAAAGAAGAAGAGGTTGTTGTGAAAAATCTAGTAGATGGTCTTATGGAGGCCAAAATAAATTTTAAAAAAATACGGATGAAGCTAAAAATAGAAATATAAACTAGAGGGGAAATAAATTCAATCATTTCCATGATCCGAATACTAGAGATCAAAGAGGAAGAGGGAAATGATCTAGAAGAGGAGGTTTTGTTGGAACTTGTTTCCACCATAGAGAAGAAGGGAATAGGCAATTTGAATATCCCCAACATCAAGGAGGGATAAATAGGAGAATTGAAGATTGGCCCAGAGTTTTACATGTAGATGAAAATGCCAAACCATCACATTCTAAATATGTTGAAAGAGGAGAAGCCATAATTAACACAAGAGTCTTGTTGAGTGGTGAGAATGAACCTAACCAAAGGAGGAGCTTATTTTACACCAGGTGCAAGTGTGAAGATAATAATTTTGATGTAATTATTAATGGTGGAAGTGTTTACAATTTTGCTTCAGAAGAGATGGTCAAAAACATAAATCTCAAGAAGCAAAAATACATGCATCCATACTGTATTGCTTAGGTGCAAGATGACCACAAGGTCCTGGTCAATGAACATTGTCTAGTGAAGTTCAAGATTGGAAGCTACCATGATGAGGTACTATGTGTCATCATACCTATGGACATATGTCATATGTTTCTAGGTAGGCTGTGGTAGTTTGATAGACATGTTGTATATGATGGTTGTGTGAATACCTACACACTCTAACAAAAGATGGAGTGAAACATAAGATGAAGCCATTGAAGGATGAAGAAAAAAGATATGTGGTGTTTCTTGAGTATGTTGTATTTCTAGAAAGAAGTTCCTAGAGGGTATGAGGCATGAGAATATGCATGTAAGATTACTAGGGGGTTAGGAGAATCATTTATAACTGGTTATCCTTTAGGATTTTAAAACACTTCGAACCAATTCAAACACTTTAATCTTTTGAATCATTAACTTGGTAACCAAATCTAAATTCAGAATATAAACTAATACAAACTTTGCAATAAATTGTCAACTTATGTATACTGAATATCATAGTTATCTTCCAGTATATATTAAGTTGAATGAATAAATAATAAACATGAAATAAACTTGCAACATCAGAAGCATCCACACAAATTTGACACAAGTATTTAATGTGGAAACCCTGTAAAGGGAAAAACTATCCAGGAATTGGCAACTCAAAAATTTCACTCTTGTGAAGTGAGCTATATTAGGAGACAACCTTATTAAAGATTATAGATACATTGTTAATGTGACCTTGTTAGAGGATTTTCACCAAAGATCATCTAGACCTTATTCATTCTTTGAAACTTATAAAGAATGTCCTACTCTAAAGGACATACAAAACATGTTAGAATTGGTAATCTTTCCTTGGTTGTATTTATTAAATGGAATAAACCAAGGCATCTCTTATGTTGTTTGTCCTCTAGTCCACATGTGAGGACAAGTCTTTTTTTTGTAATTCCTTTATTAAGGAAAATAGTTTATTCCTCCTTAAGAGGATTATGACACCTGTTATGCACACACTTATGAATGTGGCAATCATTCACATGGGAGTTACAAATAACTCCTCTTCTCATCTCTTTATAAGATATGCTTCTCTCTCATTCTTTACAACACACAATCATGATCTAGTTCATGTAATGAGCTCTTTAGTTCTCTCTCTCTCTCTCCCTCTCTCTCTCTCTCTCTCTCTCTCTCTCTCTTCATTCTTAGGCATTTTCCTCATTCATATAATTCACAAGGGGTTTTCTTTGCTTTCCCCTTTCAAAATCTTTGTCTCCAATATTGTGTTGATCTTAGGAAGCTCTTGTAAATAATGGTATTATTTTTCATCACAAACTCTCTTGGATTAATTTATAATTCTTTATTTTTTAGTTCATTTTGATTTTATTATTTCTGACATGGTATCAGAGCATTGTAATCCTTGTCTCCTCTTTTGTGTTGATTTTGAGAAGCTCTTATAAATGATGGTAATTATGTTCATCACAAACTCTCTTGGATTAATTTATAATTCTTTAACTTTAGTTCATTTCGATTTTATTATTTCTAACAAAACATTCAACAAAATGTCACCATATAGGATTTCAAAATACTGTTAGGTCCACTTGGTTAAGAGATTTTACTACTACAATAATTAAATAGTAATAGTGAAATGATCTATCAGGTTTACCTCTACCTTGCTTTTTCAGATCTCTATGTAAGTCAATCTCTTTCTAATTCCTTTATGGATGATTTGCACACTTCACACTCAATGTAGCACTTTCCTTGCTTGATCTTTACAATGCAATCTTCTCAATTCTCCTTGTTTTTTCACCATCTAGTTAATTAGAAATAATAAACTCAATCAACAAAAATAAACATTATGTTTATCCTTTAATTTATTTATTTTTCCATTTCTCTATAATTTTTGAGGCTTTCTTGCTTAATCATAATCGTTAGATATTTATCAAGTTCATATTTATTATATTAAATCAATATGCTAGACATATATACTTCCACCTTGAACTTTGTGCTCCATTTCCAATGTTAAATCTCCTTCATCAAATCTCCTTTGAATTTCTCTATTCATTGATCTTATAACAAACTTCATCTTTATCTTCAATTTTTTTAACCAATCCTTATTTTCATCAAATGTTAGCCTCATATTAAATATTTTCTTAAATTATTTTTCCTTTTCATGCTTAGTCAACATGACATCTTGCTTAATTAATACTAGCCTTAGTTAACACTAAAATTTTCTATTAACAATACACTAAAGTGAAAACTATATTAGTTTGGTTAATACTATGGTTCTTCATTCATTGTCCAAACTATCTTTCTCATATATGATCTTGACACTTAATCAAGCCATGTAAAACAATCAAAACAACATTATACTTTCATAGTCTAACTCATTCAAGTGCCCAATAAATATCATATACTTATCAACACTCATATCACCATACTTTCTTGAAATCCTCCTCATCAATCAAATCCTCTTATCAATCAAATGATATGGCACTTGACTGAACTAGCATAATGTCTAAGCAACCATGGCTTGCCATCAATGACAACATTATAGCTGATATGACTATTTCACATACATTAGCAACATTATTAATTGGGAATAACAATCTCCCCCTTTTGTATTGATGGAAACATGTAAACACATAAGATATCACATTATAAAATAATAGACATCAAATTCTAATACATCTTCATCTCTTTGACTTCATTCAGGTTCTCTATAGCAAGTTCAATATTAGGTTCTTTAACTCCACATTTTCTTCCCCTTTGGGTGTACTCCTTTGTTCAGCAGCATCTTCAACATTTTTTATCAACTATGAAAATATTCCCCTTTAGGAGACCATCTCAATAAACATTGTTTCCTTCTAACTTGACCATATCCCCCTTTGAAAACAATCTTGTAATCACTCTTGTTTCATAATCATGCTTCTAATCTCTCCCAATCACTCCCCCTTTGACAACAATGCCAATGGTAACTATAAGTCTTAATGTGAAACCCATAAAACCTTGTAGTAAAAAATTGTACTTTGCATGTGCTAAGTTCATATGCTTCATTACAACCCCATTCATAACTTCATCAAATAGCTCCTAAATAGTGAAATTTTGTATCAACTCCACAAAGATGTTATGATAATCTACAAATTGATCCAACATGCATTTTATCCTGGTAAATCTTGGATAGGGGAAGTACCTTTAACTTACCTCTCAGATGCTCAAAAGCATCCTTAGGCAATGGCTTTGTGAATAAATCTAAAATTTTCTCCTTAGACCTCACATACTCTAGTCTTACTTGTTTCTCTTGAACTTGTTCCCTCAAGTAATGCCACTTCATAGATACGTGCTTTATTTATGCATGCATCACAAGATTTTTTAATATGTTAATAGCACTTGTTTTATCATGATAGATAGTAATAGGTTCAGTGACTTCTTCTTGTATACCTTCCAATATTTTCTTAATCCATATAATAATTGAGAAATTAATAGAAGCAACAACATACTTAGCTTTAATAGTAGACCAAGCATTACAATTTTTTTTCTTTCTAAACCATGTAGTCAATATTTCTCCTAAAAGGAAAGTTCCACTACTAGTACTCTTTTTGTCATCAACATTTCTTGCCCAATCAACATTATTATAAACTCAATGCTCAAAATCGCCTTCTTGTTTGTGCCATAATCCATCATCATTTTCTATTCCTTTCAGTATCTAAATATCCTCTTAATTGTAGTCATATGTGTCTTCTAAATATTAGATGAAAATATTGTAACTATTCCAACTTCATGTGCAATATTAGATCTATAGTGTATAACATATTGAAACTTCCTAATCATTAATTTGTATCATGTCTCATTCACTTCAGCGGTGTTGTCTTCCTTAGATAATTTGCATCCAGTAACCATAGGTGTTCTAACCGGTCATGGCTCATCCATACCAAATGTATTTACTATCTCTTTTATGTACTTAGATAAGGTCAAATATATACCATCTTATTTTTTGTGAACTTTTAAACCAATGAAGAATTTGATCTCACCAAACATAGACATATCAAATTCTTTTCTCATCTAATCTATAAGAATTTTCATTAGGGAAAAATTCACCCAAGACCAAAGAACTCAAACACAAGCACAAAATAGACCAAAGTATGATCAGAATAACTATATAGTATTCAATTCAATGTACAAGTACACTAGGAGTGCCTATATATAAAGGCCTTTGAGATGCATCTAGAATGCCTAGGAATCAACATCATGATAATTCATACAACCAAGCACATTTCCACCAGATATGGGTTATCCTCCATTAAGCACAGAAGTAAATGCAATGATGAGAGGATAAGCCTACAATGGTGTAGCATGCAAATTTATGTTGTAGACACCATGTGCTAAAAAGGGAGAGCGAATAACTGTGTTGTCTACATGACAACTTAGTTAATGATGCAAACTCTAGTGTTATAGACACCATGTGTTGAATTAGAGTTGTGCACTTCTATGTTGTCAACGTGACAACTCATAAAGGTATGCAAACTCCTAAGTGTCTCACAAAATAAATAATAAAATAATGCATTAACCTAAGTAAACTTAAGTAAAGTTAAATAGTAAATACCTATTTACACCAACACCCCCCCTTAAGTGCAACTTAGGGGAATGCACTTAAGCTCACAAATGCATGATGGGTCCCAACTATGAGGCCATGTTAGGTACCCATGTAAAAAAGAAATGCTCTACATATAATGATGCAATGCAATCTCTGATAGAGTGAAGAAAGAGGGAAAACCTCATGGGAAAAACCCTCCTCCAAAAAGAGAGATAAGTACAATAAAGAAGATGAGAGAGAAGAAGACCTCAGATGAGGAAAAGATCCCTCCTAGAAGAAAGAAGAGAGAAGTCAAGGGACTCCCTATTCTGCAACATTGGTGAAGATATCAGTGACCTGCTCTACTGTAGATGATGAGAAGTAGAAGTTTGGGAAGTAGAAGCTCTTCAAGTATAACCTCTTGAAGGATAGGCTCTTCTTGTAGAAGCCCTTCCACTGATGAAGGTACACATCACTTACAAACTCACAATCAAGATCACAAAGAGATGACAAAAATGCTTCACAAAGCATCCATTAATACTTGCAATTCCTTACAATATTCTCCAAATGAAAGGACTCCAAATTCTTACAATATAAGAGAGATTTCTCACTAAGAGCTTCTACAAGAAATTACATTCGAAGAGCTTTATTACAAGAGCTTACACTTGAAGAGCTTGATTACAAATGAATATAAGCCTTCCTTAAATAAGCACTTACCACCCAAGGCATGATTTATCCACAACATTCTAGAATATCCACAACCTTCTACAATATCCACAACCTTCTAGAATTTCCACCTAAATACAACTAAGCACCACCATGTGGCCCAATTATAAAATGACATTTTCTTTATGGATCACAACAAATATTAAATGCATGATTTAAGGAACTTTCCAAAAACTTCTAAGATGCCACCTACACACTTTGATAAATGGAATGAGAACTATTTTCCTATTTATGCCACCCATGCACCTCAAAAATAGAAATTCCTTTTTTTTTTTTTACTCTTCTTTTCTCCTTTGACCCTTATTTTATTTTTATTTTTTTCCCTTCTATTTTCATCACTTTCTCTCTCCTCCACAATTTTTTTTTCCATGCAAGATGCTCTTGCATCAGTAGAACAATACTACATAGAAATGATCTGCTCATGTATCAGCTGATGAAGTGCATATGAACCTTGATGTGCTTGGTCTGTTGATGCTGAATTGGATGCTTAGAGATCTCAATAGGACTTTTATTGTCACAATAAATGATTGTAGGTTTAGGTAGATCAAATCCAAACTCCTTCAAGATGTGCTATAACCAAAGAGCCTCTATAGCTGCATTGACAGTGCCTCGATACTCAGCCCCTGTGGAAGAAAGAGTAACATTATTTTACTTCTTACTTTTCCAACAAATAGGGCTGAAACCAAGGTGAAATATGTAACCTAAAGTAGACTTGCAAGAATCTAGGTCCCTTGCATAGTCTGAGTCTATGTATCCAACTAGCTAAAGTCCTATACCTGCTGCATAATGTATCCCATGTGTATGTGTACCCTTTATGTAGTGCAAGATGTGCTTAGTGACCTTCTAATGAAACTCATGTGGTTCTTGCATGAAGTGAGAATTCATGCCAACTACAATAGCTAAATTAGGGCATGCATGTGTCAAGTAGATAAGGCTCCCAACTAACTATTTGTATAATGTAGCATCAACAAGTAGAGTGGTGCACTTGGCCTCTAGCTTGACACATGAAAGAAAGGGAGTAGGAGCAGGCTTGCAGTCACTCATGTGAAATTGAGAAAGAAAGTCAAGAGCATACTTGGGTTGAGAAAGTGTGATCCCTACTGAAGACTATGTGATCTCAATGCTAAGGAAGTAATGTAGCAAACCCAAGTCTATCATAGCAAATATATCCTATAGAGAGGTCTTGACATTGGAAATGATGGATGAAGTACTCCCTATAATGATAAAGTCAGCTACATAAAGCACTAGGTGTGAGTCATCCTTCTAAAGAATGTAGACATTTGAATTAGAATGACACCTGGTGAATCCTACTAAGAGTAGAAAGGAATCCATCTTGGCATACCAAGCCCGAGGAGTCTACTTAAGACCATAAATAGACTTCTTCAATATGTAAACCATAGTAGAATCTTGTACAAACCCTTGTGGCTGCTCCATATAAATTTCTTTGTGAAGATCACCATTCAAAAAAGCACTCTTTACATCCATTTGGTGTACAACCCAACCATGAGCTGCAACAATAGCTAGTGTCAAGCAAATGGAGTTCATCTTGGCTACTAGTGCATAAGTCTTTGTATAGTCAATACTTGGAACCTACAAGAAACCTTTAGCAACTATTCTAGCCTTATGCTTATCCATAGTTCCATCTGCTACAAATTTCGTTTGATAGATCCACTTACTTCAAACCACCTTTCTTCCCTTAGGAAGTGGAATGAAGTCCCAAGAGTTTTTTTTCATCAAAGGGTTATATTCTTCCTTCATAGCCTTGTCCCATTATGGAATCCTTGATGCTTCCTTAAATGACTGTGGATCTGAAGCAATGGCTATATATACATGTGGAAATGATTTGTGATGTGACCTTGTCCTCCAAGTGTAGAAAGGATTCCCCACCAATGAATCTGCTACATCAAGGGTTTGTTGTGCCCAACAAGGTTTAGTGGAAGAAGAAGGAATGTCCTCAACTATTTTTTGACCCTATGAAGGTGGTGTCCTATGAGTCAAAGTTGAAGGAATATCCTCTTCCGAGTCACTATAATCACTATCCACAAAGGAGGAGGAAGGAGGAGTTGAAGAAGCCAAACTTGGATAAGTTTCTTGAAAGTGAACACTCCTCTTGTAAAAGATTTCATGAGTCTCTAGATCCATTAGTTTGTATGCCTTGAGATGGTCAAGATATCCAACAAATATATATGGTTTGCTTTGTGGTTCTAATGCCTTTTGCTTTTGTGGAGGTATCCTTGCCCATGCTGGACAACCAAAAACTTTAAAGTGCTTTACACTTGTTTTCTTCCACACCATGCCTCAAAAGGTGTAATTCCATCTAAGGCCTTATGTGGACTTCTATTTGGATATAATTGGCACAACACATGGCTTCTTCCCAAAACACTTGATCTAGAGACTTATGTTGAAGCATACAAGTGGTCATTTCCTTAAGGGTTCTATTCTTCCTTTCAGTGAAACCATTCTACTATGGTGTGTATGCAACTGAATGTTGAAGGTCAATACCCTCATGAGTGAAAAAATCTATAAGCCTAGACTTGACATATTCCCTTCCATTATTTGTCCATAGAATCTTGATGGCTTTCCTTGATTTTTTCTCAACTTGAGCTTTGAAGGTGATGAAGTTATCAAATACTTCACTCTTATGAGTAAGAAAAAAGACCCAAGTGTACCTTGAAAAGTCATCAATAAAGGCTAGAACATAGAAGGCCTTACCAAATGATGGTACTAGAAATGGGCCAGCTACATCACTATGAAACAATTCAAGAACAATAGTTTCCTTTCAAGACGTCCCCTTGTCATATTTCTCTTCATGATGCTTGCCTACTTCACAAATTGGACATAGACCAACTAAATACTTGACTTGAGGTAGACCAATGACCATATCCTTGCTATTGAGTTGTTGAAGGTAGTGATAATTGAGATGCCCAAATCTTTCATGCCATAATTTATTTTGTGTATTTGAATGAGTCAACAAGGCAAGGGAAGTGGAATTAGGCACAAAATGTGAGAAATAATAAAGTCTTGAATCATGATTAGCCTTTCTAACCATCACCATAGAATCATCTTGGAGATTTTTCACCACAACTATATTGGGGAGGAACTCCACTTTGTTGCCACATCCATAGTGAGTTATTTGATAGACAGAGAGAAGGTTGGTGCTAAGGTTAGGAACATGAAGTAGATCCTTGAAGATGCTATTTTTGAACTCAACATTTCCTTTCCCTTCAACTTCCACTTGAGTATCATTGCCCACATAGATGTAAGGTACATTTGATGGTTTCAAAGAGGAAAATTGCTCCCTTGAAGCACCCATATGATGTGTTGCTCCTTAACCAAGAACTCATTCCTCAACATTGTTTGTACTTGCTACCAAAGCTTGTCCCTTACCCTTTGAAGTGGTTGAAGATCCCATATCCTTATATGCATTTGGTACATCAATTTTGTGTTTCCTCATTATGTTGACCAATTCATCAATCTACTTATCCTTGCACTCATGTTCATCATGAACATTCCTCTTACAATAGGAACAAGTTTTCTTCTCCTTTTTGTTGGAATTGTTCCCCCTTTGATTATTTTTGGAAGAAGATTTTCCTTGTTGTGAAGAAGATTGTTGATTTGAAGAAGATCGATATGAGGAAGATTGTTGTTTTGAGGAGGATTGTTGTGTGTCATCTTGTGGCTTTTCCTTCCACTACTTCTGCTTCTTGTTGGATTTTTTACCACTTGAATTACCTTCATTAGCTACCAAGGCTTTGGTCTTGGAAGACTTGAGAATTCCCATACTCACTAGATTGTCATGTTCTAAGATCAACATTTCTAAAAATTTCTCGAATGAAGGATTAAAATAGGCACTACCCATTGTTAATTTGTGAGTATTATAACTAGACACAAAAGGAGCATATTTAGGTGGAAGATGAGTCATGATGTGTTTGATCATCTTTCCATCCTTGATGGGTTCACCAAAATCCTTAAGTTGTTCCCTATACATGTCTACTTGGGTAAGATAGTCTTTGATGGTGTTTAAATTCCTAGAATCCAACTTGAGAAGTTTGTCCTCTATGGTGTAAGCCATGTCTTCATCTACTATCCCATACAATGCTTCAAGTTTGGCCCATACCTCTATTGGATTGGTAAGCTTCCTAATGTGAAATTTGATGGGATCAAAAATATTTTTCAACAAGGTTCCTAGGGCCATCTCTTGTTTGGATTCCTAGTCTTCTTTCTGAGCTTCATTAGCATCAACAAGAGGTTTCTTTGCTGCCCCGGTTACATAATGCAGTAAACCTTTTTCTACCAATGGTTCCTTAATGTTTTCTTTCCAAGTAGCATAATTATGTGGAGTTAACTTTGAAAAAGAACCCATAATGAAAGAGCACAAGATCAAGGAGACACAATACAAAGTACCCCCCCCACTTTTCACTCAATCAAAAAAATCTCCCCCCAAATGAATGATTTTGGCACTTTATATATAGTGCATTTACAATAGGCCACTTGTCAAAATGGACAAAGTGGGCTTCTAATTTTTCTTGATTACAACCTCTGTTTAGAGTATAAATTTAGAACTTTATAGTGTAGTTAAAAAATACAACAATTGTGAAGCAATACAATGCAAAATAAGACCTATTTCTAAAAGTGTTATTTTTGTCCACACAATCCTACAATTTGACTACAAATCTAAAAAGTAGACAAAAAAAATGTACTTTCAAAAAAAAGGAACCTGAAAAGGAGTCTAGATGAGTTCGTACAGTGCATTTGAAGTTGCAAAATGTAGGATTGGATAGGTACAGTGGCCAAAAATGCTTACTCTGACAAATCCATGCACCAAAACTAGAAAAAAACTACACTAAATTTTTTAGGAAATTTTACTCAAAATAAAAAAATCACACCTAATTTGGAGTCTAGATGACTGAGTTATGGCCTCTCAAATTTGGGCTGCCACATCAAAACTACATCTGAAGAGGGGTCTAGAGAGGAAAATACAATGTTAAATTTGATGGTCAAATAGCTGTTGTAGCAATTCAAAATTTCCCTAGAATGATGATTAGATGACCATCAAATTTAGGCTAGCAATTTGCTTATGTCAGTGAAAATACAAGCCCTTGCTAATGTGATAATGACATCACCTATATGGATGATGATGTCAGCACTATATGATAGAGTATGAATAGTGACATGAAAGTCAAGTTGGTAGTATAGAACTACTAATGTGGCTTTGCTAACTTAGATGTCTAGCTAGCATACAGAGGCTGAATTATCATCCATGTGGTTGCATCAGTGCTTAGATGGCAATCTATGTGGATGCTAATGTGTCTACCAACTGGGTCTTGTGACATGGAGGAGAGCGACTGGTTGAGTTGGCACTGTGTTGGAGGGACCATGTGCTAAGCTAACACATGGTTGATTTTGATTGGCCATAGAGATTGATAAGTGAAAGCCACATGTCGTTGTTAAGTGGAAGTCACATGTCCTTGTTTGTAGCATGGATTCCAGAGAATGGATGGATGTCGAAGGGAATTGAAGGCTACCAACGGTGATGATGCTATCATTGAATATAGTTTTTTGGTGTTTGGTTTTATTTTAAAAATCCCACATTGGTGGGGAATTGAACTCCACTACAGTTTAAAAAGGATACCACTAGTATTGCAAATAACAAAGGTCGCCCCATTGGGTTTGATTTGGGGCTGCTGGTTGGATGTTTGGTCTAGCCAATGTTGATTGAGGGTTGGGCCACCGGTATTTGTAGGAACATTATGCACCCACCAGAAAGTGTATTAAGTCGCCTGTGTAGACTAGCCCAAAAATGGTTGAAGAATATTTTGTAGAATATTCTCTATGCAGGGTCAAGGTGTAATGCTCGGTGCCTATGCAAAAAAAAAAATTCTCTGCATGCCCAACTGGGCTAAAATAATTTCAAAAAAAAAAAATTCCAAAAATGCAGAATTAAATAGGTCTTAAAAATATTTTAGCAAATCAAATAAAAGACCATACCTAGCTTGCAAATTAGGCCTTTGGGTTCCAGTTTGCAAAAAAAAATTTGCCTCAAAATTGACTTTTTCCTAGGCTAGGAAAATTTATAGTTGATTTTCACCGAATGATCACTCCATATGCAATGGCAATGTCTACTTCGGCTCTAGATGCTCCTAATTGTTGCAAATGCTTTAGATCTGAATCGGGTCCCTTTGAGAGATGAAGCAACAAGGTCACCAATGGCTTTGTGACAAGAATCTCCCTCAACTTTGATACCATGTAAGAATTTTTCTTTGGGAAAAATTCACCCAAGACCAAGGAACTCAAACACAAGTACAAAATAGACCAGAGTATAATCAAAATAACTATATAGTATTGAATTCAATGTACAAGTACACTAGGAGTGCTTGTATATAAAGGTCTCTAAGATGCATCTAGAATGCCAAGGAATCAGAATCATGATGTCATATAGCTAGGCACATGTCCACCAGATATGGGTTATCTTCCATTAAGCACAAAAGTAAGTGCAATGATGAGAGGATAAGCCTACAATGGTGTAGCATGCAAATTTATGTTGTGGACACCATGTGCTAAAAAGGGAGTGTGAATAACTGTGTTGTCTACAAGACAACTCAATTAATGATGCAAAAACTAGTATTGTAGACACCATGTGCTAAATTAGAGTTGCACACTTTTGTGTTGTCAACATGACAACTCATAAAGGTACACAAACTCCTAATTGTCTCACAAAATAAATAATAAAATAATGCAATATAATAAAATAATGTATTAACCTAAGTAAACTTAAGTAAATTGTAAATAGTAAATACCTATTTACACCAACATAATCAACAAATGATTTGTACAAAAAATATTACCACCAAATATTATATCATCAATATATATTTCATATATTAGGACCTTGTTTTCAGTTTCACTTCTCAAGTATAGGTTACTATTTTCACTTGTTCTAACAAATAATATCTTGATTAGATATGAATGAAACCTTTCATAACATGCTCTCAGTGCTTTCTTCAATCCATCTAATTTGTTGTTTAGTTTTTGTTCCAAGTGCTTATGATTTGGCTCCATAAATCCTTTAGGTTTTTCAATGTGCTAGTTCCAACCATAGGTTAGTATACTGAGAAGGATAGGGGTGAATGAGCATACTTACTATTTTCAACTTTCTTCTTTAAGATCACACTTCCTTTTAATGTGCTAGTTAGCATAGGAAGAAACTCAACCGGTCAGGGTAAACAAAAACACATCATGTGAAAATACCCACACATAACACTATTTTATCTCATGGTAACCCAGTTAGGGTAAAAAGCATGGTATGTGAGATGATCCTCATACATTTGCACTCTTCTAAAATGTGCCCAATTAAGAGCTTGTCTTGTTAAAAGATTATAATGACAATGTGAGGTGCCACCCTATAAGGGGATTTGGATGAGACCTATTAAGATATTGCTCTGTTAGGAGAAACTTGGTTTAAGGATTTTGAAATGTCACAAGTTAATGTGTCACCTTGTTAAGGGATTTTTATAAAGAACCTATTAGGGTCCACCCCTGATTGAATTTTTTGTTGCAAAGATAAGTAAACAATAGTGAGATGATCTAATAATTTAGGTACTAAACTTAGCTTGGTATAGATTCAGTTGGCTCTCTTGACTAGTTTGAAACTTTGGGCTTTACAACTTCATTCTTTGATCACTTGTGTGATTGTTTCACCTTGCTGAAGAACAAGATAATATTTTGTGTTATTTGGACTTGCTCTCCTCTTCTCAACACCCCAACCACCTTGAAGGATTGATCTCTCCTTTATCACTCTCCTTTTTCTTTATGAGATTATGCTTTAGCTTAACTCTTTTGGCTCTTAGGCTCATCACTTGGAAATCTAACCTTCTCTTCATAAAATTTGTTTCAATTTATACTTTTCTTTCTTCTTCTCTTTGGAGCTTTTGTCCTTTTCAATTCAAAATTTGAATTCTCTCTATTTTACCAACTCATCCACCCATTGTAGTGGTGTGCCACTCTTTTTAGGTTACATCATGTTTGTACAAAAGTCATGAGTTCCATTTATTTTTGGTGACTTGCATCTATTGGAAAGAATTCAAATTTTAATTCTTTAGACTGTTCCTCAATCGTTTCTCACATCACTATTAAATGTGAGATTGAGTGCACTCTTCTCCTTCTTTATGACCAAGTAGTCATGGGTATCCTACTTCATGTTTTTAATGTTGAATCATCTTGTTCCTCTATTTACTATTTCTCACACTCGTCTTCCTTCTACTTGCGTGGACTTCACTTAGCGCACATGGCATATTATACACTAAGTTGATTACCTTCTCCATTGTTCCCACTTGACTTGTCATCTTTCCTTCCTTCCCTTATGAATTGGAGTCACACATTAGTGTGCCTTATTGATTGTACCAATCTACCTATTAGATCTCTTTGCTTGTGTTGTCATCAATGACAACACCTTTGATGACTAAGTCTACCAGTTTATGTACCACTCAGTCTTCAATGCTTTTAGGAAAATAAAATATAGACCTCTTATTCTAGTATTCCATTTAGAAATACAAAAATAACATCCATTTGATGAACTTTAAATCCCTTATAAGTTTCATAAGACAATAGTATTTTGACTCCTTCTAATCTAGCTACAGGTGCAAAAGTCTCACCATAATCAATACCTTCTTCTTGGGCATAACCTTTTCAAACAACATTGGCTTTGTTCCTCATGACTTCTCCTTTCTCATTCAATTTGTTCCTAAATATCTACTTGATTCCAATTACATTCTTGTCTTTGGGTCTTGGTACAAGTATCTATAGGATTTGATGATAAAAAAATCCATAGACCCTAGATATCCTACATGCAAATAACCTATTACAAGGAAAAAAGAAAAACAGAGAGAGAGAGAGAGAGAGAGAGAGAGAGAGAGAGAGAGAGAGAGAGAGAGAGAGAGAGAGAGAGAGAGAAGGCTTTTCTCAACAAACAAGAAAATTGTATTTTCTTGTGCAAAATAGAATGAATGAATTTACAACCAATCAATCCTTATGAAGGAGATCAAAACCCTAAGAGGTAAATGACATTTAATAATTACTAATTAATAATTAAATAGAAATGTAAGGTGCATAAAGTGAAATATTAAGAAGGGAGTAAAAGTAATTTAATAAATAAAGTAATGCAACTATAAATAAAGTAAAAAAAGCAAGGAAACTACAATGCAATGCTGAAAGAAAACTTGGGTCCTAGCAATAAGGCATGATGAGGTACCTAATCATAATCAAATCTTTATGAAATAGAGAAATAGAGAAAAAAAGTGGGAAAAACCCTATTTCAAAAAGAGATAGAAAAGGATGCACAAATGAAGCATCTCAAGAGATTCTCTCAAGACCATAAGTACAATGAAAGCCCCCATGCTAGAAGCTTGAGACTCCACAACCCCCCCAAAATAGAAAAAATCCTATGTCAATAAATATATCAATATGGCTCCAATATGAATAACACAAAGGTAGTGGACAAGGATGACAAAACCCATGTATGTAAGGTGCAACTAAAAGTCCTAGCTCATGCTCAAAGGAGAAAGCATGATAATCCTGAAATGGAATCTCCAATGGAGGTGGGATAATATGTGTGTTGAATTTGTCATGTGAGAGGATATCTGTTTCCTCTGATATATCCTCAATAACTATAGTAGGTGGCTCGATGACTAGAGCTACAATAGTAGGAAATGCTGAATAGTAATCTTGCATGAGAGATGGAAACTGAACAAGAGGTGGAGGTGTAGAAGTCACAATACTAGTCTTAGGAACAAAACATAACTTCAAGCAACCTAAATTCACCTCACTGGTCTCTCATGAAGAAGGAGAGTGAGTCTCCAATAATGGAGATGGTGGACCAAATGAGAGAAGGCATATAGGAGGGAAGAATGATCAACAATCCTAGTAGCAATAATATTGTGTGTCTCACTGTCTCTAATGTACACTAAATCTTGTGCAAACTCAACTGTCTTCCCTATACCACTGTGTGTAATTTGATAAATAGAGAGAAGGTTAGAGAAAAAAGATGGAATGAAAAGTACATCATGAAATGCATAATCATCAATATCAATAGAGCCTTTCCCACATAGTCATAACAATTTTATTCTTCATCAAAATGTATGGAGTAGGAGAAGCCTCAAAAGAAGAGACAAAATCGTAAGAAGATGTCATATGGTGTGAATCACCTGAATCTAGTAACCATCTAGAAGAGGGTGGAGTAGTAGTTGCACATAGTGCATCACCCTTTCCTATATCTTTACCATCTAACTGAAATGATGATGATGAAGAAGATTTGTGAGAAGTAGAAGGAATATCAATGTTGCTCTTCTGAAGGAGAGCTATCAAATTTGAAACTTGTTTGGCATACCCCTCTAACTTCTTCTCTAAGCAATGTTACTTGTGATGATTAGGCTTATTACAATAACCAGACTTCACTCTTTTTGGTTTTGGTTTACCCCCCTTAGGAGGAGGTGACCATGATGAATTGTGAGGGATAGAATCAATCTATAACTCTCTAGAATGAGATTTATGTTTCTTCTCCTTCATCCCAAAAGATGGCTGAGCTACCAATACATAGGTTTGTGAGCCTGTGAGAGAATCCAATTAAGAGAGCTTAGCTTGCTCTTGAGTCAAACAATCACAAAAAACATCAAAGGATGGCATGGTAAATTTATTACCCAAAGAATCTTTAATAAAATAGAAGGTAGAAGAAAAAATCTAAAAGTTTCCATGAAGCTTAGAAAGAATCAGGTAGATGCACTCAGTATTAGTCTTGGTTTTCCCACAACCTTGTAATAAAGATCTCTATTGTTTAAATGTCATCAAAAACTCCTCAATGGAAGGAAAAGAATCCAATATAAGAGAGGTAAGCTCTACTTTAATTTGAAGTACCCTAAACTCATTCACTATACCAAACAAGCCATCAAGGTTGGTCCACATATCTAGAGTGGTATTGCACCCATCAAGATGAAACTATAGACTGTCAGATACCTACAAATAAATCAACCCCATTGCCTCATCCATCTTGTTCCTATGTTGCATGACCTTAAAAGGCCTCTATAAAACTAGTTGTATGAAATCTAAACAAGACCACAACCCTTTTGGCCAGAGAAGATGTGTCCTCAAGGTCTTCCATGTGTGATAGTTATAAGAGGTCAGCATTTCTAGACAAGAAGAGGTCTTGGCCATTTTTTTAAAAGGTGTTGGATTGTTTTTTGTAGGCCAAAAAATGACCAAATGTTGAAAGTACCATGTCCACTCAATATTACTCCATACTGATACCAGATCTAGAAAGTAGACAATAAATCATGCACTTTAAAAAAAAAGCACCTAAAAAAGTGTGAGTATGAGTCCAAACAAAGCCTCCAAAGTTATAAAAAATGGTATTTACAATTTTTAGAAAAATTTAAAAAAGAGATAAAAAAACCTGCACCGATGTGTAGATCATGAAATTCTACCCCAAAACAAAAAAAAATTCCTTGAAAAATAGATTTTGTATGAGGGAGATACTTATGTTTGAAAATCACCTCTGTAATTATTTTTTTCGAATAGCCACCATCGCACTTCTAAAAATAAACCCCCCTATTTTCACATAAAATGCCCAATAAATGCCAAATCTATTCTGTCAAACCCTTATTCTTCTTTTTCTCCAAACAAGAACAGGTAGGCACATGCAAGGCTCTAATATCATGTAGGGTTTGATGATGAACAAATACACAAACCTTGGATATCCTGCATGCAAATAACCCATTACAAGGAAGAAAGAAAAGTAGATAGAAGGGTTTTCTTAACAAAAAAGAAAATTATATTTGATTGTGCAAAATAGAATGAATGACTTTACAACTGATCAATCCTTATGAAGGAGATTGAAACCCAATAAGGGAAACCCCAAGAGCTAAATGATATTTAATAATTACTAATAAATAATTAAATAGAAATCGAAGGTGCATAATGTGAAATATTAAGAAGGGACAAAAAGTAATTTAATAAATGAAATTAGATTAACCTTTTACTCTAATAGTATCTATGTATTGTTCTTCTCAATTTGAATTATTCCTTCTTGCATACTTTGCTAAGACTAGTTCAACTTTCTGATCTCTAGTATTATCTTCACTCGATTGGGGATCAAAATTATGCTTGAGTTGTTCTATCTATGGCTTAGGTAATACATGATGTTTATTGGTATCTCTTTGCTATTGCTTGGTATACCTTTGAAATGACTTAGTTTGGTGCTTAGGTATAGTAGAGAATGTATCATCATTGAAATTTACAAACTTGTTGTAATCATCAGGTTCCTTTTTTCTCTCATCATCTTTCTCATCTAAAAACTCATCAATTCTAACATTTTTACTTTCAATCATTGTGTTAGTCACTTTTTTCAAACATTTGTAAGCCTTGCTCCTAATATAGTTACCTAGGAATATACTTTCATCACCTTTTGAATCAAACTTTCCATTCCTTTCATTTTTATGAATATAAAACCCACTTACAAATATTTTGAAATAACTTACATTTGGTGTATGACCATACCATAATTCATATGGCATTTTTTTGTTCTTTTATTCAATTGAAATCAGTTAAGGGTGTAAACAATTGTGATTAAAACCTCTCTCTAGAAAATGTGTGCAACTCTCTTTTCAATCAATAATGTTCTAGCACAATCAACAATGGATATTTTTCTTCTCTCTGCAAACCCATTTTGTTTTAATGTCTTTGATGCAGATAACCATCTCTTAATCTTGTGCTCAACAAAAAAGTTAGTGAATTCATCAGGCATAAACTCTTTACCTCTATTAGATCTCAAAATTTTTAATTTATTTCTAGTTTCTTTTTCAACTCTTTCCTTATAAAACTTAAAATTTCAAAAGCATCAAATTTCAACTTCAAAAACATACCTATCATTAGTCTAAAATAATCCTTAAAAAAGGTATGAATTGTCTATCTCCATAGTAGCTTGTAACTTTCATAGGACCACACAAATTAGTATGTAGATGAATGTGTCTTTCTTGAAAAACTAGACTTAGTCATCTTACTAAGTTGACATTGCTTACACTTAGCATTTTTTAGGTTTATGTAGGTTTGGTAAGCCTTTCACTTTTTCCTTTTTGCTCAATTTCACCAAACTCTCAAAATTTACATGATAGAGTCTCTTACACCACAACTATACATCTTAAATTTTTTAAAATAGGAATTTACTAATTGTAGGATCTAGCTAAAATAGGTTACCTCTAGTTTCTATCCAATACCAATCAAGTTTCCATCATCATCATCATAGATATTTTCCTTCCTTTTATGAAATTCCAACTTTTAACTTGTATTATTTAGTTGTGCAACAATCAAAAAATTGTATTTTAGTCCTTTAAACCAATAAACATCATCACATCTAATTTTATCATTTAGCATCAATGATCCTCTACCTTTCACAAAACATGGAACATCATTTCCAAGTTTAACAGTTCAATCACTAGTCATGTGATGTGAACATCCACTATTAGTGGTCCATGTATCACTTTTACTAACATGAGAAATAAGATATTTTTATTCCTCATACCTTTCTCCTTCTTGGTCTTCTTTAAAAACAACATATACTACTTCTTGTTGGAAACTATAATTGGAAAAATTGTTTATTGGAAATTTAATGACAAACAAGTGGCTGGGGGGGGGGGGGGGGAGGGGGTGTATCAAGGACTACTTAAAATTTTCACTTAGATTACTTGTGCTTTAGATTATCTAATCTACTATCATGCATGAACATAAAGCAAGAAAGAAATCAACACCATAAAAAATTAACACAATATTTGGTAACCCAGAAACCCTCCAAGGAGAAGGTAAAACTGGGGTGGGGATGACACCCACAATGCTTCTCCATTGTAGTAATAAAGTTGGTCTGTTAGGGCTTACAATTGATCACTTCTGGTGATTTACTTTGTTAGGATTATGAAGGACTATTAGGTCCACCTTGTGAAAGGATTTTACAATAAAATAAAGTATGTACTCTATTAGGAGATTCAACAAAGGACTATTAGATCCACCTAGATAGAGGATTTGACTAATTCACCTATTAGGATGAATTAGTAGGTTGATCTTTTCTTTGCAACTCTATTTGCTGAAATAGATCCTTTGAATAATATGACCACTTGACTATGATGGATAAGTATCTTCTTTTTCTTTATATTTCTTGGTATCTTGCTTACTCAATCTACTCCATATTCACTTCTTATCTTTCCACTCATTCACATATATTGTATTAGACAAAGTAATTTGGCTTCCTTATAAATCCATTAAACAATATCTCTATTCCAAGTCAGCTTCAAACTAGAGATATCATTACAATAATCAAATTATACCTTCAAGTTGGCCAAATGATGATGCTCGGGTTTCATTGTGTACTTTGGTTTTCCTCTAATGCTCAGTCAATACAATGATCTCAAGTGATACTTTGGCACTCATGTAACACTAGATACTCAAGTAACACTTTAGCACTTGGGCGACATAGAAACATGATAGCTTGAACTAGTAGCTTGGTTCATACTAAGAACTCAACTAATAATATGAACTTAGTTCACACTAAGAACTTGGATCACACTAATAACATTGATAACTTAGTTTATATTGGATGTCCTTGAACTCCTCAAGATACACTAAAACATATCGTTTGATGGAAAGATCGATTGTAGTATTAACCAACCTTCTTAGATGATTTAAGTATTTTGTTACTAATTTTATTTTATACATTTTTTCTACTCTATACAATTCTCCTTTATACATATTTCCCCCCTATACACATATTCCTCTTTTTGTACATATTTTCCCTTTGTTTACATATTATATTTCCCCCTTTGTTTTTTTTGTTAGGAATAAGGTGTCTCAACCTTGGATAATTCCTATTCTTATTTTTTTTTTTGTAAAATGTATTTCTTGCAAATAATTTTGATGTGTTGGCATCTTGAATTGTATATAAGGAGATCATAGCTAAAATGGTTATGACATGTAAGAGCTATGTTAGGAAGATTCAATGACAGGTGAAGACATGTGGCAATTGATAAATTTGAGTACTGTACAATCTACCCCAATAGTGGGGTTCAATTTTTTTTTAGGGTTCCTATTTTCTCAGATAATGGTAAAACCCTAATCAGTTACCTTTGGGAGTAACCCTAAAAGTGAAGCACATTTTATAAGCATTTTTTAGGGGTTGCAAAGAGAAGCATGCGAAAAAGTGTATTGTTGGTATTGTGAGTTGCTATTGGAGTCTTCTATTGTCACTGTTGAACTTAGATTGCAAATGTATTGTAACCTTATGTTGAAGATAATACATTGTGTGGGTTCTGGAGGGATGGGGTTGTTTTACCGAAAGGTTTTTCCCCACCGGAAAATCTTTGTGTTATGTGTGTTTTTTTCTCTATCTATTTTCTTTATGCTTGCTTGGCTGAAATATTGCTGTTTACATGATATTGAATCTATAAGTGTAAAAGATTTTAATAGGATTTGCACCATACTTCTCTTAAGAGATTAGTGTAGGAAGCTATTTCTGCACCTAAGTTTCCTTACATTTTTTACAAATTCCATATTTTACAGGGTTATGCTAAAATGAGTGAGGAAATCATAATGCACCTTAAAACTTAGAGACATAGTTTTATCCCAATTTTCTTACAATACCTTCAAAGTGTGTAGTTTAATCTGAAGTTCAACTAATAACTCCATCATGAGATCTGCAACTAAAATGTTTGTGTCATGAACTAGTGTCTTTGCATGTGCAAGATGTTTTTGCATCACATCAATGTGAGGAAGTATCATACTTAAATATCTAATACTATTGCCCTAATTATGGCTTCTTCCCTTAGTAACTCTACCTATAAGTCTGTCAAAAATATGACCTTCACAAAGTTATTGGAGCTGGAACTTGGGTCAAGTGCTAATTGACTAGCACTATTCTACAAGTCTTCATCGATATTGGTCAGTTTATCCTTTGTTTCCTTGGTGAAAATTGAAGTATTGCATAATTTTGTAAATATGAGACAACATTATTTACAACTCCCTCTAGTTTACCAATGAGAGTGGGAAATTCCACTTGATCAATGCCAATCTTCTTTGCTACATTCTCCAAAACTTTGTTTTCAAAATCTCTTTCTGCCCTTTGTAGAAGTTTATCCTAGCCATCTATATCCTTATTGAATTTATGTACAATATCAATTAATTTCTTAATAGTAGGGGCCTTATTATTTACGTCAACTTGCATTATATGTCCTTGATAACTTCAAGAACCTTTCCTCTATTGTGCCCTTGTTCTCCATTATTTGCTCAAAATATCCATTTCTTTAGTAGAGAGATTGGATTGATCCCAATTTGGAATCACAATCTTTGTATTAACACCAATCTCTTCAAAAATATTTTCTTCTTCCTTCCCTTGGCATGTGGAGAAATTATGATTTCTTTTCCTTTATATTCATCCTTCTTCTCTTCTCCATTCGATTGACTCTTGGTTTCTTCTTTACTTTGTCAACCTTTTTCCTTAGCCTTTTCTAATTTTAGCTCAATTAAGTCTTTCCTAGAGATAGTCAAGGTCTTCTATTGGGTTTCTACTTGGATGGATGGAAGACCCTCTTTCTCCTTTTGCATCCTTCTCTGCACTAGATGAAGCAATGAATTGACTTGGAGTAGAGGGTAGAGAGGAAATCACTATAGTTGCCATCATTTTTTTATTTGATTCTTCTATAGTTTTTACATATGGATCTTCATATTTTTCTATCTTATTCTCATCCTCAAAATTGGTTTTCCACAACTTTTTTGTGGACTGAACAACTTCTTCTATATTATTAGAAAAAAATTGAAATCCTTTGAATCTAGTATTCTACCTATTTTCGTGATTTGTCATGGCCTCCTTGATTTCTTCTTTTGTGAAGTGTGGCATGACACTCTTCAAATTTTTTTCTCTAATGTCCCTCTCTATTTTCATAGCATTGGTCCATCTTTGTGTTACTACCTTGAGTACAACTTTTGGAGATTGGCTCTTCAACTCATTTGGGTCATATTTCCATTTAACCATATTTTCAACCAATGCATCCTCTATTTTCTGCTCCTCCTCCTTGCCTTTGGATTCATATTTGGTATACTTGAATCCTTCCATGCCTTTTACTTCCCTCAATATTTTCAACTACTACTCAAAGGATAATGAGGGATTCTTCAGTTGAGTGATAGGAGTGTTTTCTTTCTCTTCATCATCACCTTGAAGCTTCAATTTTCTTCCAGACTTCATTGTAGTGGTGATCACAAGGGTAGCTACCTTCTTAGGTGTAGCTTTCTTGGGTGTTGTCTTGATCACTTTCTCTTTCTTCTTTGGAGGTTGTTCTTCCTCATTCTTCTTATTTAATTTATTCTTGATGGATTTTATTCTCTTCTTTCCTCTTTTCAAAATTTGAGGAATCTCTATTTCTAGATATATCTTGGTTTCGGCCTCCTCATATGTACAAAAATATGTTTCTTTAGGGCCATTTGGCTCATTCATAGAGCCTCAATGATATCCTTGGTGTCATCAACTTTTGCCTCATACCCTAAGGGTTTTACCCTTGTTTTCCTAGGTATGATTGATTGAATGTGAGTGTTATCATAGTAAACTAGGAAACAAATGTCTTGTTAATATTGCTCAACTAGTTGTTGAGGAATCCTTAACCTATTCTGCATCTTTTCCTTAAAGTTCTCAAAGTATGCATCCATTATACCATCAAAATTTTCTCCAAAATCATTTATGAAACCATTAATCTAGTATATTATAGGCATGTCATTTCTCTAGAATACATTACCCTTAGATGGAAAGAACTTTTGCACATAAAAAAATAAACATACAAGAAGAGAGCCAAGCTTACAAACATTCTTCTTAAATTTCTGAATGATTTTCATGTTTTATCCTAGTTGGCTCAACTACAACTCAGCAAGGTCAAAACATAAATTGTTCTTCACTACTTTAAATACCAAGTCATCTACTTTACAAGGTATATTGTTTGGCCTACTTGAACTATGGATCTTGTGAGCTATAACATGAATCCCAAATTTGATCTCCATGCCAGTTACATTGTTCAATTTCATGCCCCTATCATCCCATTATATTATTGTTTTGGTTATTTTGGGTCTATCCAACATTAGGTAACCCGTAACTCAGTAAATCATATTCTTAGTGATCTTAATAAGTTGATCAAGCCAAAGGACATATGAACCCTACTAAGAATGTATTTGGTCCTTTTCACTTGGAAATTTTGTGGCATATACATCACATGAGTCAAACTCTTGACTTCCAAATGTTTATGCTCAGGATTCATCACTCCATTCTCACATAATTTATTGTATGATTCATTCATCTCAAATGAACCTAATTTTTGAATAGTGCAATGATAAAATGATATTGTATCATCTATCAATAGTACCATTGGAGGAATGACTGAGTGGGCTCCCAACAAATCTTTCTACTCAGTAGTCACAAGGTAAAGCTTGAAAGTTGGTGCTTTTCATACTATATACTTTAGCAACATCTCAGAACTCTTCTTCATTGTTTCACTAGAGTTGGATGCCATAATTCTTGGTGAATAAAGAATCTACAACAAAAGATAACCTTTCTTGCAACTTTTCTTCTAACAATTCTCTCTTTATCCCTTGGGGGCTCAAAATCACTCTGCACAATCTAAATTTTGAATGCAAGCTGAAAGAATAAACCCTCAATTTCATCTTTTATGAGAAATTTCAAATTTTAGGGGCCTCATAAATGCATTAGATGATGATACAACTTTGGTGAATATCTTGAGCATTGGAGAGTATTAACATGTTGCATTCATGACTGTGTTTATCATTGATGTCAAAATAATATGGTTTCTATAAAGATAGGTTGAGCAACAAATAATGATCTTGATGGTATGGATAATGGTTTGATTGTTGAGTCATGTATAGTTATGGACATGTTCAACATAGTGTCCTGATGACATGGTTAAGTGCATAGAGTCTGAGTCAAAGACATATAGAAGATGTACCTAATATACAAAGAGCAGTTTAGAGAGAAAGTATTGGGAAAGCAATTCCTAATGGTTGTTGGCTATCTTACATCTGAGATGTAATGAAGGGATGTGTAGTCAAGCAGTGATAGAGGGTAGTTAGATGATGACACTAGCAAGTGGACAAACCTTAGTATTCCACGTGTGAAGTTTTGTATAGAATGTGAGCCAATAGTCCTATTGTAATTGTATTTAATTAAATATCTTATTATAATTATTTGGGAAAGCCTCAAGGTCAACTTAAGTAATTATTATAAAGATATGGTATAAAAGAAAGATGTTCTCCTTGATTGTAATGTGTGTTCAAGTATAGTGATCATTGTAAGAAGTACAAAGTGTGAAAAGAAGAAAAATGCTTAATGAATGTCTGTAGGTAACCCTATTAGATGCAAGATTTGTGATCTGGTTACAAGATTAGAAAGATAAAAGGTCCATTTAACATGAAAAATAAAGAGGAAGGAGCAATACATTACCATTCTATAATTCTTCAAGGAATAATACAGAGATCATTTGGATAGTGGATTCATTGGTCTTGCCCTTGAAGCTATTTGGGCATTGAGTCCAGTTATCTTCTACAACTCCTAATAGGGTTGAAATATCCTAACAGAGACTCATATGTATTGAATGTTGTAACAAACTCCTAATAGGGTCTATTCTCTAACAAGGAATATTTATATTAGTATATCATCTTATGGGGACCATCCCCATTAGGGTTTTCTCTTTGATCAAGTGTTTCCCTAGTTAACATATATGGTGTTATTAAGCATGAATATCTTGTTGTTGTTTTAGTTTATATTAGTCATATGGTTAAGTTTGTTTAAGGTTGATAATAGTTAATAGTTAGATAAATGATTCAACCACCCACCCCCCATCAATTATATCAGTGGACTATATGTTCTAACAATTAGTATTAGAGCTTCAAGTCCTTGAAAGATAATCTTAACAGCTTTGGGAGATCAATGATGAATCTTTTTAGAAAGGATGGTCCTAGATTTGATGTAGCCAACTATAACAGTTGGAAGGTGAAGATGAAAACTCATTTGCTATGCATGGGTATGGGATATTGGATCTTGACAAAGAGGTAGAAGACAATTAATAAAGAAGAAAATCTTGAAGGATGTAGTGAAGAAGAGAGACATCTATTCATGTGTAACATGAGAGAAAGAGAAGCTCTACTAAAATCTCTTCTAGAGAATGTATACAGTTAGGCAAAGTCATTAGTAACTTCTCATAAAATTTGGAAAGCTTTAGAATCTACCTTGAAGGTGATGATCATGCAAAGAGAATGAGGTTATAGAATTGGATATGTGCATTTCAAGATGCTAAAATGATGGAAGATGAATCTATAAGAATTTATACTAGCATAATATTAGAAACGGTTGCAGGAATTCAGTCTCATGGTGGAACCAAGGGAGATGATGAAGTCATTATGAAGATCTTGAAAATTTTGACACCACCATTCAATTTGATAGCTCAGATGATTAAGCTATTAATGCCCTGCACTAAGGATTTCACAAAGGAAACATTGCTTGGAAGATTAGAATCAGTAGAAGTAGATTTGAGATAGTCTGGCTGTTAGAAGTTGTAATCTTTCCTTGGTGTGCTTATAAACCAAGGTTAGACCTTCTTCCTTTATTGTTGTAATATATTAGGATATAAGCCAAGGTATCCTAATATATTTCTTTTTTGTCCTTTTTCCACTACATCTTATTTCGTCATCTAGTGGAATATGTGAGGACAAATATATATTGTAATTTCTAATTTTAGATTATTCCTCCTTAAGAGGAATCTCACACTTGGCCTCACACACTTATGAATGGTGGCATTCATAGACATGGGAGTTACATTCTAACTCCTCTCTCTCATCTCTATTTAAGAGATGACCCTCCTCTCTCATTCAACAACAATGAGGCTTCTTCCTCTTCTCAAGTATTGTATGAGCCATAGCTCTCTTGCTCTCTCTCTCTTTCTTCTTAGGCTTTTCATGCCTCATTCATAATGTCACGAGGGGTTTTCTTTGCTTTCCCCTTTCCAAATATCTTGTCTCATGGTTTTGGAGCTTGAAGCTTTCTCTCTCCTATTTTATGGTAATATCTTTTCATGCATTTACTCACTTAGATTCTTTCCTGGTATTGCTTATTTACATATTTCTTTCTCCATTTCTAACATGGTATCAGAGCAGTTTAATCTTTGTTCTGAGTGTTTGCATGAAGGTACAATTTGAAGGAGACTCTTGAGAGAGATTTCACTAATTTCTTCTTTAATCTTCTTAAGTTGGAAGAAATTAATTTTAATTTGTGTAGGTTACTTCTTATTTTCTTTTAGTTTTCATCTAACCCCCTTTGGAAGGCTTGCTGCCAAAGGGTTTTCCTTTTAAGCCACTCTGTGCTCTCTTGATATCTGTCTTGCCTATCCTCCCTTCTTTTTTTGTATGAGGATGGCATTTGTCATTGCAGATTTTTTTAAAAATTCTCATGGCTTCTTAGATTGCCATGTACCATAATATCTACTATATTTTTATATTAATCCATACATTATATCTAATTCATTATGATTTTTTTTATATTGCTCATAATGGCAGTCAAAGAATTCACGTTGACCATATTTTTCACATTTTTAAAAATTTTACTGCTGGCCGGAGCCCCACACATTGGCCTCCTCAATGGTCTGAAGAGTGTTCTTGTTTGCATTTGGAGTTGGGAATTTGGGTGTAGATTTTAGATTGCAATTGAGAGAATAACAAGTATTTGGGGTTTGATCCATGGTAGGCTCTGAGATGGCATGTGAGGATTTTGTGGAGAGTGTGGGGGTTTCAGAGGGGTTCATGGATTGTCCATCATACTGCGGTTCCGCTCCTTCATTTGGATGGCTCAGTCTGAGGATCTCCTTTAGCAAAGATTGTGTGGCTGTGCTTGCAAAGCTCGAAGGCTGTAGAACTATTGTTCTTTAGTTTTCAACTTGGCCTTCCTTGTAACTAGTAACAGGTAGTTCTGGCTGCATATCATTTGGAACAAGCTTACTACAGCATCGTTACAATGATTAGCCGTTGATTGTAAAAGCAACTAGTCATGATTTTTGCACAGAAAAAAACCCATCAAATGACACACTTCCAAAAGACTGTTACAATTGTGGTGTGAACATAATTATTATGGAATGTCAGGCCCTTCTTGCATACATACTAACGATCCTGTGTAGATATGTCGAACAGTAATGTGCCTCACAGAATCATAAAGGAAACACAGTGTTTGCTCACAGAGCCAGCACCTGGTATAAGTGCCTCTGCATCCGAGGATAATTTATGATATTTCAATGTGATGATTCTTGGCCCTGCTCAGTCCCCATATGAAGGGGGCTGTTTCAAGTTGGAATTATTTTTGCCTGAAGAGTATCCAACGGTAGCACCAAAGGTTCACTTTCTGACAAAGATTTACCACCCCAACATTGACAAGCTTGGTCACATATGTCTGGATATTCTGAAGGATAAGTGGAGTCCTGCTCTTCAAATTCGAACTATTCTTCTGAGCATACAAGCATTGTTGAGTGCACCAAATCCCGATGACCCACTCTCTGAGAATATTGCAAAGCATTGGAAATCAAATGAAACTGAGGCTATGGAAACAACGAAAGAATGGACTAGGTTGTTCCCGCTGCTACCCACCAGAAATGGTTTGTGGAGGCACTCAATAATCCGCCTGTGAATCAGGGGGTTTCCACTAGATCTGATTGTGGGTCGGGATCTGATGCCTCCGCTTGGGTTAACAACATGAACACAGGAAGTACTCTGCCTTTTCCTGGTATAGCCTCATATAATTTTTTTTTCCCTCAATCTGCAGTTGCTGGTCTTTTATTTTCAGGTTCTTTTTTTAGATGATTTCTTGTTATGGTTAGAATTATGGTGAGAATTTTTAAAAGTAGAATCAGGCTGATTGCTGCTCACTCACCTTTTGTCAGTATGCTATGACATATCTCTACTATTCCTAGTAACCTTTTTTCTTGTCTTTTCATGCAAGATTTTTTTTAGCTCTTGACAGAAGCATCATTTATTTTTATTATTGCCTCTTGTCAACCTATTTTTGGCATGTAATCATTCATTGTCACACAAGTGCCATATTTTATTTTAAATCTCTCTTACTCATTACAAGCTTTTATTCAAACTTTTTTTAGAAAAGTTTTTTAACTCTTTTTAGTATATTCTTATCTGCCAGATCTGACCTCTATCATTAATTACTAATTTTTTTTTAGTTATATCTTTCTTAATGTTTTATTTCAAAAAAATTCTTTTTGAATCACTTTCCATCGTGAAGGCATAGTATGAGAAAAATGGGGAGATCTTTTCTTGCCCCATGACTTTATGTTCTTATTACTTTGAGGTTATATTTTTGAACCAAGGTAAATATTGTGACTTTTTATAAATTGTGACTTTCCAAAATATTAAGGTGATTATTTTCTTTAACCAATCTATTTTCGTATATTTATTTGAGTATATATGGGGGCCCACATAAATGCCCAGATAAATATATAATTTATGACTATAATGATTCAGAAATTAATATATACCTTTGCAAAATGAATTAAATACTCATGTCTACCCTCAATGGAGTTTTACACCTAATATACATATTTTGTTTATTTTGATCATCCTTAGATCTCTACATTTTGAAAATAAAGTTTAATTCATTTTGATTGGATTATGAGTTATCTTTCACATTTGCCTTCGACCTTATTGTGATATTTTGATGTGCACATAGTTGCACTATTATGCGTTTATAGCTTCGTTCTATGCCCATGTTGGCACTTTATGGTTTTATACCATTGATATACATGATTTATATGATATTTTTTTTGAGTTGCATAGGGAGCTTAATATTTTTTCAAGGTTAACTATGTAGGTCCCCTCAGTATAACTGATACATAGTTGCCTTATCTAGCCCATGGAGTATCCCTCCATCCTATATTGGTATGCACTCATTTTATATGGAGTTTCCCTCCATGCTTTTCTTCAATGAAGAGGATGTTATTATTGGAGTTTTCTCTCCAAATTCAGATCATTTGAACCAATTTGAAGGCAATATGTTGTTCTATCCTCATAATCCATTCTTTTGATTATCCTAACACAAATCATGATAATTCTAATTTGATCAACATGTCTCTCTTTTTACTTTACTTTCATATATTAATGTGATAATGATCTGCATACTTTATTGCTTAGATCATGAGTCATGCATGTTATGGATTGATCACCCATTAACTTGCAGTGGGATGATTCATTAAGTGGACTGTCTATATCCAAATGATTGATGCAAGATTGATGTAAGTATCATTAGTTGGCCTTGTCTGTGGTCATTTGTGCATTAGTATAATATACTTTTCATGAGAGCATTGATCAAGTTTTTTTACTCAATTTGTCCTTGTTGACAATTTTTTGAGCATATACTTTATCTTGATATTAGGTTATCTCCATTGTTTTGTGGTAACATGTTTTACTCATTGTTTCTCTATGAGAGTTTTATTATCCTTATTCAAAAGGATTTCAAATTTGCATATATGATGGCATTCTACTTGTGGATATTTGTCTTGTTGTTCTTTTTTCAGGTGATCCATCAAGGAACCTTCTTGGAGGTGTCTATGCTTCCACATGATCACATTCAAAGGACTCGTGTACTTCTCTTGGATCTACACATGTTCCATATGGCTTGAAGACAATCAAATTATTTCATATTGAAGATTAAGTTGCAGATTTTTGTAAATTATGGGTTTAATACCCTTTGATGTAATTACCCCAAGTAAAGATTAAAGGGGGGTGTTAGAAGTTGTAATCTTTCCTTGGTGTGCTTATAAACCAAGGTTAGACCTTCTTCCTTTATTGTTGTAATATATTAGGATATAAGCCAAGGTATCCTAATATATTTCTTTTTTGTCCTTTTTCCACTACATCTTATTTCGTCATCTAGTGGAATATGTGAGGACAAATATATATTGTAATTTCTAATTTTAGATTATTCCTCCTTAAGAGGAATCTCACACTTGGCCTCACACACTTATGAATGGTGGCATTCATAGACATGGGAGTTACATTCTAACTCCTCTCTCTCATCTCTATTTAAGAGATGACCCTCCTCTCTCATTCAACAACAATGAGGCTTCTTCCTCTTCTCAAGTATTGTATGAGCCATAGCTCTCTTACTCTCTCTCTCTTTCTTCTTAGGCTTTTCATGCCTCATTCATAATGTCACAAGGGGTTTTCTTTGCTTTCCCCTTTCCAAATATTTTGTCTCATGGTGTTGGAGCTTGAAGCTTTCTCTCTCCTATTTTATGGTAATATCTTTTCATGCATTTACTCACTTAGATTCTTTCCTGGTATTGCTTATTTACATATTTCTTTCTCCATTTCTAACACTGGCAAACTTGCAAAAGTCAAAATAGATTTTAGTCCCCTAAAAATTTGACCTAATTTGAAAATGAGTGCAAGAACTCGTGGAGATTTTCTTGGTAGCAGCAGAGTTGATGAAGACAAGAACATTGAGGAAGGAATAACCCTTCTCATGAGAAGAGAAAAAGATGGTAAGAAAATCTTTAAATGTTGGACTCGCAATGAATTTGGTCATTATGCATCTAAGTGTCCTAAAAGAGAGAAAAAGTATAAGGGAAATTTTAACCTTAGAAGAGGTAGAGATAGAAATTGTTTGTATGCAAATGAAGATGAAGAATTTGATGAGAAAGGTCAAAGTGAGAGTGATGATGAATTAGGGTTTGTGGCTATCAAGGAGGATGATCTTGATAGAGAAATTAGAAAAGAAAGAGCTCTAGTTACCCAAGTGGAAAAGAAGTCTAATTGGATGATTAATAATGGTTAATCACATCACATGACTGGTGATATGAATATGTTTGTTAAGTTCAAGAATCACGATGGAGGTATTGTTAGAGTTGGTAACAATGCAACCTATCATATAATAGGAATTGGATCCATTAATCTTAATGGTAAAACTAACACTGATGATGTCTATTTTGTTGATAGAATGAAGCACAACTTGTTGAGCGTTGGATAGTTGGTGGACAAGGGTTAGCTATTGTAGTTCACTAAGAAGACCTACATTATCAAAGACAGAGATCATAAGATGATTGGAACTAGCACTAGATCTAGAGGTAATGTATTTTAGTTGAATCCTATTGAGATAAAATGTTTAATAGCTAAAGTGGATAATAGTTGATTGTGGCATAGAAGATTCTATCACATAAAATTTGATAATATTGTGAAGGTTGGTAGCGCTTTTGTAGTCAGAGATTTGCCTAAGATTATTAAGCATATTAATTTTGTGTGTAAGAAATATATATTGGCTAAGTAGAAGAGAGTATCATTCCCTAGCAAGAAGTTCACTACAATAGAGAAGTTAGAGATCATTCAAACAGATCTGAGTGATCCTTCTAGGACAAGAGGATTCTATGGTGAAAGGTATTTTATGATTTTTGTGGATGATTTCACTAGAATGATGTGGGTAGCACTTCTTAAAGAGAAATTTGAAGATTTTGAGAAGTTTAAGATATTTAAGAATAGGGTTGAGAATGAATCTGGTGTTAAGATAAAGTGTTTGAGGTCTGATAGAAAAGGAGAATTCACTTCTAGAGAGTTTAACATATTTTGTGAAGAAAATGGAATCAAAAGACAACTATCTGCACCTAGAGAACCTAAGAAAAATGGGATTTTTGAAAGAAGAAATAAGTCTGTAGCAGAAGTAGCAAGAGGGTGTTGTTTGGGAATGATGTTTCTAAGAGATTCTGGAGAGAAGTAGTTAATATAATAATATATAATCTAAATAGAATACAAATTAGAAAAGGTATGGATCAGACACCTTATGAACTATGGTTTTGTCATTCACCATCAATTAAGTATTTTAGAATATTTGGAAACAAATATTATATTAAGAGAGATGATGACTTTGGTAAGTTTTATCCAAGAAGTGATGAAGGTATGTTTCTTGGATATTCATTGAAAAGCAAGGCTTATGGATGTTTCAACTATAGAACTAAGACAATAGTTGAATGTGCAAATATAAGGATTGATGAAAATTTTGAAACTAAAGAAAAGATGGTAGATTATAATTCAGATTAAGAAGAAAATAACTCCAGAATTATTAGACAGAATGTTGAAATTTTCTTTAAGATTAACAATAACTTGCAGAATGATGTGCTAACTTTTGAGCATAGAGGAGAATAGGGTTCTAAACCTAGAGAAGTGATAAGATTTGAGATTTCAGCTTCTACCCCTAATAGGAATCTAACAAAGAATCAACCTCTTTAGTATATAATTGGAAGTAAAGAAAAAGGTGTGATGAAAAGGAATAGAGTAAATGAGGAGATATGTTTAATATCTCAAGTTGAGACTAAAAGAGTAGATGAAAAAACTAAGGATAATCATTGGATCCAAGCAATAAAGGAAGAATTGGATCAAATAGTGAAGAATGATATATGAGAGTTAGTTCCTAGACCAAAAGATAAAAATGTGATAGGAACAAAGTGGGTATTTAGAAATAAGATGAATGAGGAAGGCAAAGTTGTGAGGAACAAGGCTAGACTTATATGAAAGGGTTATTCATAGAAAGAAGGCATATATAATGAGGAAAAATATGCACCTGTAGCTAGAATGGAAGCAATAAGGATGTTCCTAGCTTGTGTAGCAAACAAGAAGTTCAATGTTTATTAGATGGATGCTAAATCAGCCTTTCTAAATGTAGAACTTGAAGAAGAAGTTTATATCGAGTAGCCTAAAGGTTTTCCTTTATTAGAAGATAAAGAAATGGTATGTAGATTGGAGAAAGCCCTTTATAGTCTGAAGAAAGCACCAAGAACTAGATATGTGAGGTTGGACATGTAAGGAAACTTGCAAGAAAGAATATAACTATTTCCACATAACCCATAATAGATCTGAAATAAACATGGAATTAAAATCCACATGCAAGATATACCCACAAAATTGTGACACAAGATATACCCTAGGAAACCCTCATTGAGGTAAAAAAAACCCAGCCTCCAAAAGCATCCATCACCATGTATTATTTAGAAAAAAACACCATTGCAATACAACCATGGAAGCTTTCAAAGCCATAGCCACAACTAAGAAAACTATGTGAACAAGCATGAATCCACACATCCCATGCCATGCTTTCAACCTTCACAAATGCTCCTTTGGCTAACCTGTCAAGCCTTGTCCCACTCGACTCTTGGCTTCTTTCCTTTTCACATAACAACAACCACCCTTGTCATTGCTTATATAGTAGAAAGTCCCATAAAACCACCAAGTGGTATTACATAAATCATGTGCTAAAACTATGTGCTACCTAACCCACTAACTCCACATTTAATGTTGGGCATTTAATTCTTTTCCCCAATATTAAATAATTACATAAAATATTATCACAATGTTACAATACAACTTATCAAGAATATTCCATGAGAATCTTTACATGTTGCACATCCATCTAGGAGCAACATTACATAATAAAATAAAATAATACAATATAACAATATTATGCAATGTGTGCAACACCCATTATCTCAACAATCTCCCACTTGTTGTATACATTGCTTAGCATCAATTTGTAGCCACATAAATGAACAAGGGAACAATCCCTCCCAGCACATCCACATCATGGATCAAAGTACACCATGTGCTCCATCTTGGTACCTACAACAACATCAAAGTATCCAACATCTCAAACATGAATGATCTCACTTCCTATTATGCCACTACCACTAGACATACATAGAAGCCATCCAAAGAGAAAGCCACCCAACCTGTCACATTAGAAGATCATAAAATTTTGTACCAATTGAAATGCCAAGCATAAAAAAAACTTGATCCAAAGATGATCACATGTATCCATAGTTCTCAAATATCCATAGCTGAAATAGCACCCACAGCAAGTGCCAAACCCATCCAACTATCCATACCTCCAAAGGTATCCCAAGTGAATCTCACATCTCAATGTATCCAATATGTAACCTACAATCACAAGCCTCAAAAGAAATACCTACCACATATATACCAAGAAGCTCCCACTATAGAATATAATGTCAAATCTATAACCAATCCACTCACAACATCCCAAAGAAGTGAATCCATGTAGTCTCAAGGACATCCACAACACATAAATTAATAACCTGCAAGAACAACTCTAATAACCAATCTCCAATAGTCTCCCAAGTTCTCATTAACTAACAAAGGAAAGAGATAAAGGAATAACCATGTCATCTCTCACATGACATACATGAGCACAAACTAGCGATCACAATCTCTAACCAATCTCAAATCTAATATAAGTAAAATTGAACATCAAGGAAGATAACCAAGACCAAAGAGAAACTATGCAAATCATAACCTGTATCATGTCCTTCTACACACACCTCCAGATGTAAATTGTGAAAGTATGATCTCCTCCATAAAACCCCAACAAGAAGCCTCAACAACACCCAAACCATACCATATAACTACTCATGGATGTAAGCCTCTCACAAGAAGATCAAATTCATAAACCATTTCTAAATCAAGGAATATGCCCAATATAAAAACATCCCCCAAACTAAACCAACATAAAAACATATGCAAATGTAGATAACCAATGCTAAACTATCTCTTAAATGAACCCTCCAGAACTAACTCGTGTATTATAGCTCAAGATCCATATTCATGAAAGACTGCAAGCATAAACATAATGTAATTGAGAGAAACAATGGCCTATACCTCTCAAGTAGCAAACCATTGAGTAGACCAAGAGTGGGGAATGAGAATACTCATCAAGATATCCAACTCTACAACCAAGACTCATCTAAGAACAATCTCCTCTCAAGTCCATATCAGGTGACTGCCCCTCAGACTTCCTACTGAAACCATCAATTTTTCCAACAAACACTTCTCTAATCCAAGAGAAATCAGCATCACCACCATCTCTAAGTATCCATGAACACTTGTAACCAATCAATCCATGCCAACTCCAAATGCAACATAGCAATATCATGAAGTATCCAGCTTATGATCAATGTACTCAATACTAAGAAACTAAACCAAGATCAATGTCAAAGTTCCAACCATGGCCTCAGGAACATAAACATGACAACATGATCTTACCATCTCAACCAAAGAGATAACATGCTCCATATGAACATACTATAACATGTCACAACTCTAAATGTGTATCAAGAGTATACCATGACATAATAATGAAACCATCCTCACACCAAGGATAACATGCCAAATGAAAGTATAAACCACACCTTTACTAAGAACTTTGTGAGTCCTCAAGATGCAACCATCTCCACACACCATGAAGAAAACCATCTCCACATACCATGACGAACCATCTCCATACACCATGGAGATAACCAAGTACACCATGCAAATGTCAAAGGCCCTTTTGCAGCAATAGGATCTAAGACAAACCTCCAACATCTGCAAACACTCAATAAATATATCAATGCCAAAAGTTCTCACTCAACTATGGTACCAAGTCACCTATGGCATCATAAAATCCATATTCTACATGAAGATCCTCCAGGTCTACACTCACACAAACAAAATGTTATTACCAAGTGAAACCAAGATCTCTAAACCCAAGAAGATATTAACCAAACCAAGAAATAACCTTGCACTGTCACCTCATCACTATCACAAGCTCCCACTAAACCATGTATCCAAGCTATCCATGACATCATGATGAAAACTCATCCTCTAACCATGAGAATCAACCAAGGCATCAAACCATCAAAGAACTCCAATTGCACATCATGAGCTCCTCAAAAGAAACCAAATAACCATGATCCTCAACCAAAAAGATATACCACCATAACCAAATTAGGTATAAAAGCCAATGAACATCAAGGATGTACTTGTATATCCAATCATTTCATGTCAAAATCCATGGCACCATGATCACATCCCTAAACCGAGCAACTACCTCTCAATATGTCCAACCTATAAGCATAAAATAGTCAACCACAATCCTCCACCATGACTGTACCTGGTAACAACATCTCATTCCTTTTAAATGAAGAAAAAACAAAAAATCATGTGACTTAGGGCATAGACAACCCAAATCCAAGTCACCAATCTAAATATGCATCAATAATGAAAGATCAATGGGTAAAGACAACCCATATCCAAGCCATAAATGCAACTTGTAAGTATAGACTGCTTACAACACTACATAACTTGTAGACCCAACAAGTCATGATACATATCCAAACCAAATACTGATAACCATATCATCATGAGACCAATCTAAAATATGAATTGAGTATATAATGACATCAAATCCTAAATCTCCAATGTCATAAACTCATAATGTTACCATAGTTAAAATATATACCATAAACTATTTAGATTAATATATCAAAATAAACCATCTCAAACCTACACCAAATCTAAACCAATGTGTAGAACTCTCTAAGAGCTTTTCATTGACTTCTCAAAGTCCAAAATCTGACTTGGTATGCCCAAGTTATGCCCTGATTCATGCTCAAAATAAATAACATCTGACTTTAGGGCTCTTAAAACCTGACAAAATATAAAAATCATAGAACCAAACCTATACCAAGTTGTAGTGCTCTGAATTATCTTTCCAATGCTTATAAGAACTCTAAAATTGATATATTGAGAGAAAGTTATGGCCATTTTACTAAGACAGTTTTTTTTACCATTTTCACTGCAAAATTGTTTTTTTGGAAGGAAATTCTGACGGGATTAATTTTGATGGCCATCACAGGCTGAAACTAAAAAAATATTTCATTTCCTTTGGACATTTCCAAACTTGGGCATATTATATATCAAAATTTATGGAAATATCGACCCAGATCCAATGGCCAGATCTATTTTTATCCAAGAGGTCATTTCTACAAGCTACCCCCTAAAACCCTCATTTAAATGAAACATCTAAAAAACCCTTTTGTCCAACAATTTCACATGCCCAAAATCTACCAACATCCCATCATAACAACAAACCCAAAACTGTCAGATCTACAATAAACAACTCATATATCTTGCCCTTTCTTTTATCCTCTCATGCATTCCCATGGATTCAATCTAGGGTTACAACAATAAAATCATAACTCTAATACCACTTGTAAGGAAACTTGCAAGAAAGAATATAACCATTTCCACATAACCTATAATAGATTTGAAATAAACATGGAATTAAAATCCACATGCAAGAGAATAGAAAACATACCCACAAAATTCTAACACAAGATATACTTGAGGAAACCCTCATTGAGGGAAAAAACCAACCTTCAAAAGCATCCATCACCATGTATTATTAAGCAAAAAACACTATTTCAATACAACCATGGAAGTCTTCAAAGCCATAGCCACAACCGAGCAAACTATGTGAACAAGCATGAATCCACACATCCCATGCCATGCTTCCAACCTTCACAAATGCTCCCTTGGCTAACCTATCAAGCCTTGTCCCACTTGACGACCTTCTTTCTTTTTTCGCATAACAACAACTACCCTTGTGGCTACTTATATAGTAGCAAGTCTCACAAAACCATGAAGTGGTATTACATAAACCATGTGCTACCTAACCCATTAACCTCACATTTAATGTTGGGAATTTAATTATTTTCCCCAATATTAAATAATTACATAAAATATTATCACAATGTTACAATACAACTTATCAAGAATATTCCATGGGAATCTTTATATGTTGTACATCCATCTAGGTGCAACATTACATAATAAAATAAAATAATACAATATAACAATATTATGCAATTTGTGCAACACCCATTATCTCAACATGACAGTTACTTGGAAAAGCTTGAATTTGCTAAAAGTATAGAAGACATTAACTTGTGTTTGAAAGAAGTTGAAAATTTTTTGTTGATCATTGTAATATTTGTTGATGACATCATTTTTGGAGGTAATGATGAAGCTAGAGATAAATTTTTTGAACAGATGAAGAATGAATTTTAAATGACCATGATAGGAGAAATGAAGTTTTTCCTAGGATTGTAGATTGCATTTAATAATGATGGTATATTCATCTCATAAGCTAAGTACCTAAAAAATTTGTGGAAAAGGTTTAGTTTGGAAAGTTGTAAACCTTTTGGTACACCCATGATAACTGGTCACAGTTATCCAGCAAAGATGAGACACTTGTAGTAGAGAAGAAGAAGTACAGATCCATGATTGGAGGTTTACAGTACCTAACTCACACTAGACCAAATATAGAAATTGCAATTGTTATTGTAGAGAGATTTCAAGCTGATCCTAAGGAATATTATTTTGCAATAGTAAAGAAAATATTCAGATATTTGAAAGGGACATCTTACTATGGAATTTGGTATGACAGATCGAGTGATTTCACTCTATGTGCATATATTGATGTGGATTAGGCAGGCAATATGGATGATAGAAAGAACACTAGTGGTGGAGCATTCTTTCTTGGAGGAAGATTGGTTTCTTGGTTAAGTAAGAAGCAAGATTGTATCTCATAGAGTACAACTGAGGCAAAGTATGTTGCCACAACAAATAAATTTAATCAAGTTATGTGGATGAAGCAGATGTTGAAGTATATCAAAATTGAGATTGAAGAACCTATTATCATTTACTGTGATAACACAAGTATAGTGAGTATGTCTAAGAATCCTATATTGTATTCTAAGACTAAGAATATATCTATTAAGTATCATGTATTAAGAGAGAAAATAGTAGAAAAGTAGATTAGATTGGAGTATGTAAGTACTAAAGATCAGATTGTAGGTATCTTTATGAAGTCATTGTCTAAAGATACATTTGAGTACTTGAGAGGTATGCTTGGGGTTATGCCCCTACCTACTTTGGAGTAGATGATGTAGAGAGTGCATAGTCCAATGGTATAGAGCACTATTGTTTGACTGAACTAAATGCTAATGCTTCTTGTATGGGGAAGTATCTATAATGGACTGAGTCATTGAGGACTCTTGGTATTTGGTATTAAACAATGTCTCTAGACACTTGAGCTTATTGAAGATTCTGTATAGCATATTAGCAATTGGTATGTTGTAACATTGAGATTGAGGTCTTTGAAATTGATGTCAATGGGGGAGAATGTGTATGAAAAACATCTCCTAAGGCATGGGGGAGTGTATGTATGTAAAGAAATCCTAAGTTATGGGGGAGTGACATCTCTTTTAGAGAGATTTAGAAAGGTTCATGTAAGGAAGTAGGATCTTGCACCTAATGTATTATGAATTGTTTAGTCTGAAGTAAATAATTGATGTCTAAAAAGGAGTATGCACTAGAGATAACTTTAAGAAACCCCACTTTAGAAAAAACATTAAATTTTGGTGACTTGAACATTAGTTTAGGGGGAAAAAAATTAATCTCTATTGGCAATATTTTATTGTTTAAGTTGGAAATTTTTTAATTTTATTAGCAATTATTTTCAATCATATGAAAAATCTATAAAATCCCGGTGAATCTTTCATTATTGATGAAAATCATGGAAAGAAGTACACATACCTAGAAACAATGATTTATTATTATTATAATATGCAGTCTAATTAATTATTGAAATTTAAGGTTAAATTTAGCCCACTTTTATCATTACAATTTCCCTCCAAATTATTGGATCATGGTTGGAGGAAGTATCCCTATTATTTTTAACTATTGGATGACCCTAAATCCTATTTCAAGCCAAAATTTTAAAAGGATACCAAGTTTTAAAGAAAGTTCCAAAGTACAGACAGGTGTCCCCAATCAAATCTCTTTCATGACAAAGTGAGAAAAGGATAAAATGTTTCATGAAAAGTCTTCAGAATAGAGACATATGTAAAATCTACATACTTATTCTATAGTGTAACTTAAATTTTTACTAAATATTGGTGAATATGACCATAAATTAAGAAAATCCTTGAAAATTGAAGGTTGAAATATTTAATTTACTACGTAGAAAAATTAGATTCCTTCGATGAAGTCATCACTGAAATATAAATACTTTTGTATTATTATTGGTGATTAGCCTAAGCATGGGACCCAATTTTGGTAAAGTGTAGGCGACAAGGACACCCAAAAGTGCAAAATAATTAGCTAGATCTAGGGTCCCTAATGAGTGAGATTAGCCAATTGGTGAATATTAGCCACTAAAGTTATCCTTGGTATGTACCTATCTGCATCTATTGTGTTTGAGATTCTTTTTAGCATGTGGATAGCTAAATCTAGAAGATTTCAGACTTGTTTGATGAAGAGGATTTGAGTAGATGAGAACAATAGTAGAAATAGAGTATTAATTGGTATTCTTAGAACTTAGATGTTTTTCATCTATGTTACCATCAATGCCAAAGGGGGATATTTTTAGCATGAATGCTAATGATTATACTTTGGGAAGTATCTTGAGCATTGGAGAGTATTGACATGTTGCATTCATGAATATTTTTATCTCTGATGTCAACATAGCATGGTTTCTATAAAGACTAGTTGAGTAGCAGGAAAATATCTTGATGGTATGAAGAATGGTTTGACTGTCGAGTCATGCATAGTTATGGACATGTTCGACATAGTGTCCTAATGACATGGTCAAGTGTGTAGAGTCTGAGTCAAAGACATACAAAAGACAAACCTGATATATAGAGAGTAGTTCAGAGACAAAGTATTGGGAAAGAAGTTCTTGATGGTTATTGGCTTCTTACATCTAAGGTGTAATGAAGGGGTGTACAATTAGACAATGACAGAGGACAATTAGATGATGATGTCAGCAAGTGTGCAAGCCTTAGTATCAGATGTGTGAAGTTTTGTATAGACTATGAGCCAAAAATGTTCTTGTAATTGTAATTAATTAATTATATTATTATAATTAATTGGGAAAGCCTCAAGGCCAACTCAAGGAATTATTATAAAAATATGGTATAAAAGAAAGATGTTTTTCTTTATTGTAATGTGTGTTCAAGTATAGTGATCATTTTAAGAAGTACAAAGTGCGAAAAGAAGTAGAATTCTTACTGAATGTGTGTAAGTGATCCTAGGAATTATTGGATGTGAGATTTATGATCTAGTTACAAGATCAAAAGGAGTAGAGATCTAGTTGACAAGATAGAGAAAGAGGAAGGAATAGTACAATACCATTATATTATTCTACAAGGAATAATAAAAAGATCATTTGGATAGTGGGTTCATTGGTCTTTCCCTTGAAGCTATTTGAGCAATGGGTCTAGCTATCTTCCACAAATCCTAATAGGGTTGGCACAACTCCATACTTGTTACAATTATAGAAATGACCTTTGAAATTGGGTTGCACAATATTTCTCTAGCAAATATTTGATGTATGACCTACTTTTCCATAATTATTACAATTAGGCATTTTGTTCTTCTGTGCTCCTTGCTGTGATGATTCTCCTTGATTAGTATACCCTAAGCCAATAGTTCTTTTAGGTCTATTCAACTTCTCTCATATAATTCATTAACACTCTCTTGTAACCTCAATCTTCTTTCATGGAGTTCCTTTTCAGCTTTTAGTTTATTCTAGATTCTATCATTTTTTGCTCTTAGATTGGTGATTCTATGATTTACATCATCTAGCTGATTTTCCATGTCTTCGTAATGTTGTGATAGGTATTGGACTTCATTGGTATTTTCTTCTAATCTTTTATCTTCATCTGCCATTTCTTTTTCATTTACTACTTTGGTATTTTGTTCCATGACTTCAAATAGCCTAACCAAGTACTTTCTTGTTACCTTTTTAATTTTCTTACTTCTTCTTGTAGAGTACCATTCCCTACCAGTAAATCTTCTATGTCTGCATTGACTTCTTCTAAACTTTGTTCTTTGCATAGATATTTTATTCTTTTTTCTATGTATAGATTTATACTCATTTGTATCACCAATTCTTTTCTTCTCTTCAGAGAGTGAGTTAGTTTCTCTTGGAGTTTCTTGACTTGTTCCATAGCCATATGTAGATCAATTTTTTTAATTCTTAATAGCTTTCTCTAACTTGTACACTTTCATTTCCTCATATCTTTACTCTCATGTGTGAACATAAAGAAAGAAGGAAAGGATTGTTAGGTCCACTTGGTTAGAGGATTTAACTAATGCACTTGTTAGGATAAATCAGTAGGTTGATCTTTTATTTGTAAATATGTTTGCTGAAATAGATCCTTTGAATAATATGATCATCTGACTATGATGGACAAATCTCTACTTTTCTCTTTATACTTCTTGATAACATGCTTACTCAATCTGATCCATATTCATTTTGTATCTTTCCACTCATTCACATATATTTTATTACATAAAGTAATTTTCCTTCCTTATATATCCATCAAACAATATCTTTGTTCCAAGTCGGCTTCAAGCTAGAGATATCATTAAAATGACCAATTTATACTTTCAAGTTGGCCAAATGTTGATGCTTAGGTCTCACTATGCACTTTGATGTTTTGCTAATGCTCGGGCAATACAATGAGCTCGAGTGATACTTTGGCATTTGGGTAACACTTAGGCACTCAAGTGACATAGATACATACTGAATTGAACTGGTAGCTTAGTTCATACTAATAACTCGACAAATATTGTAAACTCGATTCACATTGAGAACTTGGATCACACTGATAACTTGGTATACACTAGATGTCCTTGAATTACTCAGGCTACACTAAAACATATTGTCTGATGTAAATCTCGATTGTAGTATTAACTGGCCTTCCTAGATGATTTAAGTTTTTTTTTACTAATTGACAATATGTCTTTCCATAGGGTCAACATTGTTATATTTTTATTGATGTCAAAACTTACTAATAAGACATTTGCTAATAGTGTAGAGTGCCAAATCATTTGATTGATGAAGAGGATTTGAAAAAAAGAGATAGCAAGGTGAGCTAGTCAAGTTGTTGAGTACAGAGGATAAAGTATGGTGGAATCATAGTGAACACTTTATTAGTTAGTCTTTGAAAAGATAATGTGTTGTTTGATCATTATATGAAGTGGAGAAGGCATTTGAGTTGATGTATATAAGAGAAGATAAGAAGGTGAGTAAAACATTAAGCACAACTGAGGGACACTTTCACTAGGTCAATGAAGCATAAGATTAATGAACTTAATAGTTATCCAAGAAAATAGTATTAGCTAAGTGATAGTTATGGATGAGACATATGACGTAGAAAATGAAGTAGTGATCAAGCATAGTGACTACTGAGCAAGCCAGTGTAAGCCAAGCAAGACAAAACAATAGAGACCAAGCTACCCAGTGATGATTGAGCTGAAGAGCATAGTGATGAAGGATTGTTAGCAAAATAATATTATGTAAAAGAATAGATATTTGAGGTTGACATAGTTAAATTTATGAATTGGTCAAAATGAATGAATAATAAGGATTAATGAGCTAGCATATTTAATGCACAAATTGAGTTTGTTAAGCAATCTATGGTGTAGATTCAAGGAGAAGTTTCTATAATTTTCAAAAAAGGAGTAGAAGGACAAAATGATGGATAGATTCAATGAATCTAATCAAATCCCAAGATCTATGATGATGTTTAAGAGAAAAGATCAAATCTACCTATTTGAGGAGGAACAAGAGATATTTTATGGTTCTTGATTAGTGAACCTATGAAGAACCTATGAGGAATAGAGTAACAGAGGAAAAGTGAGAAGATAGGTGAAGTGTGATTGCTTGAAGGGTTTCTTAGTAGATTAGTGATGAAGAATATGGTGAAGTTCATTCAATGAACTAAGAATGAGCTGAATGGAGATCTAGATTTTTAAAGTGAGCTATGTCTTAAAAGATCAAACCTAGATGTCACTTTCTAACCATTGTAGTAGTAAAATATTTTAATCAAGGTTGACCTAACAGTCATATTCTAAATCCTTTAATCAAGGTTACATTCCAATGGAATGATCCAAAGTCCTCTAACAAGGGCACCCTTAATAGGGAAATTAAATCCTTTAACAACATCACACCTAATAGGATGTTTTGTAACCTTTAACATGGTTGGCTCTAAGCTCACTTCACAAGAGTGAAAAAGTGGTACCATGTTACTTGGTGATTTTTCCCAAATTGGGTTTCCACATTAAATCCTAGTTGCATACATGTGTGAATGTTTTTTTGTGATGCATGCTATTTAGTGTTGCTTATTTTTATTAGTTGACATATACTAGACATAGAACAAAGTGATGAATGAATAAGTTAAGTTGTTGATGAGTTTCTATATTGGTTGAGTGCATTTATGATTTTGAAAAAATTGTTCGAAGTTGTTCAAAGTTGAATTGGTACATCTAGACCTAAGGATAACTAATTTATCCCCCCTCTTAGTTATTCTAAATATTCTAATAGTTGGTTTAGGAGTTTGGTGCTTGTAAGGGAAGTTTGAAGGGACTTAATCTATAGATCAAGATGTACAAGAGAGAGGTACTTAAGATGAATAATGGTAACTTCCAACATGGAAAAAATTAATGAGATTGCATCTATCTAGAGTTGGAGATTCTACATTGTACTACTTGGACAATGAATCTATTGAAGTTCCTAGACCCATGACAATTGAGAAAATCAAGAAGCGGGATAACATTCAAATGATGATTTATCTGACATCTTCCCTGAGTTATGCCAAGTTTGATGATGTAAAGGATTGCACTACTATAAAGAAAATGTGGGACAAGTTGAACAAATTCTTGGAGGAGACAAATGTGTTAAGGGCTAAAGAAGAATGTTTGAGAGGCAAGTTTGAGGACATGAGAATGAAAGAATAAGAGACTATTGTACAATATTGTGGCTAAATTGAGGAGGTTGTGAATTATATTAGAGGAGCTAGATGAGACATATTTGATCAGATTGTGATAAATAAGGTATTAAGGACTTTACTTCCTATCTATGCAATTAGAGTATCTACAATTTAATAACTCAAATGTAAACTTGGTAATTATTTGACCTTGGATAGTCTAGTTGGTAGACTTACTACATTTGAATTGTCAAAATTTGATAACTATACACCTTCTACTATTGAATGTGCTCTCAAGTCTCAACTAACCCTTGATGGGTCAAAAAGAAGTAAAAGTTCAAAGAGTAAGCATGTGGATAGTGACAATAAATTTGATGATGATATTGATGATCTGTAATCATTATTGGCAAGAGGGTTACAAAGAGGGAAATGAAAAATACAAAGGTAAACTTCATATTATATGTTTTACATGTAAGAAAGTTGGTCAATTTGCTACAAGATTTGTCCTAGTTGAGATAAGGAGGAAAGGAAAGAAAAAAATACTGAGGAAGGAGAGACAACCAACGTAACAAATACTACAAAGGAGAAGGAAATAAATATTGTTACATTGCTGAAAAAGGATGGTTCTGATATTGATTCTCATAAAAATGATGAAGTTTTTAATGTTACAATAAAAGATGAATCTGATGAAGATGAGAAATCTTCTTTAATCTCACACATAAATCAGAATGAGAGATGATAATTGATAGTGGTTGCTTACATCATATGACTAGTGATACAAGTAAGTTGGAAAAGCTATAGTGTTACAATGGGAGTAGTGTTAAGTTTGGAAATGATGCACCATGTTATCTGAAAGGTAAATGATTAATTATATTGAATGATAAGATCATATGTGACAATTTATATTTGGTTCATGGTTTTAAATGTAACCTATTGAGTGTAGCACTATTGAATAGTTTAGGCTACTAGGTTGAATTCCAAAATAGGAAGGCAAAGATATATGATGCCACTAGTAAGCTAATTGGAAGTGGAGAGAAAACAAGAGGTAACTTGTTCAGTCTAGACCTATATTATGATACATGTCTATTTTCAAAATTTGAGGATGTTTGATTATGGTGTAAGAGGCTATTCCATGTGAACTTTGATAATTTGGTAAGCATTAGTAATAAGAAAAGAGTAAGATGGTTACCAAGATTCAGAAAACCTAATAAAGTGATGTGCAAACAATGTCAAATGGGAAAAATGAAAAAGTCTAGTTTCAAGAGAAAGAGCTATTGTTCTAATGATATTTTGGAGTTGGTTCATACTAAATATATTAGAGTGCAAAGCTATTATGGTTACAAGTAATTTATTCTATTTGTTGATGATTTCTCTAGAATGATGATTGTGATGTTTCTTAAAGAAAAATCTAATTCTTTACAAATGTTTAAGTGGTATTTGGATAGAATTGAAAAGGAAAGAAGCAAGAGCTTGAAGATCTTGATATCAAATAAAGGAGGTGAATTCATATCAGATGAGGCCAATATATTCTACAATGACCAAGGAATCAAGAGAAATATGAGTGTACCAAGGACTCCACCACAAAATGGGATAGTGTTGAGATACTAGATGTTGTACACATTGCACAATATTGTTATATTGTATTATTTTATATTATCATGTAATTTTGCACCTAGGAGCACCTAGATGGATGTGCAACATGTAGAGATTCCCATGAAATATTCTTGATGAGTTGTATTGTAACATTGTGATAATATTTGATGTGATTATTTAATATTAGGAAAAATAATTAAATGTCCAATATTAAATGTGGGTCAATAATGGTTTAGTAGCATATAGTTTTAGCATATGTGGTTTATGTAATACCAATTGGTCATTTTGTGGGAGCTTGAAACTATATAAGAAATCACAAGGGTAGTTGTTGCATGAGAAAGGGAAAAAGGCAAAAAGGAAAGTGGAGCAAGACAAGGCTTGATAAGTTAGCCAAAAGAGTGGTTGTGAAGGTTGGAAGCATTCAATGGGATGTGTGGATTCATGCTCGTTCACATGGATTTCTTGGTTGTGGATATGACATTGAAGGATTCCATTGTTTTATTTCAATGGTATTTTGTTGAATAATGCATGGTGATCGATGATTTTGAAGGTCAAGTTTTTCCCTTAATGAGGGTTTCCCAAGGTATACCTTGTGTCACATTTTGTAGGTAGGTTGTGTATTCTATGTTGAACCTATGGAAATACATATTATCAATTAGTGAAAAAACACTTGAGTCATTCATGAAGGTTAGTTAATACTACAACCAAGCTTTCCTTCAATCGGCATGCTTTAGTGTAGCTTGAGTAGACTAAGAGTATCTAGTGTGAACTGAGCTCTATCATATGAGATAGGTATTATATCATAAACTAAGTCAATAGTGTGAATTGAGATATTAGCATTCTTTGAGCATCCAATTCAAGGAAGGCATCATAGTGTCACCCAAGTGCATAGTATCACCCAAGCATCCAGTGTTACCCAAGTGCCCAAAATATCACTCAAGCTCACTAAATTACCCAAGCTCACCATAACACCTAAGTGCTTAGTATGACTCAAGCATCAACATTTAGCCAATCTGAAGATGTAATTTGATTATTCTAAAGGCACCTCTTGTTTTGAAGATGACTTGGAATGAAATTATTATTTGATGGCTATATAAGAAAGGTGATTTTTTTTTGTCTAAGAGAGATATACGATAGAGATGAATGTAAGAGATGTAAGCAAGTCCAGTGAGTGAATATTGACTACAAGAAGAAGATAGAGAAGATAAATAAGTAGGCTACCAAGAAGTATAAAGGGTAGAGCAAAGACACATCTATCACAGTCAAGTGATTACAATCTTCAAAGGATCTACATTAGCAAATGAAGTTGTAGACAAGGATCATCCTACTGATTGCATCCCAATAGTTGCATTAGGTAAATCTTCTAACAAGGTGGACCTAGTAGTCCTTTGTAAAATCTATTAACAGAGTACATACTTCATTGTATTGTAAAATCCTTTCACAAGGTGGACCTAATAGTCCTTCATACTCTTGTAGATCACCGAAAGTGATCAATTATAAGCCCTAATAGGAAAAATTTACTATTGCAATAATGAAGCATTCTGGGTGGCATCCCCACCCTAGTTTTACTTTCTTCTTAGAGGGTTTCTAAGTTACCAAATATTGTATCAAAGTGTTATGGTGTTAATTTCTTTAGTAATTTATGTTCATGCATGATAGTAGACTAAACAATATAATAAAGTAAAGCAAAAGTATTCTAAGTGAAAAGTTTTATGTGGTTCCTAATTCACACCCCCCCCCCCCCCCAAAAAAAAAGTCACCTATCTATCATTACATTTCCAAAAATTGGTATCAAACAAAGGTTATCCTATTAGAAGCTTAACAAATTGAGAGTAAAGATCAGAGGAAATGAAAGTGTATAAGTTAGAGAAAGCTATTGAAAATTATAAACAAGATCTATATATGGCTAAGGAACAAGTCAAGAAACTTAAGGAGCAACTCAATCACTCTTTGAAAAGAAGAAAAGAGACAACTATGGAAATGAATGACAATATACACATAAAATATAGAATAGAAGACCTTTGTAGATAAAGAAGTTTAGAAGAAGTAGATGCAACCATACAAGATCTACTAGGAAGGAATAATTCTACAAGAAGAAGTAACAAATTGAAACGAGAGTAGAAAATTCAATTGGTTGGGCTATGTGAAGTATTGGAACATAAGAAAAAAGTAGGAAATGATAAAGAAAACTTTAGTAGAACTAAGCCCCTACTATCTATAGGCTTTCCTATTGTTATTGGGAATAGAGCTAATGAAGGGCTTAGAATAGTAGGGAAGAGTAATGAAACCAATAGAAATAGAGAGCCCATCTAAGCTAACTCTCTCCTATATAATGAGAATCTCCCTACCTAAAATTTTATAGGCTATGGGCCCTACTCTTCTAAAGGTAGAAAATGTGGGCCTAAAATTTTATGGGATATGATCCCAATAGAAGAAGCCTCTTCTCTGCTGGATAAGATGAAGATAAAATATTACTTGCAACAATATTAGAATAAAAATACCAATGAAATTCAATAGCTATCACAAGATCAGGTAGCTATGGAAAATCAGCTAGATGATGCAAATCATGAAATCACTAATCTAAGAATAGAGAATGATAGACTCAAGAATGATCTAAGAGCTTAAAAGGAACTCAATGAAAGAAGGTTGAGGTCACAAGAAAGTGTGAATAAATTGTATGAAAAAACTCTAAATAGACCTAAAGACACTACTAGATTAGGGTATATTGATCAAGGAGAATCATCACAATAAGGAGCATAGAAAAACAATAGACCTACATGTAAAAATTGTGGAAAATAGGTCCTACATCAAATGTTTGCTAGAGTAATACTATACAACCCAAGTTCAAAGGTTATTGCTATAATTGTGACAAGTATGGACACAATGGAACCAAACAAAGAGAATTTATTGGTTGGGAGTAGAACACATGGGAAGGATGTCATCTATGTGGATAATACAACCACATTGGAGTAAATTGTGTAAGGACACACTTTAGGAAAAGTCATACTAATGTGAGATGTTATGTATGCAAAAAGATAGGTGATTTGGCAAGAAATTGTATGGATCGAGCTACAAAAAACTCTAGTGAAGAAAACAAAGGGAAAACAAAGATTAAAGAGATCAAAACTCAAACAAATTAGAAATGGGTAAGGAAAAAAGAGAGAAACACAAGGCAAGACAATGAAGTTAATATCATACAAACCAATGAGTTGGGTGAAGCACCCACATCCAACTAAGCTTTCAAGGAGATGTCTGGAACTGTGATTTCAAAGAAGATCCTATATCAGTTCTAGATAAGCAAGGACAATTAGTCCAAATCTACATACTAAGATGCACTAGGAAAAATGGAGGGAACTATATTTTAACCAAGTTGAATTCTAGTTATAAATAAGCTATCAAGCATCACGAAGTCAAGTTAGGTTGAAAACCAATTTTAACCAAGCTTCATGATGAACAATTTATGCCAAGCTCAAGTTTGAAGACCTAACTGAGTCATCTCAACTACCAAGCATGGAGAATTTATTAGGCCCTAAAATTTTAAATTTCTATAAAAGATGGAATTAAGTGTTTATTCTTTCACCATAAATTCAGAGACTAGTTTGAGTAGAGAAATTTTTGAACCCCCAAGCAATTAAGAGAAAATTGTTGTGTTGTTAATAAAATTTGTCAAAGTACATTTTGCGAAAGTTATTAGTTAGTATAATTCTTCATTCACCAAGCTATATGGAATCTAGATTTAGTGTGCAAAAAAAGAAGGGTTCTATTATGTTGGTGAGCAATGCGGTCTATAAGGCACCAAAGTTCAAGATTTATCTTGCAATTGCTAAATAGAAAGACCCCATGGGATCTCACTTGGTCATTCCTCCAAAGGTACTATTGATCCATGATATTAGGTCATTTTATCATTACATGATTTAGGAATTAGGTTCTTTGGAGTTAAATAAACCATCTGGTGCAATGTGTGAGGATGGTGTGTTGAAACCTGAGCATAGATATTTGGAAGTCAAAGGTTTGACTCATGCATTGGATATGCCACAAAATTTTCAAATCAAGTGGATTAGATAGATTTTGAGTAGCATTCATAATATTTCATTTTGTCTTGAGAAACTAGTGAAGATCATAAAGAAAACCCTAGCTAAAGGAGATGCTAGAGGTATGGAGCCAAATAATGTTATAAACAAGGAAATCAAGTTTGGGATCCATATAATTGAGCACAAGATCTACACCTTGAGTACACCTAATAGCATACCCTATGAAGCGTTTGACCTAACATACAAGGCTATGATGAACAATCTATCTTTCAACATAGCTAAGTTGTAGCCGAGTCAATTAGGAAAGAATTTGAAGAGCATTCATTCATCATAAGAAGAATGTTTGTAAGTATGGTTCTCTTTCAATATGTTTGTTTTTCTATGTGAAAAAGTTCTTTCCTTCTAAGGGTATTGTAGTTTGGAGAAAAATTAGACCAATCATATACTAGATAAATGAATTCATCAATGATTTAGGAGAATATTTTGATGGTATTATGGATGCATATTTTGATAATTTTAAGGAAAAGATGCAGAATAGATATAGGATTCCTCAACAATTGGTTGAGGCGTATGAACAAGATATTTTCTTCCTAGTTGACTGTGATAACACTCATATTCAAGAATTCATACCTACAATAGTATGGGCAAAACCGTTGGGCTATGAAGTAAACATTGATGATACCAAGGAAATCACTAAGGCTCTAATGAATGAGCCAACTAATCCTAAGGCTACATATTTTGGCACCTATGAGGAGGCTAAAACCATAATATCTCTAGAAATAGAGATTCCTCAAATTTTGAAGAGACAAAAGAAAGGAATGGAAAATATTCATAAGATATTTGACAAGAAGGATGACCCTCTTATGCTCACTAAAGGAAAAGGAGAGGATGAGGAAGAATAGGAAGAGGAAGAGGAAGAAGAACCTCCAAAGAAGAAGGAAAAAGTGACCAAGTCTACACCAAAGAAAGCTACACCTAAGAAAGTAGCTACTCTTGTGACCACCACTTCCAAAAGGTCAAGGAGGAAATTGAAGCTTTAGGAAGGTGACAATGAAGAGGAAGAAGAAAATACACCTATCATCTAGCTAAAGAGGCCCACACTATCCTTTGAGCAGTAGTCAAAGAGATTGAAGGAATGAAGTGGCATGGTTGGATTCAAGTATACTAGATATGAATCTAGGAGGAAGGAGGAACAACAATAGATAGAAGATGATTTAGTTGAGAAGATGGCAAGATGGAAATATGATCCCAATGAGTTGAAAAGCCAAGCTCCCAAAATCTTACTTAAGGTAGTAGCTCAAAGATGGATAAATGTTGTAATGAAAAAGAGAGACATCAGAGAACAACCATTGAAAAGTGTCATGTCAATTTTACTAAAGAAGAAATCAAGGAGGCCATGACTAAGCATGAAAATAGGTAAACCCCTAGATTCAAATCTTTCCAAATTTTGTCAAATAATATAGAAGAGGTTTTTTAGTCCATAAAAATGTTGTGGAAAAGTAACTTGGAGGAAGAGAATAAGGTAGATAAAGATACAACACTAGATGTACAAACAATTAAAGAATTAGATTTAGAAATGATGGAATTTGTGGTGATAGCTTCTCTACCCACTTCTCTGAGCCAAGCCATTGTTCCATCAAATGTAGAGAAGGTAGAGAGTAAAGAAAAGGAGAAAGATAGTCCTACATCCACCCAAGTAGCAATCAAGTAGTAGACTTTGACTACCTCTAGGCCAAGCATAATTGAGTAGAAATTAGACAAGGATGAGGACATGATTGACAAAGGAAGCAAAGAAAAAAGCACGAGTCAACCGAGTGGACAAGAGAAGAATGATGAAGACAAAGGCAAAGAAATTATACTTTCTTTGATTGCTAAGGGAAAAGAAAAAGAAAAGGTTATAGAATTTATTGACCTTGATAAAGAGATTGTGATTTCAAATTGGGATCAATCTAATCTCTCTACTGAATAGATGGAGATTTTGAGAGAACTATGCAGGAAAAGGGCTCATTAGAGGAAACTCAAGGTAGAAAGGGACAAAGGAAAAGTTCTTGAAAACATCAAGGACATATTTTTGGATGTGATGCAAGTTGAGGTAAATAATTAAGCCCCTATCATTTAACAATTGATTGACATTGTACATAAATTCAATAAGGATTTCAATGGTTAGGAAAAAATTCTACAAAGGACAAATACAAAGGACAAAAATAAAATTTGAGAATAAAGTTTTTGAAAATGTATCCAAGAAGATTGCCATTGATCAAGTGGAATTATCCACTCTTATTGCTACATTAGAAGGAATTCTAAATAATGTTGTCTCTTTATTTGAAAAATTATGTGATACATCAGATTTCACCAAGGAAATAAAGGATAAACTGACTGAGATAGATGAAACTTAAAGAATAGTCCTAATTAGTTGGCACTTGACCCGATTCCAACTCCAATCATTTTTTGAAGGTCAGATTTTTGACAAATCTATAGGCTGAACTATTAAGGGAGGAAGCTAGGATTAGGGAAACACTAATAGATATTCAAAGTATGATGCTTCCCCACATGGATGTAATGTAGAAACATCTTGCACATGCAAAGACACTAGTTCATGATACAAATTTCTTAGTTGTAGGTCTTATGATGGAGTTATCAGTTGAACTACACATTTTTAAGTTACTGAAAGAAAATATGGATAAACTTGTTTCTAATTTTGAAAGTATATCATGATTTCCTCAATCATTTTTGTATAACCTTGTAAATATATGTGGCATTTGTAACAAAAATAGGGGGGAAATGTATAAGGAGAAACATCTATGTATATGTAGATGAATATATACTGTGAGGATAAAACCATAGACAAAAATAACAATTACATGCAAATATAACCAATAATAGAAAATAATAGATCATACATGAAAGAACACAAGTCACCAAGATTTAATGTGGTTCACCCAATCCTTGGGCTATTTCCACCAAACAACAAGTCTGATATTATTACGATCCAATGATTATAGTCTAATTACAATCCGTAATCCCTTACAGCTCAATATTGTCACAAGAACCAATTTTCACATCACCACTATGAAATAATCCTTACCCCTAAGTTCTTTTATACAAGTATTTTTATGCTTCTTTTAGGGTTACAACATGTTGGCCATATGTTGGCCATACATCAACCACAATATCGGCCATGGCCTTGAACCCCAAAGAATTTATGAAGTATGTACAATACTTCCTTTATCAGTCACCACAAACTAACAATCTCCCACTCGGGGACTGATTAGACTACACACTAAACAACAATCTCCCACTTGGAGACTAATCATGTAGCAATACTACTACCACATGGGGCTCCCACTGGATCAAACCACCTTTGACTCTATTGTTCTTTAATTCATGTTCAATCTAGAAGACCAAATGAAGCTAAAGAGGAATTCAGCATCTCCCTGTTTACTACCTTTGTCAACATATCTACTAAATTTTTATTTGTATGTATCTTGTCCAACTTTAACTATCCATCCACCAAAATTGATCGAATGAAATGGTAGTAAAACTGTATGTGTTTGGTCTTTGAATGCAAAGTGGAATTCTTTGCAAGATGAATGGAACTTTGATGATTTGTAAACAAATAATTATCCCTCTAAGGGTGTCCCAATTCTTTCAAAAAGAACTAAAGCCATATCATCTCCTTGGCTGCCTCTATAGTAGAAACATACTTTTCCTTTGTAGTGGATAAAGCATTAACCTTCTGTAACCTAGAAACCCAACTCACGGCTACCCTACCAATAGTAAAGACATAACCTATAGTACTCCACCTGATATCAATATCCCCTACCAAATCTGAGTCAACATAGCCCTGTAAATCAATATTAGATCCCCAAAGTGTAAACACTTATTGGATTTTCCTCTCAAATATCTGAGAATCCATTTGACTGTATTCCAATGTGCAATTCATGGATGACTCATATACCTACTAACAACTCCCACTGCATGTGCAATATCTGGCCTAGTACATACCATAGCATACATCAAGATTCATATAGCTTAAGCATAGGTTACCTTTGACATCATATCCTCCTCTTCTTGTGTCTTGGGAAACATCTCCTTAGTCAACTTCAAATGACCAGCTAAAGGTGTGCTAACAGCTTTAGCATTCTCCATAGAGAAATCTTGAAACACCTTCTCAACATAATTAGCCTGAGATAGCATCAATTTCCTAATCTTCATATCTTTGCAAATCTTCATACCAAGGATTTTTTTTTTTGCCCCCAAATCCTTCATAGAAAATGCATGTGCTAATTAGTGTTTTAGCCCCTTAATGTGATCCATGTTAGACCTAGCTAGAAGCATATCATCAACATATAAACATAAAATAATGTAGCTATCATCATCCAAACTCTTAAAGTAGACACAATGATCTAAATGAAACCTACTGTAATCATGCTCATGCATAAAACTATCAAATTTTAGATACCATTGCCGAGGTGCTTGCTTCAAGCCATATAAACTTTTCTTCAATTTGCACACTAAGTTCTCCTTACCTATGACCACAAATCCCTATAAATGAGCCATATATATCTCTTCATCCAAATCTCCATGAAGAAAGGTTTTTTTAACATCAAGCTACTCCAAATGCAAATCTTCAGTAGCCACAATACTTAAAACAGTACAGATAGAAGTCATTTTAACAACAGGAGAAAATATCTCATCAAAATCAATTCCCTTTTTTTGTGCAAATCCTTTTACAACTAACCTGGCTTTAAATCTTTTCTTACCTCTATCCTCTTCTTTTAACCTATAAACCCACTTATTCTATAAAGCTCTTTTACCTATAGGAAACTTGCATAAATCCCATGTCTTATTCTTTAGCAAAGAGTCCATTTCATCTTTCATTACAGACTCCCACTAAATCTTAGTATCCACCTACATTGCTTCATCATAACATTCAGGTTCACCAACATCAGTAAGTAAAATTGAATACAAAGAGGGAGAAAATATTTCTAGAGGTTTAATTTGCCTTGTTGACTGTCTAACATTCACTGGTGTGTGTGGTGTTTTTTGTTGCAGCTATTGCACATCATGAGGAATGGCTAGAACATTATCTTTTGGAGTATCATCTAGCACTACGTAATCATCTTCTTTCTTCTCATGTTGTTGCAATAGATCTTTGTACAACACTTTCTCATTGAATATGACATCCTTGCTTCTTACAATTTTATGATTTTCAAAATCCAAAAGCCTATAACCAAATTCATTAATGCCATATCCAAAAAATACACATTTCTTTGACTTAGCTTCCAACTTGGTTCTATTTTCAAAATCTATGTGAGCAAATGCTTCATAGTCAACGATTTTGAGAAAAGAATAACTCACCTTCTTACGAGTCCATGCTTCCTTTGGAATACCACAACCCAAAGGAGTAGAGGAACCTCTATTAATCAAATATATAGTAGTATTGATAGCCTCTACCCACATGTGTAAGGGTAACCCAACATGCAACCTCATGCTCCTTGTATGCTCCATTATAGTCCTATTCATGCGTTCAGCCACTCCATTTTCCTATGGAGTCCTTGGAACAATTTTCTATCTATGAATACCATTAGTGGAGCAATAATCTTGAAATTCATGATTGTAATACTCACCACCATTATCAAATCTAAGATATTTTAACTTCTTACTAGTCTCATTTTCAACCAAGCATTTCCATTTCTTAAAAGTTTTAAATACATCATATTTCTATCTAAGAAAATAAACCCATACTTTTCTATTTGCATCATCAATGAATGTAACATAATAATGAGAGCCACAAAGGGAAGATACCTGAGCTGGTCCCCATACATCGGTATGCACAAGCTCTAATTTCTCCTTTTTTTTTTTCCTTCCCAGTCTTTACAAAACTCACTCTCTTTTGTTTTCCATACACACAACTTTCACAAAAATCCACATTAACACATTTTAGACTTGGTAAAACTTTCTTTGAATGAAGTAATTTCATACCTTTCTCACTCATGTGCCCAAGTCTATTGTGCCACAGTGTTGCATCAAAATCTACATCAACTATTTGTTCTCCCTACTCAACTGTAGCAATTGTTCTTGAACATTCATTTTTCTCTGAAACAATTAAAGTAGAAGGGACAATATGACCTGTACAAAGATATAAGGTACCTACTTTCACACCTTTTTCTACTACAAGGGAACCTTTTGAAACCTTCCAATTTTTATCATTAAAAATAACTACACAACCCTCATCACCAAGTTTCCCTGCTGAAATTAAATTCCTACTCAGCCTTGGAACATGTGTTACCTCATGTAGTAGCCAATGATTCCCATTCTGCAACTTAATCTTAAATTTTCCCTTTCCAACAATTTGACAAGGTTCATTATCCCCCAAATAAAAAAGTCCAAAATCCCCTTGGACATAATCAATGAAATAACATCTATGAGGTGTAGCATGAAATGAAGCACCAGAATCTAAAACCCATGAATCATCAACACTTTCTAAAGACAGAAGCAAAGAATTCTCTTCAAATTTGTTACTTACCACATTTTCCTCGTCTCCATCTAGTTTATCTCCTTCATTTTTCTTTTGATTCCAACAATTTTTCTTTTTATGACCTAGTTTTCCACAATACCAATAGTCATTTGGTCCTCTCGTTTGAGACCTCCTCCCCTTTGACTTTCCTCTTGATTTCCCAAGATTTCCAAAATTACTTCCTCTTTTAGTCATTCTACCTCTACTTTGTGTGTTCAAAGAACTTCTTGATGTAGATCCACTTGAGGATTTTCTACGAGTTTCCTCACTCAAAACAACACTAATCACATAACCATATTTTAGGGTACTAGACCTAGAAATAGAATTACTCACAGCCATTAGCAAGCCATTCCAGCTTTCAAGCAAAGAACACAAAATTAAGAGAGCCCTAATTTCTTCATCAAAATTGATATCCATAGAAGATAACTGACTAGTAATAGTATTAAACTCATTTAAATGATCTACAATATATCCATCTTTTTCCATTTTCATATTAAATAAATGCTTCATGAGAAATATCTTGTCTAAAGCAAAAGGCTTTTCATATAGTGTCACTAGGGTTTTCATCAACTCTTCTATTGTCTTCACTTTTTTAATATTAAATGCCACCGATGGTGCAAGGCATAACCAAATGCTTCCAAGTGCCTTTCTGTGTAAACGATGCCATTTTTCATTTGACATAGATCCTTAATTCTTGGTTTTGCCTTCCAACGACTTCCATAAATCCTTCTAATAAAGATAGTCTTCCATTTGCATCTTCCATAACTTAAAGTTTTTCCCATTAAACCTATCAACCCTCAGCTTACCCTCATCTAAGACTTTCCTATAGAGGATAACTGAGAAAAAAACCTTACTCCAATACCACTTGTTAAGATAAAACCATAGACAAAAATAACAATTACATGAAAATATAACCAATAACAGAAAATAATAGATCATACAGAAAAGAACACAAGGCACCAAGATTTAATGCGGTTCACCAAATTTCTAGGCTACATCCACCAAATACCAAGTCTGATATTATTACGATCTAGTGATTATAGTTGGATTACAATCTGTAATCCCTTACAGCTCAATACTGTCGCAAGAACCAATTTTCACATCACCACTATGAAACAATCCCTGACCCTAAGCCCTTTTATACAAGTATTTATATGCCACTTTAGGGTTACAACATGTTGGCCATATGTCGACCATACATTGGCCATGACCTCAAACCCAAAAGAACTTATGAAGTATGTATAGTACTTTCCTGATTAGTCACTACAAACTAACAATCTCCTACTTGGGGATTGATTAGACTCCACACTAGACAACAATCTCCCACTTGGAGACTGATCAGTCACCACTTGAAGACTAATCAAACACCACTTGGAGACTAATCAGAATCCACACTAGGCAATAATCTCCCACTTGGAGACTGATGAAGTATGTACAATACTTCCTTGATCAATCATGACAAACTAACATGTACAAGGGGAAACATGTTTGTATATGTGTATATATACAGAAGATGTACAGTTGATCAAAAAAGATTTCAAAAAAAAAAAATCATTAAGTTGTGACAGATTCATAGTTTTTTAGTTCAAACTGAGTTGCAGACCCAAGCATATGGAAAGGGGGAGTTTGACTAAAATTTTGATTAAGAGTTTTTGGATTGATGATAGAATTGCACATGAAAAGTTTTTTTTTCACTAATTCCAAAGGGGGAGATTGTTGACCCTACCAAAAGACATATTGTCAATTAGTGACAAAATGATTGAGTCATTTAGGAAGGTCAGTTAATACTACAATTGAGTTTTCCTTTAGTCAACATGCTTCAGTGTAGCTTGAGTGGATTAAGAGTATCTAGTGTTAACCAAGCTCTATCATATAGGACAAGCATCATAGTGTAAATAGAGTCAGTAGTGTGAATCGAGATATCAATGTTCGTTGAGCATCCAATTCAAGGAAAGCACCACAATGTCACCCAAGTGCATACTATCACCCAAGCATCCAGTGTTACCTGAGTGATCAAAGTATTACTTGAGTTCACTGAATTGCCTGAGCATCAACATAACACCTAAGTTCTTAGTATGACCCAAGCATCAGCTTTCAACCAACCTGAAGATGTAATTTGATTATTGTAAAGACACCTCTTGTTTTGAAGTTGACTTGGAATGAAAATATTGTTTGACGGCTATATAATAAAGATGATTTTTTTTTTTTCTAAGAGAGATATGCAATAGAGATGAATGTACGAGATGTAAGCAAGTGGAGAAAGTGAATATGGAATACAAGAAGAAGATAGAGGAGATTAATTAGTGGGATACCAAGTATTATAAAGGGAAGAGTAGAGACACATCTATCACAGTCAGGTGATTACAATCTTCAAAGGATCTATATTAGCAAATCAAGTTGCATACAAGGATCATCCTATGATTGCATCCTAATAGTTGCATTAGGTAAATATGCTAACAAGGTGGACCTAACAGTCCTTTGTAAAATCTCTTAACAAAGTGCATACTTCATTGTATTGTAAAATCCTTTCACAAGGTGGACCTAATAATCTTCCATACTCCTAAAAGAGTAGGTCACTAGAAGTGATTAATTGTAAGCCCTAATAGGCCAACTTTATTACTATAGTAGTGAAGTATTGTGGGTGTCATCTCCACCCTAGTTTTACCTTCTTCTTGGAGGTTTTCTAAGTTTATCAAATATTGTGTCAAAGTGTAATGATGATTTCTTTATTTCTTTATGTTCACACATGACAGTAGATTAAACAATCTAATAAAGTAATGAAGAAGTATTCTAAGTGAAAAGTTCTAAGTGGTTCCTAATTCACCACCACCCCCCGTCGCCCCTGCCCCCCCAAGTCACCTATCTATCAGTATATTTCTAATATTCTCTTGCATTTGGATTTTAAGAACTTATTTATTTTAGATCTATTATGGGTTATCTAGAAATGGTAATTGGTAATATGTTTGGTTGCATGTTTCCTTACAGATAGATGAAAGAAGGAATGGATCAATGATGGACTATGCAAGGACACTGGCGATGGAGGAGAATGTTTCATAATAGTATTAAAGAGAAGATGTAAGAAGTGTTTTAGTCAAGAAAGGTACAAGCAAAACCCCTTTCAAACTTTGCTATGGCTATGCACCTAAGTGTTGATATATGATTGAAAACATCATTTGAGTAAGAAAACTATTGAAGAAGACTATGTGTTTTCAATCATTGTTTTGTCACTGATGTCAAACCTGCTATATGTTGGTAAGACAATTACTTATATGATTTAAGCACTATCACTTATTTGATTGATGAGGAGGATTTGGTCAACAAGATGTAACAAAAGGACCTAGAGGAAAGGTTGAGTTGTGATTATGTATTGAAGTACAAGGATCAATTAAGATAGTGATAACATAATGCATTGATGATCTACTTGAGGTTACAAAATGATTGGCTACACTTATAAAGTTTAGAAGAAAAAGGTTGGAAAAAGTTCATTTTCTAAGCTTGACTAGGTTGATAGAAGGTGCTAAGCAAAGTTAGTGCAAGCTGAGCATAAAGTCAGTTGGAGCCAAGTGAAAGCAATTTCTAGTGGATGTCAAGTAAGCTAATAGGTGTCAAACAAGTTAGTAGATGCCGAGTGATTTTCAGTTGATGCCAAGCACTAGTAAAATCTAGTTGTGTCGAGTGATTTCACAATAGATGCCAAGTAACATAGTATGTGTCGAGCATTAGTAAATTGATAATGTCAAACTATTGCATTATGATAAAGATTGAAGATTAGCCAAATAAAAGCCAAAAAGTTTATTTTCTTGGAACTTGTGAATCAGGAAGAAGATAAGATTGATGAGTTGGAGGTGTAGAATCTTATGTAAACTATTTTGAAGTGAATTCAAATGGATTCTAGAAGTTTCTAGACAAGACAAGATACTAGGTAGATACATTGTATCTTACCTAATCCAACAAAAACCCTAATTTTTGGGATGGATAATGAGTGAGAAAAAGAGTTCTAATTTCCTATATGTAGGGATGTCTAGTCATGAAGCAAATTTGGATGGAGGTCAGAGAGTTTTGGATGCAAAAAATTTGACAAGGAGAAAAAAGAGGGTTTGCTTCATCAAGTGACCTAAGAGAAGATGTCTACAATGGAAAGCTAAGAAAGAAAGCTAGGAGAGGATGAATGCTTGAAGGGTGAACAAGCTGTAAGAACTACAAAGATAAGAAGCCATGTAGAGTTGAGGACTAAATGAGGATCTGTAATCTACAAGTAAGGTTGTAAGTTGTATCAAATCAAAACTCTACTGTTACTTTCTAACAATTGTATTAGATTAGGGTAAATCCTTTGGAGAAAGGTTGATTTAAAAGTCATCAAAAAATCCTTTAATAGGGTGGATTTCAAAGTGAATAACCAAAAGTCCTCTAACAAGGCTCACTTTTAATAGGGTGATTGAAATCCCATAATCGGGTCACATTTAACAGTGTGTGTTGTAACCATTAACGAGGTTGGCCTTTAATAGGGCATCACTTTAGAAGAGTGAAAAAGGAGTAGCATATTACTGGTGGTGTTTCCCAAATTGAGTTTCCATGTTAAATAATTGTGTCAAGTGTGCAAATGGATATGTTGTGTTTTATGCTTTATACTTTTTCATGTTAATGTTACAGTAACATATCAGTTTTGGTTAACACACAATGAATGCATGCATGGTTGAGAAAGTTTGAAGGGTTTATTGAATGTGAAAAGTTTTATTTTATACATCTAGACCTTGAATAACTGATTCACCCCCCCACCTTCCCTCCACCCCAAATTATTCTAAAGAATTCTAACACTAAGGCTAATTATTTCAAAGTATTTGAAAGCAAGTGTTACATATTGAAAGACACAAGGAAAGGAAAACATGATGCCAAATGTGATGAAATTATATTCTTAGGATATTCCATTAAAAGAAAGGCATACAATTTTTTGAATTCTAGCACTAACAAAATCGTAGAAAGTGAAAATGTTAGCATTAATGAATTTACAGAGAAAAATAAAGAAGATTGCAAGATTGAACCTAAAGATTACATTTTTTTTTGTACATTCATGAAGAAGAACTAAGTAAACTACTTGAACTAGAGAAAGAGGCTATGAGCATCAATAGTTAGTCACTACTAAGGTTTAATAGAAAAGCTCTACCAAGCATCAAAATGTAGGAGCCGAGACATAGAGAGAAGAAGCCTAACATCAGAGAGGAAACCAAACACCAAATACACAATGCCAAGTTATAGCCATAGACATCTGAAGAATATGAGCAAGTTGGACCAAGTGAAATACCACAAGAAGAAAGAATATTTGAACCTATCTTAGTAAAAAATGTGAGAAGACACCATATAGTAGATCAAATTATTGGAGACAATAATTTAGGAGTAATGACAAGAAACAAATTGAAGAACGATTCATGTTTAGTATGTGATTTTAAGCCAAAATCAGTCAGAGATGGTTTAGAGAATGAAGATTGGATTAAAGAAATGAATGAGGGGATTGATCAAATAGAGAAGAAAAAGAAATGTACATTGGTACCAAGGCCTATGGATAAGAATGTGATTGGAACAAAATGGGTATTCAAAAACAAGACGAATAAGAAAGGTGAAGTTAAAAGGAAAAAAGAAAGACTAATTTGTAAAGGATATGCGCAAGAGGAAGGAATTTACTATGGAGAAAATTTTGCCCCAGTTGCAAGGTTAGAAGGAGTAAGAACATTGTTTGCATGTGATGCTTATAAAGTTTTTAAAGTATATCAAATGGATGTGAAATCTGCAATTCTGAATGTAATCCTAGAAGCAATTTATATTGAACAACCTAAAGGATTTGTTGAACATGACAAGAAGAGAATAGTATATACATTGCACAAAGCATTGTATAATTTGAAACAAGCCCCTAGATCATGGTATGAAAGGTTACATATAAATTTGGAGAAAATTGGTTTTGCAAGAACTAATGAAAATAGAAATCTTTACTTGAAAAAAGAATCTAAGAACAAGATATTAGTAGCTGAAATTTTTGTTAATGATATCAAATTTGGAGGACATGATGTGTTATGCAAATCATTTGCTAATGAGATGAAGAACTAATTTAATATGTTTATGTTTGGAGAGATTAAATTCTTTATTCATTTTCAAGTCTATTAAATGAAGAAAGGTATATACATTACACAATCAAAGTATATCGAGGAGGTATTGAAGACTTTTGGAATGAAAGATTCAAGACTGGTTGGAACACCTATGGTGATCAGGCATAAACTTTCAAAGAATGATGATTCTATTGAAGTAACTCAGACATTATATAGATCAATGATTGAAAAATTGTAATATCTTCTTCATTGCATTAGCAATTGGTATTAATGCAAGTTTTTTTTCCAATCCCAAGGAAAATCACATGATGGCTATGAAAATGATACTAAGATATCTAAAAGGCACAAATTATTATGGATTAGGGTACAAGAAGAATGACAAGTTTGAGCTGAAAGTTTATACCGATGTTTATTGGAATAGAAACATTGATGACAAATAGAGTAAAAGTGGAGGAGCTTTCTTTCTAGGCAAGAAGTTGATTTCATGGATAAGCAAGAAGAAAAATTATATTCTCAATCCACATTAGAGGTTGAATATGTTGCTGCAAAAACTAATTATTCAAACATTGTATGAATCAAGAAATTGTTGAAAGGAATGAAGACAGAGATTACTAAACTTGTGGCGATATATTATGACAACACAAGTGTTATAAAAATTTCTAAGAATCTCATGATGTACACAAAGACCAAGCATATTTCAATTAAGTATCATTACTTGAGGGAGTTAGTCCAAGACAAAGAAGTGAGATTGGAATATATGAACACAAAGGAGCAGATAGCTAATATATTCACTAAGGCATTACCTAAGGATGCATTTGAGTATCTAAGAGGTAAGTTATGGATCATTCCCTTATGTGAAGAAAACTAAGAAGAGATGCAACATTGTATCAATTTTTACGATTAGATTATCTTACAAATTGATGTTGAAGGTCACACTTTAGGAAATTCCTAAAGCTATGAAAAGATAGACCAAAGCATGAGTAGATGAGGTTGTAAGTAGTCAAGGAAAATGTGTAAGAGGAAGTTACTTTCAAAGATCATACTTCATAGGGACAAGAAGATTATGTGTATAGAGTGGATGATGTCTTTAGCATTGTTGTCAAAGAGGGAGAGTGTGTGATCACAGTTACCATCCAATATAAAGAGGGAGATGTATGACAATTAAGGAAGATGTTGTGTTACTTACAAGAAGAGATGTATAAGAGGGAGTCATTACAAGTTATAATACAATTGATGTTAGAATGAAGAATCTACAATTGGTATCACAGAGGGAGAAGTGTAATAGAAGAAAAGAGGAAGCATATTATAGGTTGCATGGATGAGAATCAAAATGAACTAAGGATATTAATCAAGAATCTTTATCAAATCACATAGGAAGATGATAGAGTGAAATTCATGAGAAATTATTTGCATTTGCATGGTAACTAAAGGTGTTGCAATCAATGCCAAAGAGGGAGATTGTTGGAAACTAAAATTAGAATAATTATTATGTTTTCATTGATGTCAAACCTTACAAGTAATACATTTTCTAATAGTGTAGAATATCATATCAATTGATTGATGAAGGAGATTTGAAAAGAAGAGATAGCAAGGTGAGCTAGATAAGTTGTTGAGTAAAGAGGAGCAAGTATGATGTAATTACAATGGGCACTCGATTAGTTAGTCTTTGACAATATAATGTGTTGTTTGATCATTATATAAAGTGGAGAAGACAATTGAGTTGATGTATAGAATACAAGAGAAGAAGGCAAGTAAAACACTAAGCACGACTGAGTGACAGTTTTACTAGGTCAATGAAGTAGAAGATTAAGGCAATTAAGAGTTGTCCAAGAAAATGGTATTAGCTGAGTGATAGTTATGGTTGAGCAAGATGAAGGAGAAAATCAAGTAGCAACTGAGTGTAGTGTAGATAAAACAAGCTAGTGTAAGCTGAGTTAGAAAAAATAGTAGAGACCAACCTACCCATTCATCAATGGTCAAGTTGAAGAACATAGTGATGAATGATTGTAAGAAAAATAATAGTTTGTGAAAGAATCAAGATTTGAGGTGGACATAGTTTAATTTATGGATTGGTCAAAACATGTGAATGATAAGGATTGATAAGTTGGTATATTTAATGAATAAATTAAGTTTGTTAAGCAACCTATTGTGTGGATTCAAGGAGAAGTTTCTAGAAGTTTCAAGAAAGGAGTAGAAGGACAAAATGATAGAAAGATTCAATGAATCTAATAAAAACCTAATATCTATAGTGATATTTAAGTGGTGAAAGATCAAATCTACCTATTTAAGGAGGAACAAGAGATGTTTTATGGTTGTTGATTGGTGAACTTATGAAGCACTTGTGAGGAACAAAGTAGCAAAGGAAAAATGAGAAGATTGGTGAAGTGTTATTGCTTGAGTGGTTTCTAAGAAGATTAGTGATGGAGAATATGATGAAGTCAAGTCAATGAACCAGGAATGAGTTGAATGGAGATCTAAATTTGCAAAGTGAGTTGTGTCTTAATAGATCAAACCTAGTTGTTACTTTCTAACCATTGTAGTAGTAAAATACTTTAATCAAGTTTGGCGTCACAATCATATTGTAAATCCATTAATCGAGATGACATTCTAATGGAATGACCAAAATTCCTTTAGCAAGGCCACTCCTAATAGGGTGATTAAATCCTTTAATAAGGTCACATCTAAGAGTGTGTTTTGTAACCTTTAACAGGGTTGGCTCTTAACTAGGTTTACGAGTTTGACTAAATTGTTTGAAGTTGTTAAAAGTTGAATTGGTACATCTACACCTAAGGATAAATAATTTTCCCTACCCCCTTAGTTATTCTAAATATTCTTACTCTTATTTACCTTCATTCTCATCATTAGAATCTGACTCAGTGTGCTCCTCCTTAGAAATATAGCATGATGTTAGTAAACAGATTTTCTCTTCAAGAAGATCAACACACAATGACTCACAAAGCCCATATAGAAGTGCAGTCGCACTAACAGTTGGATACTTTATCATTGAATTAATAACCTTCCTCTAAATTTTATTGGGTACAACTCCCCATGTATGATTTTCAATGAATTCATTAGTTTACAAACCAAAATGCTTTCAATCAAAAAGTAAGAAAGATACATAGACATCTACCATAAACATGAAATAGATGTGAAAGAATGAACTAAATACAAAGAACTAGCAAATGACATAAAGACCACTCACCAAGCTATTACATTATAGAGCAAATGGAAAGAGACATGCATATTCTTTTCTTTCTGAATATGGATGATCAAAGCTCAAAGACAATGTATCCCTCTATCCTAAATGTGTTTCTTTTCAAATTTCTAAAGTTTCTTTTTGAAAATCTTTTGAGACTATAATGTTTCTTCATATGTATAATGTTTCTTTTTAACTAGAACATTATAAGTGACATGTTATAGATAATCTCCCTCCTCCATTAGATATTTGGCTTATTTTCTTTCAATTGCAAAGGAGGCGTTGGCTAATATCCAGACAAAATGCACCAAAGACAAAAAAAAATCAAACATGAGTCTTTTTCAGATTCACCAAAACACAACGAATTTTTCTCAAAATTTTTGTTCTTTTCGATCACAAAATATGCAAATCATGAATATTAAATGCTGAAAATTTCAAAAACTCTCATTGTGTTTTTGAAATTTAGTCAATGGTACAAATTTGTAGGGAGGATAACCACATTCACGATTGCCCTAGGTACCATGTTTCATTCACAATGATTTTGAAACCTAGATATTAGAGGATTTTAGTTGCATCAGTGTTGATTTACCACTAATTTGAATCTTCTATGGTAATTAATTCTTCTGTGTCAAAGTCCCTTTACCATGGAAAAATACATGATCTTGTTCTACAAATTAAGCATAATCAACATAATTTGGTGTTACTTTCCCACATGGGATGCATTTATAACTAAATACCAATGTACTAGATTTTCATCCCTCCTCTTTAGCATTTAGTTGCAACGAATGCCAACTCCCTGTTTCTACAAACAGATCAGGCATCTTCATTATCAAGTTTATCATACAGAATCAAATTCACTTATGATTTGGATCATTCATATTCCTTCAACATTGTTCTTTGATCATACCAAGCGTGTCAAAATTATATCAATGATTGACTTATGATTTTCTTTCATGCGGTTGGAGCAGTGATCATTTTGTTAAATACTTTGTGCATATCTCTTTCACTTGGGTTCATCTACTACTACAAATTTGACTTAAGGGACATGTCAATCTTGAGGCATACACATCCTTGTCATCCACACCACATGAAGTTGTGCTTGTTATCATATTGAATATCATTCATGGAAGAGTACATGCCCAATCATAAATGTTGATTAACTGATCTCTGAGCCATGTCATCATTTTTCATATGCTTTGGTTATGGTGATGAGTTTTATATGCCTAAAATGTGAGCTCACTTCTATGAGTCATTATATCCAAGATTGCTCAAGAATGTGGTCTCGAATGTCAGCTCATAGCTCTATATTCATGGAGTGCAAGGGTTTGTGATGGAGACCATCAGTTTGGCCTAGTTTAAGCCCATGCAAGTACACCATGAAACAAGACATTCAAGGATCAAAATATGAATGCAAATAAAGATGCAAGCTAATCTAAATGATAACAATGCAAAGCAATGCAAGAAAGGAAATAACAATGCAAGATCTAATCTATGAAAGCAAACATGGATCTAAGCTAATATGAAAATGCAAGGATGGATCATGATGATGGAAGCCATGGATGCATGAGAGAAGAAGACAAGAAGATAGAAGTTCTCCACAAAAAGCTTTAATGCACAAACTCCTTCTCCAAAAATTGCTCTCCAAACCTATAGCATAACAATAGCATAATTGTGGATGTCAAAAATGAGGAGAGGGCACTCCCTTATAAAGATTATTAAGATTAAGAGGCAATAAGATTTAATCAAGGGTGGAGAAAGAATGATCCATGTGAGACAAAATTCCACCAATGAGAAAAGAGGAGGAAAATTAAATGGAATCCCACTTAGAAATATGTGCATTTAAGTGTAGAGAATTTTTTTTAAATATTTAATTTTTATTTAATTTATTTCCTTTTTCAAGTGGGATTTTATTTAATTAAAAGGAAGCAAGTTCTTTTAATTAAATAGGAAATATTTAATTAAATTAAAAGAGGGGTTCTCTCTTAATTAATTAAATGTGGATTAATTATTTAATTCAAAGAGATGTTTTCTTTTAATTAAATAAGACTTAGGATAAAATGATCAAACCTTAGGATATATTGAAATAATTGAATTAATTACAATTTGATCAAAGAAATTGATATGAATTGATTTAATAAAATATTGCAAACCATTGATTCAGGGAATTTGATAAATTGAATAATGGGGGCCCATAGTCTAGCCGACCATTTTAGGGTGCATACATTTTCCTCTCTTTAACTAATTTGTGATCAATTTGGGAACACATTTAGTCAAAGAAAGAAATTGAAGTGTGAGATTGATTTGGGATCACAAAACAACCTAGATGTGTGGTCGATTCGGGAACACATTAGAACAAAGAATACAAATAAATTTTTGACTTTAAAAAGACAAGGATAAAATTAATAAAATCAAGGGTTGAAGTTAATAAATTTGACAAATTGAATAATGGGGGCCCATAGTCTAGGCGACCATTTTAGCGTGCATACAAGTTCAACCTTGAAATGATGTGAAGGCTTTTTGAAAAGGATCAACTTATGATAGGAATCCACACTATGAAGTCTATAGCATTCATAAGTATTCATCCATGCTTTAATATTATTTATTTGACTATTCATACCAATGGACACTGAGAGTTTCAAATCCTTTAGCAAGTGAAAGAGTATTCCTTCTAGGGTGATATCGAGACTATGTGTCTCTGCGAGTTTTACATGAAATGGGGAATCTCTCCTTTGCAATCTGAAATCCATCATTCTTGACATTTTATCAAATAGTTTACTACCTTTGAGCTTTGTGGGTTTGGCATTTTGTCAAACACTTCACCTACTATCTTACAATGCACACAGCTATCTGTCATGCAACTCATATCATGCTCCAAACTTATGACATCGAACATCTTATCACTACTCAATTGAGAAAGTTGCAGAATCATACCTATGAATTAAAGTTTAGAGTGTCTTGGGATGATGGAGATTAAGAGAAAACCACTACATTTGAGATGAAAATTTTGAATGGGGGTCCTGTATTGAGTTCTTGGAGAATTGGTCACGGGGCAATAAGATGTTGTGTTGTAATTCCACAACACTTGTATGAACTCATGTCGTGACTGAGTGTTACACTATTTATTTACATGAGATTGAACCAAGTATTATATTTAGCTTTGAAATGATGTACAAATTTTTTGAAGAAACTTTATTTATGATGTGAATCCATGTTATTTGCTACTTTGGTTTGAATTTTTACTTTAAACTCTAAACTTGGATCTTATAAACTAAACCTTGATATTTGAACCAAATAAACCACCACAACACATGGGCCACTCTGAAATTGATTGGAATTTATTCAATTTGGGAGAACTTGGAGGCATCTGCATAAACTAATCCATACAATCTAGATAAGAGAATCTATACTTGAGTTCAACCTTGAATTTGACCATTTGATCTGAATTAGGAACTTTCTAAGCTTTAGAATCACCAGACTACTTACAACAATAAATTTACATGTTCTAGTTTGAACCAATGTCAAGCTTCCTAAACCTATTTTTACTAGTTTAACCACTTTAAATTGATTCAAAGTGGTTCAAAGGCTACTCTTGAACTTACCAAAACTCAATCATAAAAATCAAATATAGCAAGATTGATTTTAAAATTTCAAAGGGGTCCATAGGGCTACTAACATATGACTTCTCCCCTTTGTCCTTATATTCCTTGGTCTTTATGTATTTGTTCTCCTTCTTGTCTTTCTTGTCACTCCTATACTTGTTAGGACATATAACAACAATATGACCAACTTCATTGCATTTTAACATATCAAAGGAAGTTTACCTTTGAATTTTCCTTTACCTCTTGGTAGCCTCCTTGCCAATAGTGATTCAATCTCATCCATGTCTTTATCATATGAATCTTAGATCACTCTCATCCTTGCTACTCTTTTCTTTCTTTTAAATTTCAATGTTTAGTGATGACTTAGAATAAATTTCAATCTTAGGCATACTATTATCAAAGTTACTTAACTCAAATGCGTTCAATCTATCAACCAAACCATTAAGAGTAAGATCATTACCAAGAATAGCTCCAAATTCCTAAATATATGATACTCTTATAGCATAAACATGCAATAATGTTCTCATTATATTACTTACAACTTATTCATTGATAATGACTCCTCCTGTATCTTTGATATCACTCACAACTTCCTTGATTCAGTTGACATATTGAACATTGTTTTATCCTTCATCTACATCTCATCATACTTGTCTCTAAGACTTTTTTCTTTGAATCTCAATACATTTTTATCTCCATTATGCACAAGTATCAGCTTTTCCCATATCTCTTTAGTAGTAGCATGTATTTGACATCATCAATCTCAACATCATTTAGTGAAGAAGCAATCTCAATCATCAGACTATTGTGTTCTTTCTTCAGGTTCATCTCTTCATCTTTCATGGGAGGGTTAAGAGGGGTGTACTAGTTGTCTATATAATATAATTCAATATATCCAATCCTAGATTGATACAATCCCATCCTTTTCCCTAAAGGGAAATTCTCCTTGTTTAGCTTTGATACCTCTCTCTTATACATCTTCAGATCTTTAACTTAAGTCCCTTCAAAAAAAATTCTCCAAGGACTCAACTCTGATACCAATTATTATATAACAACAAGAGGTGGTGAATAAGTTATAACCAATTATCCTATAGGCATTTAAAACACTTTTCATCATTTCAAACACTTTAATATTCAAGATCATTAAATTGGTAACTAGATCTAACATCAAAATATAAATTGATATAAACTTTGCAATAAACCATCAACTTAATATATACTGAGTATTAGAGTTATCTTCTAGCTTACACCAAGTTGAAACAATAAAAACTAAACATGAAACTAACTTGAAACATCATAAGAATCCATAAAAATTTGACACAATTACTTAACATGGAAACCTTGTGAAGGAAAAAACCACATGGGAATTGGTAACCCAAAATTTTCACTCCTTTGAAGTGAGCTCTATTAGGAGCCAACATTGTTAAAGGTTACATACACATTGTTAATGTGACCTTGTTAGAGGATTTTTACCATAAATCATCTAGAATTTATTCATTCTTTAAAACTTCTAAAGAATGACTTTCTCTAAAGTACATACAAAATATTCAACAAATGTCACCATTTAGGATTTCAAATGACTGTTAGGTCCACTTAGCTAAGAGATTTTATTGCTACAATGATTAGGGAGTAACAATGAAATGATCTTTTAGGTTTAACACTACCTTTCTTGTTCATATCTCTATGTCACTTAATCTCTTTCTAATTCCTTTTTGGATGATTCACACACTTCACACGTCAACTTAGCACTATCCTTTCTTGATCTTCACAATGCAGTTATGTTTAGTTCCCCTTGTTTCTTCAAATCCTTCAGCAACAACTTAATCAACAACAATTAGCTCAATTAGTAACAATAAACATTGTGTTTTTCCTTTAAACAGATTATTTTTATGTTCCTCTAGAATCTTCCAGGCTGCTTAATCATAATCATAAGACATTCATCAGGTTCATGCTCATGGAATCTAGATGCTTAGAAAATATGCTTCCACTTTAAACTTTGAGCTTCATTTTTCAATTTTTAAATCTCCTTCATTAGACCTTCTTTGAAATTATTCCACCATTGATCTTATAAGAAACTTCATCTTTATCTTTGAAACCTTTTGAACAATCCTTATTTTCACCAAATGTTGGTCTTAGATTATAATATTTCTAAAACTAATTTTCCTTTACATGCTTAGTTAACATTACATTTTTCTCGATCAATACTAGACTCAATTAATACTAAAATTGCTTGGTTGACACTACACTTTCTTCATTTATTCATTAGGTGCTTGGTGATAACTATAGTAGCTCAGTTAATATTGTGGTCCATAATTCATTGACCAAACATTTTTTCTTATACATGATCTCAACACTTAATCAAGTCATGTAAAACAATCTAACCAACATTATATTGTCAATGTCTAACTCATTCAAGTGCACATTGAATACCATATACTTATCAACACTTGCATCACCATACATTCTTCAAATCCTCTTACTCAATCAAATGATATGTCACTCTATTGAATTAGCATACTATCTAACCAACTAAGGCTTGAAATCAATGAAAACATTATCAGTTGGGGCTAAAAATGTATTTTTTTATAATTTCAAAGATGGTAAAGAAGGAGTGGCTAATATTTTGGATGAGTTACTAGAAATTGTATATGATAATGTATCTGATGGATTATCACTAGTAAGGAAGATAAGTCACTAGATGGACTTGATTCCAGGGGCCAATTTGTAAAATAAAGCAATGCATAGAATGACACCAATAAAAAGTAAGGAGTTGAACATAAAACTACATGAGTTCTTACAAAACGGGTTGATTTGAGAGAGTCTTAGTCCGTGTGTTGTACCAAAAGTATTAGCACCAAATAAGAATGAAGAATGGAGGATGTATTCAAATTTTAGGACTATTGACAAGATCACAATCAAGTACATATTTTCATTTCCAAGGATAAATGATATTATGGACTGTTGTATATTTGACAAAGATAGATCCTAAGAGTAGGTACCATTATATTCGGATCAAAGAAGGAGATGAATGAAAGACTAACTTCAAGATAAGGGAAAGATTGTATATGTGGTTAGTCATTCTTGTTGGACTAACTAGTGCACCAAGCACTTTCATGCAACTCATATTTGAGGTACAAAAGGAATTTCTAGGCAAGTTTTGTTGGAAATATTCAGGACTAACAAGGTTACTGAGAGGGGAGGGGTGAATCAGTAAACTTTAAAAAATTTAAACCAATTCTGCATAATAACAAATTCACCATTCATTCATCTTCTTTACTGTATGCATGAAAAGATTAACATACTGATTTGGTGACCCAGAAACCTTTCAATTTGAAAGTAAAACTGGGGTGGGGATAAGGCCCACAAAACTTCAATACTGCAGTATAAAGTTGGTCGGTTAAGGCTTACAATGATCACTTCTGGTGATCTGCCCTATTAGGAGCAAGTAGGATTGCTAGATCCACCTTGTTAGAGGATTTACAAACATACAATGAAGTATGCACTCTGTTAGGAGATTTACAAAAGACTTTTAAGTTTACCCTGTTAAAGGATTTAAAAATTGATTCACCTGTTAAGATGAAGTAGTGGATCTGCTTGCAACTGGTTTGCTGATTAGATCTTATGTACTGATCACTTGATGTGATGGATTTATCTTTGTTGCTCCTTGATAACCTTGCTGAATACTCTGCTACTGATTCTCTTTCAATTTGCTCAATTACATTCTTACTTCAATCTATTGCAAATGGCACAATACATTACATATATACCATTCCAATATTTACAGTAACAAGGTCGATTGAACACAAGTGGACAAAACATTACTGAGTCGGCCAAATAGTAGAAAACTCAAGTTCCTCAAACTCACTCGGTGACCTTTTGACACTCGGCATCCACTGCAATACACTGCATCGTCATGTACTCGATAAGAGCAGGGGTACGGTCCATACTAATCATTCTGAGTAGCTTGGAACTTGGTAACCACTGGTGACTCAGTAAACATTTTGTCACTCGACAGAAACTAACTCCGACGATTCACTTGGTAAGCACTGAATACTTCTTTTACCTTTCTGTCTTGGTAATCATTGAAACCTTCATTTACCTTCCTGACTCGGTAAACACTAAATCCTTCGTTTACCTTCCTGACTCGGTAAACACTACTGAACATACTTGGTAACCAACAAATGCTCGGTATGAACTGTAAACTGAGTGATGAACTCAGTAAGCATTCAGAATCAAATAAGTGTTGTAACTAATGACAAATGTATCATTATTCCAACAATCTCCCCCTTTGGCATTAGTGACAAAAACACTTATGAGCCAAAATTTATATACAAGATCTGACAAAACTGACTTGATTCTGTTGTACTGAATATACATGGGCTACCTTACATATAGCTCCCCCATAAATTATACACAAGGTTTTTACATGAGTTATATGTCTTTATTCATATTATCACCACTATGATTATTTCTTTATTACTTTATTACCTTCTCCCCTTTTGTGTCTGATTCTCCTCTATATATTACTTTCTCCCCCTTTTTGACAATAATGCCAAAGAATAAAGAATGTATTTACATGGAGACACCAAAATGTCTGATAAACTTAGAATGTACTTGAAGAATTAGTTGTAGAGTTTTATCCCAATTTTCTTACAGGATTTTACATGTGGAGAGAGCTACTTGAACTTATGCAGAAAGTTCAATCATATGGTTTGCAATAGAGAAGTTATTTTCATGGATCAATGTTTTTGAATATGCAATGTGTTTCTGCATTGTGTTCATGATGGGAAGGATCATGTTCTGGATTTCCAGCACTGTAGACCTTATCCTTCCTTCCTCTTTGAGTAGCTCTACCTACTTCTCTGCCAAAAATTTGATCCTGAGGTGATGAGATGAGCTTGAGCTGGGGTCAAGCTTCAGCGATTGGGCACTTATCTTCAGATCCTTATCTATCTTATTTAACTTTTCTCTTATTTCCTTTGTATACTCGGTAATATCAAAAATTTTTGCAAAAAGTGAGGTTACATTATTAAAAGAATTTTCAATGTTAGACAAAATTGACGTTAATTCAACCTGTTTTATTGCTAAGTACTGAGCAATGTGCTCAAGAACCTTATTTTCAAATTTCCTTTCTGCTTTCTCCATTAACTTTTCTTGTCCTGAGATATCCTCTTTAAATTTATTCACCACTTCTTCTAGCTGCAACAAAATGTGTTGAGATGAATCTACATCAACACTTATAGCCCCAGTTATTATGTTTTTAGCACTCTCAATTATGTTGAATTCTTTGTCCCTTTCATTCCTTAGTTGCATTTGCCGTGCCTTTTGCTCTAGACGCTGACTAGCCAATCTTAGTTCATTAACTATAGCAGTTTCTAGATTTATCTTTGGAATGACAATTTCTTCATCCAAATCTATATCACCATCTAATACTTTTCCTATAAGCAGCAGTTTCAATGGTGTCTTTGGTTTATCTGCAGTACTTACCTCTTTTCCTTTTTAAGTAGATACAATGGTTGATGATGCAGGACTAGTAGTCAAGACTGGAATGGGACCAACTAAAGGTAAACTAAGAGAAGTGTTGGTTGTATCAAAACTTGATATACTTCCCAAAAATGATGTACTACTCAAAAATGATGTACATACTAGTATATTTACAATTGGAGAACTGACTGGAGCAAAAATTGGGGCCAATGTGGCTGAGGAAGACAAAATTGATAAGAAACTTGGAAGACTTACTGTACAAGCTACAGGTGGAAGAGATATACTCAGTGAAGTAACTGCTGCAGTGGATGACTCGGTGGCTGATGATGTGCTTTGAAGCTTAGTAACTGAAGAAGTGACTGCCAGCTCGGTAGATGAAGTGCTTGGCACTTGCATTGCAGAAACCTGGAGCTGAGAGGAGACTGGAGGAAATTGAGCAATGGATGTCTCTGTTGTGCTCAAAATCTTGCTTGAAGATCCTATCTCCATAGTAGATTTTACAGTCTTTGGTGGAGAGTGAGGAAGGGAGGCAATGACAGCTACTGCAATTTTGACTGCATCATCCTCTTCCTTAACATTTTCTTCCTCCTTTTCTTCTTCTTCCTTCTTTTTCATTACCTGTTCAAGGTCTTCATCGATCACTTCCATGGAAATGGTGTTGCCACCATCCCTATCCTCTTCATCATCACCATTGTCATCATCATCCTTGATCTCTATGGGTTCCTCAGTTGTCTTATGCAGTTTATATGCATCACTCCAGACATCAGTTGCATTTTTAACAATTGGCTCAATGCTTCTTAGCAATATGAGACATGTATTAAATCTCATATTCATTCTGCCTTCATGATCCTTCAATGCCCTTTTGATTTCTGCATCTGTTAGGCTGGGGACCAGTTCTCTTAATCTTTGCTCAAAAATGTCTTTAACTGTTTGCTCGGTGTTCTCCCATCTCACCTTTATTTTATCAAACAGTTCAGTAGGAATTTGGGAAACAAATTGGTCTGGGGAGAATTTCCAGGTTCCCAACTTCTCCATTATCAAATCTTCAATTTCTTTTTTCTCAGCAAGAGTTCTGGTTTCATATTTCAATGCCTTGAAATTGCTGATTCCTGCACCAATCCTTAGTTGTTTCATCCTTTCTTCAAATGTTAGAGGAGGTTTGCTGAACACAACTTCTTTCTTGCCTCTCCTGGTTCTCCTTGTGAACACCGCCTGAGGTTTGGTAATGATTACCCTACCCTTTTTCTTTGCTGGCTCTGCTTCCTTTTTTGGCTCCTCTTCTTCTTCCTTTTCTTCATCCTCACCGTTGCCCTCGGTAAGCATAAGAGGTCTAGTATCAGTTTTCAGCTTTTCTATCTTTCTCTTGCCTTTAGAGATTGCTTGAGGAAGCTTGATTTCAAGCTCTATTCCAACCTTTGCCTCTTCATAGGTTCCAAATACAGGCAACTTGGGATCCACTGGTTCATTTACCAGTGCCTCAATGATATCTCTGGCATCATCGATATTTAGCTCATAGGGAAATGGTTTTACCCATGCCACTCGGGGTTTGACTGCCTAGATGTAGACTCTATCACAATCAACCATGAAATAGACATCATCCTTATAATCTTCAACAAGTTTCAGAGGTATCCTGAACCTGTTGTTCATCCTTTCCTTGAAATCTTCAAAATAATTATCCATTACCTTGTCAAAATTGATACCCATTTCTGCTATGAACTCGTTTATTTGATACAAAATTGGAGTATCTTTCCTCCATACAACTGCACCTTTAGATGGAAATAATTTCTCTACATAGAAAAATAAACAAACTAGCAAAGAACCAAATTTACAGGGGTTTGTCTTTGCAGTCCTTATGATATCCATGTTTTTATTCAATTGTTTTAATAACACATCAGCTAGGTCAAACTCCATGTTTTTCTTCACAATCTTATATGCCAAATCTACAGCCTCATGGGGTACACTATTCATCCTGCTGGAACTATACAGTTTGTATGCAATAACACAAATACCAAATTTCAGTTCTATATCTGAAACATTGTTAAGCTTTAAACCTCTTCCATCCCATATAGCTTGGGTTAGTTTCTGAAGTTCATCTCAACCTAGGGTTTTGGTGGTTTTGGCTTTGGTCAACATTGGTAAACCCGTGATCTTGTGGATCATCTTCTTCATTATGAGGATGGGTTGCTCTAACCACAATTGTCCATTATGCACATGGCTTAAGATATACCTTACCCATTTCACTTGGAAACTCCTTGGCAGATGCGGGATATGGGTTAAACCTTTGGTTTCCAAATGTTTAAACTCAAGTTTTAGGGTTCCATCCATGCATAACTCAGCTAGGGTACTATCCATATCTAGTGTCCCTATTTCTTGCACAGTACACTTGAAATGAGTACGAATATCATTGATAAGAAGTACCTTTGGAGGGATCTGCGATTGAGCTCCATGCAGGTCGAGTGATTTAGCGATGGTAGGAACGATTTTGAAATTGGGCGCCTTCCATTCGACTCCCTTCACAAGCATTTCAAAACCTTTCTTTGCCTTGCTGCCACTAGTGTTTGCGGATGCCATTGCTGCTCGGTGGGAGAACGATTTTGTAACACAAATTCTTCGCTGGGAAATTGCTTCAAATCACTTGAACTTGCTTGGATGCACTTGAAAATATATTTTCTCTGTGAACTCTGAATTCGCGATGAAAAATGAGATCAAATTCTGCCTTTTTGATCAAAATTCTATCATTAATGCTCGGGTAGGAAGGTAGCTGAGAATTAGGGTTTTACAAATAGTCACCGACTTACTCGATAAACCTTGCAACTCAGTGAACACACAAAACCTTTCTTATTTTCCTGACCAAGCTCAGTAAAGTCTGAAAACCAACCTTACTCGGTAGATGCAACACTGTGGATTATGACTTGTATCTACAATACTGATTTATCATTTCCACTCCTTCTTTCTGGAACTGCTTAGGATATGGCTTGAAGATGCAGTCCCTTATCCTTCTTGATAAGTCTAATTAGGAATGGTGGAGTCACCCACTTCTAGAGTGACATTTCCATCATTTGAATTTTCTTGCTCGGTAGACTTAGGAATCCACTGTTGTTTCATTTGCTTTCGAATATTATCAGCTCTAGTTTTCTTTTCATCTTCAACCTTTCCTATATTCATGCAATTCTTGGCTATATGACCAAGTTCAGTACAAGTATAGCATCTTATGGTTGTATCTCTCTTCCTTAGGTGATGCCTTCTACAGTTTGTTCCCATGTGTCCATATTCTCCACAATAGTGACATCTGCACCAAGTATTGTAATCCCAACCAAATATTGCTTTGACAATTTGTTCTGCTGGATTGAATGATTTTGATCTACATTTAGATGCCTTGCGTCCTTGTTTCTTGCATTTGTGACATTTGCCTTCAAACTTTGGTTTCTCCTTGCATTCATTGGCTTTGTGACCATGCTGATTGCAATTGAAACATTTGCCATTGAATTTACCTTTACCATTACTCCAACATTTGTTAGATGTATGACCTATCTTTCCACAATGATTACAGGTGGTTCTTTGATTCCTTTGGGTACCTTGTTCAAAAGATTCACCTTCTTCCTTATATCCAAGACTAGCTTTACCTTTTTGCTTATAAAAATTCTGCTCATTTTGCTGATTCAATTGACTTGTTTTTCAACATTTAGATCATTTTCCAAGCTTTCATTGATTTTCCTTTCAGATCTTAGGTCTCTTCTTAGACTTTCATTGATTTTTCTTTCAATATTCAATTCATTTCTCATTCTTTCACTTTGTGCTTTGAGAATCCTGATTTCTTCATTTGCATTGGATAGTTGATATGCTAGATCTTCATGTTCAAGGGATTAATTTTGAGTTTCATTTTCCCTTCTTTCTATTTCTTCTTGCATCATGTTTCTTTGCTCCATAATTTCACAAAATCTTATTGATTGAGTTTCTTGTTCCAATATTAGCATCCTTACTTCTTCTTGCAAAGATCCATTCTTTTGTAGTTCTTTGATTGCCTTGTCTGCCTCATTAGCTTCATTTGAACTACTTGATGGGATGAGATCTTCAATTTTTGTTTCAATATACTGATGATCATTCATTTCTTTTGCAAGATCTTTCCTTCTTTTTAGGGATAGAGAAAGATGCTCTTTTGCTTCTTTGAGTTGTATCATGGCCATTTCCAAATCTAGCATCTCATTCTCAATAGTTTTGTCAAGTCTGAATATCTCCATTGTCCTTGATCTTTGCTCAAGTTGTTTAAACTTTATCCTGAGAACCACAATGCTCTGATACCAATTTTTGGAAATATTCAGGACTAACAAGGTTACTAAGAGGGGAGTGGTGAATCAGTAAACTTTAAAAAATTTAAACCAATTCTGCATAATAACAAATTCACCATTCATTCATCTTCTTTACTGTACGCATGAAAAGATTAACATACTGATTTGGTGACCTAGAAACCTCTCAATTTGAAAGTAAAACTGGGGTGGGGATGATGCCCACGAAACTTCAATACTACAGTATAAAGTTGGCTGGTTAAGGCTTACAATGATCACTTCTAGTGATCTGCCTTGTTAGGAGCAAGTAGGACTGCTAGATCCACCTTGTTAGAGGATTTACAAACATACAATGAAGTATGCACTCTGTTAGGAGATTTACAAAAGACTTTTAAGTCTACCCTATTAAAGGATTTACAAACTGATTCACCTATTAAGATGAAGCAGTGGATCTGCTTGCAACTGGTTTGCTGATTAGATCTTATGTACTAATCACTTGATGTGATGGATATATCTTTGTTGCTCCTTGATAACCTTGTTGAATACTCTGCTGCTGATTCTCTTTCAATTCACTCAATTACATTCTTACTTCACTCTATTGCAAATGGCACAATACATTACATATATACCATTCCAATATTTATAGCAACAAGGTCGGCTGAACACAAGTGGACAAAACATTACTGAGTCGGCCAAATAGTAGAAAACTCAGGTTCCTCAAACTCACTCGGTGACCTTTTGACACTCGGCATCCACTGCAATACACTACATCATCATGTACTCGGTAAGAGCAGGGGTACGGTCCATACTAATCATTCTGAGTAGCTTGGAACTTGGTAACCACTGGTGACTCGGTAAACATTGTGTCACTCGGTAGAAACTAACTCCAACGATTCACTTGGTAAGCACTAAATACTTCTTTTACCTTTCTATCTTGGTAATCACTGAAACCTTCATTTACCTTCCTGACTCGGTAAACACTAAATCCTTCGTTTACCTTCCTGACTCGGTAAACACTACTGAACATACTTGGTAACCAACAAATGCTCGGTATGAACTGTAAACTGAGTGATGAACTCGGTAAGCATTCAGAATCAAATAAGTGTTGTAACTAATGACAAATGTATCATTATTCCAATAGTTTGACATTGTTTACCTAGATTATATTTTGATTTTTAGTAAGACATTGGAGAAGCATATCATACATATTCATAGGGTGTTTGAGAAGTTGAGGAAAGAATATTTGTTTATTAATTTGAAGAAATGTAGTTTTGTGAAGAAGGAATTGGTGTATTTAGGATTTGTAGTTTTAGAAGAAGCTCTAAAAATTAACCCTACGAAAGTGAAGGGTATCCTTGAATGACCTACTCCAAGGAATCCTACTGAGGTACAATCTTTTCATGGATCAAATAACTTTTATAGAAATTTTATTAGAAGATTTAGTAGTAGTTGTGGACCCTTGACTAGAATAATGAGAGGGGAAAGGAAAGAGTTTAAGTGGATTATAGGTGAAGATAAGAGTTTTAATTTGTTAAAATAGAAAGTTATAGAACAACCTATTTTAGCACTTCCATATTTTAACATGTTTCAATTAGAATATAATGCTAGTAGTAGTACAATAGGAATTATTTTGATAAAAGAAGGTAGACCCATTGCTTATTTCAGTGAGAAGATAAATGATGCCAAAAGAAAATAGTCTATTTATGATTAGGAAGTTTATGCTATAGTTCAAGGATTGAATAAGTGGGGATACTATCTTCTTCCCAAGGAATTTTTTTTTTAGACTAATCATCAAGCTTTGTAATATTTGAGTAGTCAAGGAAAATTGAATCAAAGGCATTTTGAAAAGGTTTGAGTTTTTGCAGAGTTACACATTTATTATGAAACATATGAGTGGGAAGTCTAACAGGGTTGCAGATACTATTAGTAGGAGACAAATTTTTCTAATAGAGATACCAATTGAGGTGGTTGGGTCCAAGGAACTCATAAGTTTGTATCCAGAGGATCCTAATTTTGGTGAAGCTTGGAAAACATGTATGATACCTATTACACTTGACAAGGAAAAGTGGTTGGATTTCATAATCCAGGATGGTATGCTATTCACAAGAAGTCATTTATGCATTCCAAAAATTTGTATGAGGGAGAACCTCATCAAGGAGAAGCACAATGGAGGGTTGGATGGACATTTTGGTGGATATAAAACCATTGCTCTAGGTAATGAGAATTATTACTAGTTAGAAAGTATGTTAGATGGAAAAAGGAGTTTTCAAAAAGTTGTGGAAGGATTAGCATGGATTTAGTTCTTGGTTTACCAAGGAATCAATTAGGAAATTATTAAATTTTGTAGTAGTGGATGGGTTGTTTAAAATGGAACATTTCATTCCCTGTAAAAAGACTATTGATATTTATCATGTGGCATAGTTATTTTTTAGAGAAGTGGTGAGACTACATGATCTACCAAAGAGAATAGTTTTAGATTGAGATAACAAGTTGGTTGGATATTTCTAGTGCACATTGTGGAAGAAGTTGAAGACAAATTTGAAGTTTAGCTCATCACATCATCCACAAACTAATGGATAGATAGAGGTTGTGAATAGGAGTTTTGGGAACTTTTTGAGATGCTTGGTTGGACATAAGCCAAAAGGATGGGATTTGATTTTACCACAGACAAAATTTGTATATAATAATTTTGTTAATAGTAGTATCGGTAAAGAACCATTCTAGATTTCAAATGAGAGAAGTCCTAGTGATTCTTCAAAATTGAGGAAGTTGGATGAAAGAGAGATAAGTAGTGTTAAAGCTAGGGATTTTGCAGAATATTTGAAGAAAATCCATGAGGAGGTAAAGAAGTACATCACAAAGATGAATCCGCATGAGAAGGCCAATGAAGATGAGAAAAGAAGGCATAATAAGTTTTAGGTTGGGGATGAAGTCATGGTTCATTTGAGGAAGGAGAAATTTCTAGTAAATATATATATCAATTGATAAGTAGGAGATGATTTCCACAGCTAGTCAAATTGTGATGTGAATATCAGGATTTAACTGTGTGATTTTTGAGTCAAACTCGATGACCCATGTTTCATGAGTAGTGATTCAACATGAATCCATCTCTCATGAGAATAAATGGAACACTTAGCACTCATTGGATCTAGGTGATGCTCACAGGGGTGAAGCACCGGGACTTCCCGGGAGGTCACCCATCCCAGTACTACTCCAGCCTGAGCGCGCTTAACTACGGAGTTTCCTCCACAGTTAAACCCAAAGCTTGCAACCCCATTTGCAAAACCTTCACCAAGTGTTGTGCCTTATGAACCATTCATTAGGAAGCCCCTTAAGCTCATCAATTGATAAGTAGGAGATGATTTCCACAGCTAGTCAAATTGTGATGTGAATATCAGGATTTAACTGTGTGATTTTTGAGTCAAACTCGATGACCCATGTTTCATGAGTAGTGATTCAACATGAATCCATCTCTCATGAGAATAAATGGAACACTTAGCACTCATTGGATCTAGGTGATGCTCACAGGGGTGAAGCACCGGGACTTCCCGGGAGGTCACCCATCCCAGTACTACTCCAGCCTGAGCGCACTTAACTACGAAGTTTCCTCTACAGTTAAACCCAAAGCTTGCAACCCCATTTGCAAAACCTTCACCAAGTGTTGTGCCTTATGAACCATTCATTAGGAAGCCCCTTAAGCTCATCAATTGATAAGTAGGAGATGATTTCCACAGCTAGTCAAATTGTGATGTGAATATCAGGATTTAACTGTGTGATTTTTGAGTCAAACTCGATGACCCATGTTTCATGAGTAGTGATTCAACATGAATCCATCTCTCATGAGAATAAATGGAACACTTAGCACTCATTGGATCTAGGTGATGCTCACAGGGGTGAAGCACCGAGACTTCCCGGGAGGTCACCCATCCCAGTACTACTCCAGCCTGAGCGCGCTTAACTACGGAGTTTCCTCCACAGTTAAACCCAAAGCTTGCAACCCCATTTGCAAAACCTTCACCAAGTGTTGTGCCTTATGAACCATTCATTAGGAAGCCCCTTAAGCTCATCAATTGATAAGTAGGAGATGATTTCCACAGCTAGTCAAATTGTGATGTGAATATCAGGATTTAACTGTGTGATTTTTGAGTCAAACTCGATGACCCATGTTTCATGAGTAGTGATTCAACATGAATCCATCTCTCATGAGAATAAATGGAACACTTAGCACTCATTGGATCTAGGTGATGCTCACAGGGGTGAAGCACCGGGACTTCCTGGGAGGTCACCCATCCCAGTACTACTCCAGCCTGAGCGCGCTTAACTACGGAGTTTCCTCCACAGTTAAACCCAAAGCTTGCAACCCCATTTGCAAAACCTTCACCAAGTGTTGTGCCTTATGAACCATTCATTAGGAAGCCCCTTAAGCTCATCAATTGATAAGTAGGAGATGATTTCCACAGCTAGTCAAAGTTTGACTCAAAAATCACACAGTTAAATCCTGATATTCACATCACAACTTGACTAGCTGTGGAAATCATCTCCTACTTATCAATTGATGAGCTTAAGGGGCTTCCTAATGAATGGTTCATAAGGCACAACACTTGGTGAAGGTTTTGCAAATGGGGTTGCAAGCTTTGGGTTTAACTGTGGAGGAAACTCTGTAGTTAAGCGCGCTCAGGCTGGAGTAGTACTGGGATGGGTGACCTCCCAGGAAGTCCCGGTCCTTCACCCCTGTGAGCATCACCTAGATCCAATGAGTGCTAAGTGTTCCATTTATTCTCATGAGAGATGGATTCATGTTGAATCACTACTCATGAAACATGGGTCATCGAGTTTGACTCAAAAATCACACAGTTAAATCCTGATATTCACATCACAATTTGACTAGCTGGAAATCATCTCCTACTTATCAATTGATGAGCTTAAGGGGCTTCCTAATGAATGGTTCATAAGGCACAACACTTGGTGAAGGTTTTGCAAATGGGGTTGCAAGCTTTGGGTTTAACTATGGAGGAAACTCCGTAGTTAAGCGCGCTCAGGCTGGAGTAGTACTGGGATGGGTGACCTCCCGGGAAGTCCCGGTGCTTCACCCCTGTGAGCATCACCTAGATCCAATGAGTTCTAAGTGTTCCATTTATTCTCATGAGAGATGGATTCATGTTGAATCACTACTCATGAAACATGGGTCATCGAGTTTGACTCAAAAATCACACAGTTAAATCCTAATATTCACATCACAATTTGACTAGCTGTGGAAATCATCTCCTACTTATCAATTGATGAGCTTAAGGGGCTTCCTAATGAATGGTTCATAAGGCACAACAATTGGTGAAGGTTTTGCAAATGGGGTTGCAAGCTTTGGGTTTAACTGTGGAGGAAACTCCGTAGTTAAGCGCGCTCAGGCTGGAGTAGTACTGGGATGGGTGACCTCCCGGGAAGTCCCGGTGCTTCACCCCTGTGAGCATCACCTAGATCCAATGAGTGCTAAGTGTTCCATTTATTCTCATGAGAGATGGATTCATGTTGAATCACTACTCATGAAACATGGGTCATCGAGTCTGACTCAAAAATCACACAGTTAAATCCTGATATTCACATCACAATTTGACTGGCTGTGGAAATCATCTCCTACTTATCAATTGATGAGCTTAAGGGACTTCCTAATGAATGGTTCATAAGGCACAACACTTGGTGAAGGTTTTGCAAATGGGGTTGCAAGCTTTGGGTTTAACTGTGGAGGAAACTCCGTAGTTAAGCGCGCTCAGGCTGGAGTAGTACTGGGATGGGTGACCTCCCGAGAAGTCCCGGTGCTTCACCCCTGTGAGCATCACCTAGATCCAATGAGTGCTAAGTGTTCCATTTATTCTCATGAGAGATGGATTCATGTTGAATCACTACTCATGAAACATGGGTCATCAAGTTTGACTCAAAAATCACACAGTTAAATCCTGATATTCACATCACAATTTGACTAGCTGTGGAAATCATCTCCTACTTATCAATTGATGAGCTTAAGGAGCTTCCTAATGAATGGTTCATAAGGCACAACACTTGGTGAAGGTTTTGCAAATGGGGTTGCAAGCTTTGGGTTTAACTATGGAGGAAACTCCGTAGTTAAGCGCGCTCAGGCTGGAGTAGTACTGGGATGGGTGACCTCCCAGGAAGTCCTAGTGCTTCACCCCTGTGAGCATCACCTAGATCCAATGAGTGCTAAGTGTTCCATTTATTCTCATGAGATATGGATTCATGTTGAATCACTACTCATGAAACATGGGTCATCGAGTTTGACTCAAAAATCACACAGTTAAATCCTGATATTCACATCACAATTTGACTAGCTGTGGAAATCATCTCCTACTTATCAATTGATGAGCTTAAGGGGCTTCCTAATGAATGGTTCATAAGGCACAACACTTGGTGAAGGTTTTGCAAATGGGGTTGCAAGCTTTGGGTTTAACTGTGGAGGAAACTCCGTAGTTAAGCGCGCTCAGGCTGGAGTAGTACTGGGATGGGTGACCTCCCGGGAAGTCCCGGTGCTTCACCCCTGTGAGCATCACCTAGATCCAATGAGTGCTAAGTGTTCCATTTATTCTCATGAGAGATGGATTCATGTTGAATCACTACTCATGAAACATGGGTCATCGAGTTTGACTCAAAAATCACACAGTTAAATCCTGATATTCACATCACAACTATATATATCAAGCTGAATATGAAGAAGTTTAGACCATGTTAGATAGTAAAGAAGCATGATTTAGGAAATGCCTATGAAGTTGACTCTTGAGTTTCCTGCTAAGCTGACTATTTCACTAGTATTTAACATTTTATATCTAATAGAGTATCATGAAGGAGGTATTGTAGATGAGGTCACTAAGGCAAAATGGAGTAATTGGGCAATTATTTCAACTAAAAAGGAGATCAAGGATATACTAGACAATAGTATTAGAAGAAGTACAAGGGAAAAAAACCTATGAAGAATATGTGATCAAATGGAAAGGGGGACTAGTAAAAAATTCATCATGGCTGAAAAGGGAGGTTATTTATTATCTTAGTTTTCCTCTAAATGACTGAGATGCAATAGAGTCACTTCTTAATTTACCTCAGGTGTCTGATGCAAGAGCATCCTAGGTGTAAGAGAAATCTTGCACCACCAAAAAATATTTCTCTTTGTCTATTTTCAATAACAACTATTTCAGTCTAGAGTGTCTATTTGTGGAAGATTTATATTTTAGTAAGTTGTTTAAGTGAGCTTAAAATTCTCTAATTTCATGTGTGGAGATTCACATTAGATACATCAGCCTTCTAGATGAGTTTCATTGCCATATCATATGTATTAGTGAAGTTATTGTATTTTTTTTGTATCAATTTTTGGTATTAAAACTTCAGGCTCAAAAATGAAGGCCTCAATGGCTCCAAATAAAGGTCAAACCTCAGCTAATGGATGCTTATATAATAAACCTCTATAGAACACAAGATACCCTTGTTGAAAAGGAGTTATTATATCCAATCGGGTCAATAGTTTGTAAGTTGTGGTCTCCAAAAGTTGGGCCATCCAAAAATGTAATTTGTAAATTATTTTGAGTTGATTCTATGTAATAAAGTGTAATGAATTATATAATTTGAGGTTGGTCAACCTCAATATTTTGGGCTAAGTGTCTAGAACCTCCCTGGCAATGGAAATATCCTATATAAGAAAGTCTTGTAGGTTGCCTAGGGTATTTTAGGTGGTAGTTCATAGCTCTATCTTGTAGATTATTGCAAGGAAGGTGCCCATGTGGATTTTGATATTGTAATTCTAAAATTTGCAATTCCACACTTGTGATGATAATAAGAAGTCCATATTTTATTCTTGCAAATTGTTGTTGTTTTTATAATTATGTTGTGTGTTTGTGGTATTAAGGGGAGCATACTTCATAAGTTATAGTGAAAATAATCTTTAGATACTTGAAAAGCACTATAGATTATGAATTATAGTATGCTCATGAAGGTTATTTTTCTCTAGGTATCTTTATTAATTTGAATGGGCATGCAATATTTATGATCGAAATAACACAAGTGGTGCTGCATTATTTCTAGGTGGAAGGCGTGTACCCTAGACAAGAAAGAAATAGAATTGTACATATCAACCAATAGATGAATCATAACTATGACAACATCTATCAAATACACATAGGTATCTTGGATGAAGAAAATCCAATAAGGGATTAAGGCAAAGATAACTGAATTAGTGACAATATATTAAGATAATACTAGTGACATGACATATCTAGAAACTCAATGATGCACTTAAAGACAAAGAACATTGCTATCATGTATCATTTATTGAGAAAATAGATGCATGATAAAGTGGTAAAATTGGAATAAATCCCAACTAAAGAGAAAATTATAGATTTATTTAGAAAATCACTTCCCAAGGATACTTTTTAGCACATTGGATGTAAGTTGGGGGTCATGCCCCTAATCGAGAAGAATTAAGATGCATGTGTTGCATCAATCCAATGAGTATTAATTTTTAATCTTAATGGAATGATGTAAATGGAACTTCTCATTAGTTGGAGCAGTTAGATAGTTAAAAAAATCTTGATTTCTATGGTGCCTTTTTCATTGTTGTCCAAAGGAGAAAATTAAAAAAATAAAAAAGTGGGAGAAGAGTAACAGAGAATTATAACATAATGGCATAAGAATAAAATTACTGAAGGTAGATGATATGTAAAGTATTATGAGTAGACAGACACAGGAAGAGAAATTGATGAAACATCTAAGAGCTTGAATTTGACTACTTCTATCTGATTGGTGTTTCAAGAATAGATTTTGGTATTGCTTGGTGTGTTTCCAAGATGGGTAAGTATATTGATAGTTTGACTATGTGTTGTATTAGTTATGTTATTGTCAATTATGTTAACTTATGTGTTTGGTTAACTATGTTCTTGATGTACTAAGTCATGATAGAATAGGTGATGAGAGAGTTATGTTGTAATTCATGGTGTGTAGTTGTGCACTTAGTTTTTAAAGGTCCTTAATATTATATCTCTATGACCACACATATTAATGGTAATTTTGGTGTAAATAGGAAATTGGTTTAAAGTGTAGGAAAAATGACAAGAATAAATAAGAATATTTGAACTATGTGTTATCCAAGAATGAAATGAGGTGTTGTGATTGGATATATTGGATATTGATAATGTTGTTGAGTTATTATTGAAACTACATCATGATTGGTGATTCATGGAAAAAGTTATAAGACTTTGATGTTCTGACAATGAAGCAATGAAGAACAAATAGTAAAATTCTTGATCAATGAAGGAAAATTAGTTTGTGATGCCCATTGAACATTGAAGGATATGTGATGATGTGTCTAAAATAAAGTTTAATTTTAGGTATGATTCTTAGTGGTTAGTATGATCAATAATTCATGATGAGGTAAATGAACCTAGGAAAGTGTAATGTAACTCCCCGTGAGGGAACCCAAAAGAAAATAACCTAAAGTTTCACTAAGTTTGCCAAACATTTTCTTTTTGAAAGATAATAACTTAACAACAACATAAATAATATAGCAAAAGTAATAACATACACATAAGCACATAGCATAAAATAGATTACAATTCTTAAGGGTCCCATGACATTGAATAAAATTTAAGTTTAATTTATACTAAAACCAAAATATAACACATCCACATTGAAGAATAACTAAAATTATGAATCCATTTAAATAATATACAATTATTATGAATTTCACTTGGAAATAAATAAAATGCACAATCATCCATTGTACAGGTCACAAGGTATGAAAGGCTAAAAGAATATACATCATAAAATGGATTACATCATCTCTCAAGATCCATTAAATAAAATACAATAAAATAGGTATAACAATCCATCATAGTACAAAAGAATAGAATGAAAGGAAATGTAGAATAGGGAACTCTAGCCATGGTATCAAACTCATGGATCTTAGTGGTAAAAGTCAAAAAGCACTACCACCTAACCTCATGGTAACTTGAAAAGGGTGATAAACTCAAGTCCCTAATGAATATCAAAACACAAGTCATAACCAAAATCTAGGTCAAGGAAACATTTGAAAGAAAACTATCTCAAAGGGTACCAAGACTCAAGTATTATCTAATCATAGAGACAACATAGACATGTAGGAAATCTACTATGCAAGTGGACAAGTGTCATCACATGAGCCAACTCTAAGGTTACCCTAGCAACCACTATGGACTTCAAATGGCCTAGTGTCTCTATGTGGCATCAATATCCTTTTGTATAGACAAGACATACTACCAAGTCAACTCTAAGGTGACCCTGGCAGTCCCTTAAGACTCCAGATCCCCTAGTGACTTTATGTGGCACCAATATCTTATTAATTCATTTTAAACCCATTTAATGAAATGTTATCACTTATTAAAATAATCTACAATGGGTTACACAACAACCTCTTTAGGGCCTCAACCTCCATTACAAGCCACTTCCCAACATGACATATAGATAACCTACCCTGAGCTCAATAAAAGCAAAAGGTTGCATACGACCATAAACTACACATCATTTCTTAAACAAGCAACTAGAAAGTATGTAAATATCACTGATCAAAATCACAAATTTTACCAATACAATCATCCTAGCAGGACTGATCCAAAATCAAGTATGCATATACAAAACCATGACATCATATGACATCACCTAAAAGTAATAACTAATAATCACCTCAATCCTATACAAACTGGGAAGCAATCCAAAGATAACCAATCAAAGACTCAAAGGTTATATCAGAAAAGACACATCATCCACCTCAGTTCTATACAAACACTAGAAAGCAATAACAACCAATAGATCAAACTCATCATAGAACACACATGACACATCACCATTCTCAAGTATAGAAGATCATATATAAAACATCATCATGACATCACATAGCAAACTGCTAATCCTCTGGTAAACATCATGACTGTACAAAGCACTAAAACAACCTAAAACCCAACATCAATAAATCACATATCACATATAGTACATACAATGTAAACTTTCTCAATACATTCAGTTTTGAAAACACAAAGGTTTAATTTTCATTAAAGGTTTCCAAGTTTCCATTTTCGTTTCCAAATATTACAATTGATAATATTTTTGATCTCAATCAGGATTTTAGTTTCCATTTCTTTAGTTTCCAGATTCACTAAGATTTATGAGTTCACTAGAATCCCAAACAATTCAACAATTCATATAAAGTTGTTTAAACATTGTTTCATAGGTCAATTCATTATCAAAACATAAGAGTTCAATAAACATACACATTATAGTTTTCATCTTTTTAAAGTGTGTTAATTGCTAAGGTTTTCGAATAAGAAAATTTCCCTAGTAATATAAATCATTTTCATATAAAATCAAGTCATCAAGCACAACCCAAGTTTACTAAAGATAACCATTTTTCCCAATTTACAATTTGCAATAAACTTGTACACATACATTTTAATAATAAATTAATTAAAAACTTTAATAAAAATTTATTAAAATTTAATCAAAAATTATTAAATTATTAATGATTATAATAATTTATTTATAAAATAACTTATTTTAAATTATTAATAAAATAATGACCAATCTTATTAATGAAATAATAATTAACAATAATAATATAATTAACAAATCATATTAATTAAATTAATTAATGACAACTATATTAACAAAATAATTTAGTAAAATATTTAAAATTTAACAATTTTAAACATATTAAAAACTATTAAAAAATAATAAATAAAAAGCATGTTTTTAAAGGCCCGTCAACCTAACTAGCATCCCTGTTGTAGTAGCAGGGTACTACATCAACAATACCTACTGCTGCCACAACAAGACTATTGTGCGCAGTCCCATGTGGTCGTCGATAGTTAGGAAGGAGGAGAAGGGGGTTGGGGGGTTGGTGGTCCCTACCTGCCATTAAATATTTTTTAAAAATTGTTTGATAAAACAAACAAACACATGCCCGCCTTCATTTTTAATTTTTTTTGTTCTTTTTTAAATATATTTTTATAATTATCACAGTAATTATATATATATATATATATATATATATATATATATATATATATATATATATATATATATATATATATATATATATATATATATATATATATATATATATATATATATATATATATATATATATATATATATATATATATATATATATATATAGATTAATTACCAATACAATCCTAGTATAGAAACCCAAATCAAACAGTCAACATCAACAAAACAAAATTAATTTTCTCTTCAAAATTCACAACCTGATTTTAACAAATCCATTATGAATCACCCAATTTAAATTAGACAAGGGTTTCAAATTTCCAATTTACATATAGATGATTTCAAAATGAAGAACATTAATATCATGAACAAGAGTTTTAGATTCAATTCATAGACTAAGGTTTCTCAAATGAAGAACGATAAAATCACATTCAAGGGTTGCAAATTCAATTCAATTCTGAAAACAAGTTTGCAAACACGAAGAAGATAGAGAAATCAAGAATGAGAAACTACTGCACAAACCCACAAGATCCTACTTGGATCTTATGCTAAAACAATGAACGTACAAAACACACAAGAATTTCCTTCCTTTCAAAAACCCTCTTCTCAAAAATTAGCTCCTCCAAAACTCTGGTTCCTACAAAATGAGCTCTAGATCTCTGATAAAGAGTTCTCCCCTAAATTTAAGTTTTCAATTGTGCAATCACGCAAGAAGACTCATTGATCTTTATCTTTTATTATTTAATTATATTTTAATTTCATGCACAACCTTTTTGCCATATATTTAAAATCTCTATCAAATTAATTTATTTTTCTCTCTAATTAATCATGAGATGCTTTCAATATAATATTTATTAAATTTAACTAATAATATTATTTAGAGTTTATTATTAAAATAAAACTCCTAAATAAATTATTATTAAATTAAATAAATATAAAATGCCAAAATTATACTTTAACTAATCTTTTAAATTTAATTCTTTCTTTAATTAATTTCTCAATTAATTAAATATTAAATTTTCTTTATAAATTTTTTATTAAATTAAATCATTAAATACTCCTTTAATTTGATTTAATTATAATAGAAAATCATCATAGGCCCACTAAATTAAATCTAAAAGCTCAACTGAAAGACAAAGCACATAATCAAACTCTACAGTCAAAATCATGAATTCACATCACTTAACAAATTCGAATAGGTAAACAACTCAGATACTTGTCCTACTTTCTAGGATAATTGGCTTAAGGTTTAGAATTCAGACTCAACAATTATCTCCCCACTTAAACCATTAAGATATTGCGATAAGATACACTCATCCTGGCAATTCAAAGAAGTCGATACCTGGTACCTGCAATCTGCATAAAATCCATGCATGTACAAACACATATATTCTAAAATAAATAGGTAATGACAAGAAGTAGTGCATCATGTAGATCCCTACTAAAAAGTGACTATGACTCCCTTCCTCAACCATATTAGAAACATGAATCATAAAATAAAACATACAAGTACACCATATGCATGCAAGTATGGGGTAAGTAACCATATAATTGTATATAAATCATTTATCTAACTTAATCATCATGAGATAACTGAAATCACTAACTATACATACATATATCATCACCAAAAGGACATAAACACATGAAATAATTGAAATAACCAAATAACTCATCACATAAATCAACCGAGTATGAAATAACATCTAAACAAATCTAGTAACTGGGTATCGCTAATCATAAAAGATAACCATAAAATATGCCTAAAAGAATCTGACAATACAATTAAAAAAAACTCAACTAGGAGTAGTCATTACATGTAATAAGTTTTAACTTTCTTGTCAAATTAGTGTTTGATTGGATTTGGATGTCGGTACAAGTTGTAGAATGATTCCAACTTTATTGGTGGAATTCTAAGGAGGGAAAATGAATATCATATAAAGTGTTAAGGCAATGAAAAACCCTAATTCATGAAATGTATTAATATCATTATGTGTATGAAAGAGAAAGAGGAGTGTGCAAATATAATGTGTTTGGAGATGAAAGATGATAAATACATAAGTGTAATTTAGAACAAGAGTTAATCTACATGTGAGGAATTAGTATGAGCTAAATTAGATTGTACAAGTAAGGCAATGGTACTATTTATCCAATTATTCTACTTATTTTTCCTAATAGTTGTAACAAGCCAAATCCCTGAATTGGGTAGATCCCAACAAACCTTTATCATAAATCCTTGAAGAGGGTAACACTTTAGCTAGTGTTAAGTCCTCTTAGAAGGTTACTCCTGATTGGGTAAATCTCTTAATAGGTATAGAGGGAAATCCCTTAACCAGGTGGCTCCTAACAAGGCTAGTTCTTTATATGACTTATTGTAAGCTCCTAATAGGGTTAAACTCTTAACCAACCATACTTTGAAATTGTACATTCATATACATGGGCATCAATTTGACTGTGGGTTTCACCCAATCATATTTACATGAAAAAAATACTTGTTTCATGTGTTGAATGTGGTTATATGTGTTGGAATACTTTAAGAATAATTAAAAGGGGGGGGGGCGGGGGTGGGGTGGGTGGTTAGTGGGGGGTGGTGAATCAATTATCCAAGGTCTAGATGTATAAATAAAACTTTTCACAGCTTAGTGAACCCATAAAACATTTATCTTCATGCATGCATCCATAATATTATGCAATCATTTAAAACTTGTTGGTTACTATCAAATCAACTTGTAGAAATGTAAACATGAAACACAATAGATTTATCAGCACATTTGACACAATGATTTACATGGAAACCCAATTTGGTAAAAACCACCAGTAACATGCTACTCTTTTTCACTCTTTTGAAGTGATGCCTTGTGAAAGACCAACCCTATTAAAGGTTACAATACACATTGTTAAATGTGACCCTATTAAAGGATTTCAATCACCCTATTAGGAATGAGCCTTGTTAGAGGACTTTAGAGCATTCACTTGGAATGTCACCCAGTTAAAGGATTTACAAATGACTATTAGGTCAACCTTAATCCAAAGGATTTACCCTAGACTGATATAATTATTAGAGAGTAACCGTAAGGCTTGATCTGATAACAACTCACAACTTCACTTTGTAGACAAATTTCAGCTCTGATAGCTTGTTCACCCTTCAAGCATTCATACCCTTAACCCTTCTTTCTTAACATGCCAATGCAGACTCTTCTCTTAGTTCACTTGATGAAGCAAAACCTCTTCATCAATCAAATAAGTGATAGTACTTAAATCCTATAAGCAGTTTTCTTACCAACAAATAGTAGGTTTGACATCAATGACAAAACAATGATTGAAACATATTGATCATGCTTGTATCAATCTATTATCAACAATCTCCCTCTTTAATAGTCTTCTTCAATCTATTTTCAACAAGATGGTTATTTCTTGTTGTATATTTCATTTCAAGTAAAATTTCTTTATAACATGCATGTGGTGAAGGTTTAAAGGAAGATTTTTATTAGATCTGATTTTTGGTTTATCATAGATTACTGATTCACTCCCCTCTCAGTAATCTTATGGCCTAATTGTTCCACCAAAGGACCACTTATTTTACTCTTATTATAATTTTTAACCATATCACCCAATACTTATAAAAAAAAAAACTATGTCACCCAACGTTCCATATAAAAAATATCTAGTGAAAAATTATTTGTAGTCTAAGTTGTAACTACACAAGCTCAAGAAGGAGAATATTTTTATTTTTTAATTAATTGATTGGAATATGTTGATCATCATAGAAATCCTCGAATAAGAATTTTTTTATATTCTAACCATGAGATTCACACAAATTAGAGACATCCCTAAATAATTCATATTATCTAGTAAAATATCTTATCACTAAAGTTAACTTATACAATTGAATTCAAATAGGGACTTGCATTAACACTTCAATTTCAGAACCACTTTAATAAGTTAAAAAAGCACATATATAATATCACATTCCCTATGAGCCATGATTCCCCTTTAAGGATTTGATCATTTTCTTCCTCTATTAGGAAAGTAATTTTCATACATCCCTATTGAAGTAATTGAATATCTATCTTGAGGAAATTTCACAAAGTTTGTTCTGATTTTTTATTTTGTTCGTAGGAAAGATAGATGATCAAAAATCTTGCAACTTCCACCCTATTTTCTAATTTTATAATATTTGAGTTGATCAAGTCATTTATGATAATAAATATCTAGATCATTTCTTGCTAAGAGGCTTCATGTGTGTATCTATACCTCCCACACAATTTCCATTTGACAAAACTCTTATCATCTCACTTAAAATGTTACCTAGCCCCTCACCATTTTTTGACAAATTATTGTTATGAATAAGGATTTTTTGTCCTCTTCTATTTCTAGCATAAAGTGGCATTCCTCACTAGCTAGAATACTTTTCCTTATATAGTTATTTGTCTATAACTAATTACTAAATATTTGTCTAGAATTTTTCCCTCATCATTCTTCGCATCCTGTTTACCAATTTTTTTGATATTTTCTTCTAAATCTTATTGAACATTTATATTTTCATCTTTTGATTATTAATGAAATTTTTGAAGTAATTGCATGTACATAGAAACACATTTTATTTTATTTGTAATACTATATTTTTTTATGTCATGATATTTCAAAAATAAATGTTTTTGAAGAGTGTTTGTGAACATGGTTATATCCTTGTTTTCATATAAGTTACTCCTCTTAATGCAAAAAAAATCATATAAATGGAGAAATCAAGAAATATCTAAATAGGGAAGTGTTAATTCATACAAACATTAAATTGAATAAAACTAGGGGAAATGAACAAGAAAACAAGTAGATACAACTACCAACTCACAACTCATTACATTTACAATTTAACACGTTTAGATTTTATGTATTTAATTTTAATAATTTATTTTAAACATGATCATACATTGTTATGGTGAGGAAGATACCATTATAATTATAATATCTCTCTTCATTTTTTACATGAGAGTGAGTGTGCCTCCACCATCAATGTGGGGATGTTGTTCTTTCTTTCCATGCATTTTTTCAAGATGGATTAGTGTTATGAGATTCCCTTCATAGAGGTAAATATCATTCTTGCAAATGATTCCCCATCATATGATGGCTTGTGCATTATACTTAATTACACTTAATTGACACCTTCATTTTAAAGACATAGAATTTTCATTGTTCACTTGTTGGTTTATAGATTTGACTCTGCATATATATACTTTCCTCTAATTCCCTTCTATTACAAATATCAATTAGAGACATGAACTTTACATCCATATTATTTGTTGGAATAAGTATATGGGAAACAAGATACTAAGATGGGGGGGCGGTGAATCAAGATCTTAAAATTTTGTCTTCTTCTAAATCAATTCTATTAATTTATCTCACAGATTTATCAATACAATTGTAATATTGAAACATAAATGAAATAAATCACATCCATAAAAGTTTAACACATAACATAATCATTTGGTTACCCAAAAATACTTCAAGATGAAGGTAAAACTAGGGTGGGGATGAAGACCACAAATCTTCACTGTTGCAACAATAAAGTTAACCTATTAAGGTTACAATATTTGATCATAAAATATGATAGTCCCTATTAAAAGATTAAGAGACTATAAGGTCTCACCTTGTTAAAGAATTTTACACTCACAATAAAGTAAGGACTGTGTTAAGAGATTTACATAGGCATGTTAGGACCTCTCTATTAAGATATTTACCCTATCTCAATTATAAAATAACTGATTTAGTACCTGACCCTCAATTTTCTCTATAAGATGATATTTAGTCTACTTTATCCTATATCTTTGATTTGATTCTCCTAATCTGATATCTTTGTTCATTCCTTCACTACTTTGATTGCTTCTATTGGATCTACTCTTGAACCTTCACCTTCACTCCTTTACATGTACATACTCCTTATGCATTTCAATGTGCATGAAATCCTTTACTTTCACTTGTACTGATTCTAGTGTTAGAATCATCCTTAAATAGATGTTATGTGAAGTTTCTAGATCTTGATTGATAGCTTAAACTTCTTCACCATTACCTTTTGCAATGACATGTAATCAACATCTAAGTTGTCTCTACAAATATTAAATGTCATAGAAATTTCAGCCAAAATGGTTTACATATGAATTTGTTCCATTACAAACTCTCATTTCAAAAATGAATTACTTGGCATTTGAATGCTCTAACACTTGGCCATGTATTCATGAACCTTTATGTTGTTACTTGGCTTCTATATAACTCTTTGCTCGACTCTTGATAACTTTTCAATATGTTCAATCTTTGTTAAATTGCTTGGCTCATACTATATTCCTCATCTCACCTATCTTCTTGGTCTCTAGTAAATGCTTAAAAATTGCTATCTTTCTCAATATAAGTGTTGTATGATCAACCTTTACTAGATAACTCATTTCTAGTGATGACCTTGTAATCCTTTCTAGTAAATGACTTGCAAATGACTAAGTGTTTAGACACTAATTGACAACATAGACTTAGTGATCAACAATCTCCCGCTTTAACATTAGTGGAAAAAACACTTTTTCATGAAATCATTTCATTGAAAAATGTATTCTCCCTTTGAGACCAAAAATTTTATTTTGTTCAATCTGATATATCTGATATGTAATTCTTATCTCACCCTTTCTCATTATTTTTTATCTCTCACTTTGTTCTTTCATTCTTTCTCATCATTCCCCCTTATTTTTATCACTAATAGAACTTGAGGCTTTTGGAGTTAGCTGATACTTCTCAAGAAATTGTTGATGACTTGCCACAATAGTGGCACAACCAGTATTCCATCTTTCCTTTACCTGATCCAAAATATGTAGTTGAATCTCTAGCTCCGGTGCTAGGTCAATAATTCTTGCAATGTTTAAAATAATTGTCTCTTTCTTCAAAATATATCTAGCATCAAAGATTAACTTCTAAAATATGTCTATATATGGAAATAATTGAAGTCCTTATAGCTGCATCTTTAGCTATGAGGTCAGTTAACCTCTCTTGACTAAATGACATTTCATTGTAAGAAAATGAGCTTGAACTTGTGTTTTTTCCCAATGTGAGAAGATTAGCTATCATCCCTACATGTAATAGCTCTAATGAGCATGTAGTATTTGTTGTAAAGATATCTACATCACACAATTTCACATACAAATAATTCATGGTCTTCAAAATTGTTTTCAATTGTGTCATAGATGTAGAAAGCTCAACTTGTCTCTGTACAAGTTCATGTGACACTTTTTGTTACGCTTAATGCTCCATTCTCCTTTCAGACCATTGTAATAGTTTCTCATTTTTCTCTATATCATTTGTCTTAATTTGATCAACTACATATACTAGATGATCCAAAATTGCAAGTTGATTATTTACATCTGTAATTCCAAATGCATCTACAAAAATATCTTTGACAATATGTAATACCTATCTTCTCTTCTTCTCTCTTTTCAATTGTTCTTGTTTGGCCTTATGGCTCAACAAGATTTGAAATTATTACATTTTCTCTAATGTGAGATTATTCAAATTATATGTAGGTAAATTAATTACCACACTGAGATTCATTAACTCATCCTCCTCCTCTACATGAGTCACATCCTAAGATCTAGGGGGTGTATTACTTGGTAGTGATAGTTTCAATTGCTTCCCCTTTTCACTTGATCTCTCCTTTGGTTACTACATTGGTGTAGATGTCACATGTTGCATATGTGTCACATGAGTTAGTTCTGCAACCTTTGCAATCAACAATTGAATAAGAGCTTGAGTGGCCTCTTGCTCTTTCTATGTGACTTCATCCTCTATCATTTTGGTGCATGAATATTTCTCAAAATTTACTTCCTTATTCAAAATTCACATACAACATGGTGGTATATATACAATTAATTCCTTGCCAAGTTTCTTAACACTAAGAGTAATACTTCCTTCACTTCAAAAATTCATTGATAACTTGATGAGATTCTTTTCTCTAGTTACTAAAATCACTTCTATCACCTTTAAATCTTCTCTGAGCTCTCTGATTGCTTGGTGAGTAAAACTAGATGTTCAATATTGATAAATAGCTTCAGTCTTTCCTTTTTAGGTCTATAATTAATGTCTTCGTACTCAAATAGTCTATGACAGCTAGCTCAGTCTACACTTTAGTTTGGTCAAGGTTATTCACTCAGTCATAATCATTTTACTCTATCAATATGCAATCTTCCTTGATCACTCGTCTACACTGAATGGTTCGCTCAACATAGATTTTATGATTAATGCTTGGTACTTTCTAATTTCCTAATTTTTAAAGTTCTTATTGCATCTTTCTTTATGCAGATATAACTCTTCATCACTTTTATGCTAGGAACTTATGTAACATATAGCTTTGAATGTACAGTTTCTACATACCTTCTTTCTTTAGTGAGATGTGGTGTGATCACCTACTCCATTAGATCGGGTGATCACAGTGTCTTCTTCCATGATACTTCCAACTCTTACTATCTCTATCCATGTCTTCTTCCTTTCTAGTTTTCCATTTCCATTTCTTGGTGTTGGTGTTGTTGTCCTAGTTTTGTAGTTCATACTAGTGTGTCCAACTTTGAGACAACTGAAACATACTATCTCTCCATTTAGCCATTTGTTGTAATTTCCTGTAAAATGTGTCTTGATGCAATTCTCTGGCATGTGTCCATACTCTCCACAATAGTGACAATTGTACCATGTGTTGTAATCCCAATCATATGAGTTGCCTTTCTTTTTTCTATGAGTCTATTTTTTAGGTGACCAGTGTGACTTCTTCTTAAGTTTGTACTCATAAGCTCTATGTGAAAACTTTTGACAATTGTAATAATGACCTTGGAATCCAGGTACCTTTCTAGTTGAGTAATTGTTCTTTGATCTACATTCATGTGTTTGATGTCCTATTTTCTTGCAATTAAAACAATTACCACTTGACTTAGGTTTAGGGATTTTCTTACCATTTTATCTTCTATAAATATTGGTTGTGTGTCCAATTTTTCCATAGTGATGACAAGTAGGTTTTCCTTTTGATTTTGCATTCCTTTGTTCTCCACTTTTAGATGATTCTCCTTCTTCAATGGTTGAATATTGTTTGTTGTATCCAAGTCTAGAGGTGTCTTTTTCTCCTGGTGGCTTCATTATGTCTTCAAAGTACTTGATTGCTTCATTTAGTTTTCTCCATGAGTTCCTTTTCATGCCTTAACTCATTTTTCAATTGCTCATTCTGTAATCTTAGATTTGTGATCTCCACATCTTTTCTATTTGCTTCCAAATTTGCAATTGCCTTTTGATTTATCATATCAAGTTGATTGTTTATAAGTTTTTGAACTTCAAATGATATTTCCTCAAGTTTGCAAGCTATTTTCATTTTGTCTTCTTCAACCACGATCTTATCTTCCATTGCTTTCTTCATTTTTTCAATAACTTCACAAAGTATAATTGATTGAGTTTCTTCTTCTATCTTGAGATCTTTTACTTCCTTCACCAAGGCACTATTCTTCTCTAGCAATTTTTGTTGGATAAAATTGATTAATTTTGTATTATCTTTGATGTTACAAAAATTTCATATTATTATCAGTTAGTGTATTTCGAGATCACTCGGGCAATAAAGATAGTTTTCTATGTCTACTAAGTGTTCCTGTGTTTGCCTAGTTCAGAAGATAGTGTCTACCGCGTTCACTTAGGCATTGAAGAAAAGTATATAGAAGATGAGTGTTAACCAAGCTCACTCAATCAATAAAGGAAATATTGGATGATACCAGTGTTAACCAAGCTAACTCGATTACCATAGGAATTTTCCAATTTGCAGTGTTAACTAAACTTTTGTTGGTTAACACAGGGAAATCATTTCTTAATTAGTGTTTACCGAACTAGGTTAGCTAATGAAGAATATTCTTATTTTGGCATATTAAACCTAATTGATTTATCTATTGGTTCTAGCTGAGTAAGATGATGAATGTTAATTATTCTAACTTGTATTCCAGTCAACTTGACAATAGGAAAGATATAACTATAAGGTAAAGTTGTGGGATAATGTGTGAGATATGAGAACAATAATGAAGATTTGAGAATTGCTTTAAGGAAGCGAATCTGAAGATAAAAAGGATGTGTTTGAGGAGCCAAAAGGATACATTTGATCAGGAAGGATCAAGTACAAGCTAGAATAGAGATCTATAATTAGCAAAGGTAGTTGCATCTAAATTAGATCATCTCATTGTTACTCTCTAACCATTATAGCAATGATCTAAATCTCTTAATAGAGTTGGCTTAACAACTATTTGTAAATCCTCTAACAAGGTGGCATTTTTGCTAAATTGTTTAAAGACCTCTAACAAGACCACTCCTAATAGTGTCATTAAATCCTCTAACAGGTTCACACCTAGCAGTGTGTTTTTTAACCTTTAATAGGGTTGGCTCCTAATAGGGTTCACTTCAAAATAGTGAAAATTAGTAACTAGTTGCAATTGGTGGTTTTTCCCAAATTGGGTTTCAACGTTAAATCTTAGTGTCAAATGTGTTCATATTATTTATTTATACTTAAAATTAAGTTAAATTAATGATAATCATAGATAAAATCCCAAGATCTATAAAGATAACTCATTGCTGAGTATATCTAGTATTTACCAAGTTACAACATTTTATGTGTGTTTGTCGAGCATCAACAGTATTTAGCTTTCAAAGTTTATTTTGTACTGACATCTAAGGGATCTAGGATTTATTTTTGTAGTAACTAATTCACCCCTCCCCTCTTAGTTATTCCTCTCATATTTCCAACAATTGGTATCAGAGCTTTTGGTGCTTGTAGAGAAGGTTTCAAGGACCTAAGCTAAAGATCAAGATGTCTTACAAAAGAGAAATTCCCAAGTTGAATAGAGACAATTTTGCAGCATGCCAAGGACTTATGAGATTACATCCAGCTACTATCAGTGATTTAAGTTGCAAATATATTGATATAGAATACAAAACTCCCACTGGAACATTACTACTTGAAGATATTGCTAAGAAGAAGAATCATAACATCATGATGATTGATATTGCATCTACTCTCAATTATGCTAAATTTGATGAGGTAAAAGACTATAAAACTACTCATGAAATGTGGACCAAACTAAAAGATATCTATGGAGGATATGACAATGTAAGAAGAGCCAATGCAGAAAGTCTCATAGGACAATTTGATCAAATGAAGATGAGAGAAGATGAAAATATTTCAAAATATGTGGAAAGAATCAAGGGCAGTGTAAGTACAATAAAAGCATCTGGAGGAGACATTCAGGAAACAACTATTGTAAGCAAGGTTCTCAAAACTCTTCTTCCTATCTATCCAATTAGAGTGTCTGCTATTCAAAAAATGAGATGTAATCCAAATGACAAATTAACCTTGGATGCTCTAGTTGGAAGACTGACAACTTTTGAATTAGACAACTATGATAACTATGTTCTTGTTTCCAAGAATATTGAGTCTGCATTTGAAACCAAACTCTCACTTAAGGAAAAGAGCAAGAAATCAAAGGCCAACCAATCAGGAAGTGAGGAAGAAACTAAAGAAAGTTTTCATAGTGATCTTGAAATTGTTGAAACCCTACTTGCAAAGAAATCTTCCAAAGGCAAAGGAAAGTACAAAGGCAAAATTCCTCTAATCTATTTTTCTTGTGAAGAACTTGGTCTTATTGTTGCTAGGTGTTCTAACAGAGAAAGCAAGGATGAAAAGAAAAGCCACAAGCACAAAGGCAAAAATGAATTCAAAAGTCACAAAAAAATACAAGGATAAAGGTAAGAAGTCTTGTTTAATGGCTAAAGATTCAGATAACCTATGAAGATGAAATGGTGTATATTGTTGTAAAAGATGAATTTGATGATGGAGATAAGATGGCACTTATCTCTCATGTTAGAAAAAATGATCCATGGATTATTGACAGGGGATATTTACACCATATGACTAGAGATAAAACAAAGTTTGAACATTTTGAACATTATAATAGAGGTAGTGTAAGATTTGGAAACAATGAACCTTATTGCATAAAAGGAAGAGGTCATATCTAATTAACCAATGAGCTTATTTGTGATAATGCCTATTGGATTGAAGGACTAAAGCATAGTGTACTAAGTGTGGCACAGTTGAACAATACTAGATTCAAGGTAGAATTCATGAATGAGAAAGAAAAATTGTTGGATGACAAAGGAAATCTAGTTGGATTTGGCAAGCAAACAAAAGGTAATCTATTTTATCTTGATCTTAGTGAATGTTCATGTTTTATTGCTCAAATAGAAGAAAGTTGATTATGGCACAAAAGACTATGTAATGTAAACTTTGATAATCTGGTCAAGATAAGCAAACATAGAAGAGTAAGAGGTATTCCTAGTTTGAAGAAACCTGATATGGGTTTATGCAAGAATTGCCAAATTGGTAAGATGGGAAAGACTAGTTTCAAAAGCAAAAACTATCAATCAAAAGAAGTCTTAGAAATTGTACATATTAATTTATGTGGACCTACTAGAATAGAGAGTTATAGTGGAGAAATTTTTTTCATTCTTTTTGTTGATGATTATTCTAAATTGATGATTATAATGTATCTAAAAGAAAAATCAGAGGCTTTTGAAAAATTCAAATGGTATCTAGCATGAGTAGAAAAAGAAACTAGAAAGAGATTGAAATGTTTAAGATCAGATAGAGGTGGTGAATTCATCTCCAATGAATTTAATAATTTTTGCATTTAAAGAGGAATTAAAAGATAAGTATCAGTCCTTGGTACACCTCAGCAAAATGGTATAGCTTAAAGAAGAAACAAATCCATCATATATTGTGCAAGAGCATTGATGATAGAAAAGAATGTTGCAATCAAATACTAGAAGGAAGCTATTAGCACTGTAATTCATACCTTGAATAGAGTTCAGTTGAAGAAAAACTCAAACCAAACTCCCTATGAACTATTGTATGGCTACAAACCTAATGTGAGTTATTTGAAATTATTTGGTAGCAAATGTTATATCCTAAAAGAATCTAGAAAAGGAAAATTTGATGTAAAAGGTGATGAAGGCATATTTCTAGGATACTCCTGCAAAAGTAAAGCATACAAATGTTTGAATTTTTCTAATCATAAAATCATAGAAAGTGCACATGTGATAATTGATGGGTTTATAAAAAAGAGTGAATAAGAAAGCAACAAAGAACCAGAGGATTACAAAAGATTCATTTACTATGAACCTGATACCCTACCAAATCTATCTGAAAGAAAGGAGGCTTCACCTCTTGAGTTCCCAAAATATCCAATACTTACTAAGCTACAGACAATGCAAACTAAGTTACAATTTGAAGGACCCATGTCACAGTCAAAAGTTACTGACCTAGTTCAAACCAAGTCTAAAGAACCTGAGTCATAGGCAGAAGGACCCAAGCTTGATACTAAAGTTCATAAAGGAAATAGAAAAACTCATACCAAATCCAAAGAACCTGTGTTAGCAAAATATGTTAGAAGGCATTATGCACTTGATTAGGTCATTAGAGACAAATACAATGGAACAATGACAAGAAGAAAATTGAAAAGTACATGTTCACTTGTTGAATTTGAACCAAGAAATATTAAAAATGCATTAGATAATGAAATTTGGGTTGAAGCAAGAAATGAAGAGATAGAAAAAATAGAGAAGAATAAAACTTGGACTCTTGTTCCTAGACCTAAGGATAAAAATGTAATTGGCACAAAGTGGGTATTCAGAAACAAGCTAAATGAAGATGGAAAAGTCTCCAGAAACAAAGCAAGATTGGTATGTAAAGGTTATTCTCAAGAAGAAGGTATTGATTATGGTGAAACCTTTGCCCCTATTGTAAGATTAGGTGTTAGAACTTTACTTGCACATGCAGCTCACAAAGGATTTAAGGTATATCAAATGGATGTTAAATCTACATTATTGAATGAAATTCTTGATGAGGAAGACTACATTGAACAACTAGAAGCTTTTGTAGATCCTAACAAAAGAGACATGGTCTGTAAGTTACACAAAGCATTATATGGTCTCAAGAAAGCTCCTAGAGCTTGGTATGAAAGACTGCATAACTATTTGGAATAGATTGGCTTCCAAAGAAAAAATGATAATAGTAGTCTATATATCAAAGAAGGACTAGACAAAAAGATTATGTTGTCAGAAATAGTTGTTGATGACACCTTATTCATAGGAAATGATGACTTGTGCAAAGGATTTTCAAAAGAGATGAACAAGGAATTTGAGATGTCTATGTTTGGAAAAATAAAATTATTTGTTGGATTATAGATTCAACAAAAAAAAGATGGTATCTACATAACTCAATCCAAATTAGAGTAACATGACTCACCGTGAGTCATGTGAGTCAGTGAGTCAAGAATGCCTAGCCAAGTCATTATGACCCATGATCCATGAGTAGTAAGTTAGGTCGCATGACTCGCTTGACTCAGGCTGCTTGACCCGGTCGTGGTAGCAAAAAATGAACAGGGTTAAAATATTAATTTTTGCATAATTTTTTAATATATTTTTCTTCTTACTCACTCTTATAACCCTAGAGAGCTTCCATAACACTTTATTGTGAGAAGAAGAAAGATAGAGAGAGGTAGAAGAGAAATAGATTGTCCTTGTTTTGCAACTAGCTGAAAGGAAGAGGAGAAAAGCTTGCACTTGTGACATTGGAGCTTGCATTTAGATCATCAAGGAATTTATAGGAGCTCTTCTCAACACTTCCCAAAGCATTTGAAAGAGGTAAGAGTTAATTTTCTATATTTTGATGATTTTTTTCTCTATGTTTATGGGTTTTTTGCATGAATTTTTTTTTTTGTTTATGAGTTTTTTTTTTTACTTTAGATCTTCATAAAATACAATGCTTAAATGGTAATATTTGGTCTAAAATGTCTTATTGCAGCAACCTTTACATTTTTCCTTACTTGTAATGGCTCCTAAAGGTAAAAAACCCAAGCTCTCTAAAGGCAATAAAAAAGATGAGTGTTGGAAGTTCACCATAGACTTTTCGGGTAGAACTAGAACTCAAACAAAATGCCTATTTTGCAAAACCATTAATAGTGGGGGGATAAATAGATTGAAATACCGTATTTCTGGCATACATGGTCATGATACTAAGCCTTGTAGACTTGCAACGATTGATGCTCAACATTTTTGCTATGTAGCCTTGGAAAAATATGAACAAGAAAAGGAATTAAAAAATAATAATTAGAAAAGTTAGCTCAGATTAGTTCTGGTTCCCTTCCACACTCATCTAGAAATGTTTCTAAGTTAGTAAGTTGTGTTGGAAAAGGTTCTTCCCTTCCCCCCTATCGTCCTAGTGTTTCTACTAGTCGTACTTCTTCTACATCTATTCCCTGCACTGCTAGGGGTACTACTACTACGATTGCTGCCCCTTCTAATAGTACTAGGCCTACTAACTTTACCTTTCATCTTAGAGTTAGAAAATCTAGGTTGGACAATTTTTTTTTATGAAACTCCTAGTGCACAACCCTTAGTTGAGAGCTTGGGCTGGAATAGGGAGGTACATGAAGCTGGAATAAGAGCAATTTGCAAGTTTTGGTTTTTCTACAACATTACATTTATTTCAGCCAATTACTTCAACTTCATTTATATTTGATTGTTTTATGTTTTAAGTTTTAAAATTTAAATTTAATTTTATAGTTTTAAGTTTTAACTTGATGTTGAAAATTTGAAATATGCTAATTAAAATGTTTTTATAAATGTAACATGACTCCTTATTGGCAGGGGATGATTGATGTAGTTGCCATTTGTGGTGCGGAGTTTAAAGCCCCCACTAAAGATGAGTTGAGTGGTCCCCTCTTACTAGATATGGTTGAGGAGATGAAACCTGAGTTGGAGGACCATAAAAAAATTTGGAGCTAAAAGGGGTGTACTATTATGACAAATGGATGGATAGATAGGAGGAATAGGGCCTTCCTAAATTTTCTTGTTTCTAGTGGAGGTAATTCATCATCTTCTACTTCTTGAAGTCAAAATTTAAAATTTAATGTATTATTGAATAACAATATTTTTGTTTTATTGACTATTAATTCTTGATTCGTGAATGATAATTATTTTGATTAATTTTCACTTTAAGAGTCCACCATGTTTTTGAGGTCTATAGATGCTTCCTCACATGTGAAAAATCTAAAATTCTTATGTGAGGCTATTGAGGAGGTCATTAGGGAGGTGGGGGAAGAGAATGTTGTCCAAGTGGTGACTAATAATGCAGCTAATTATGTTGCTGCAAGTAAAATTTTAACTTCTAACTTTCTAAGTTCTACTTCTAATTTTTTTTAAAAAGTTTTTCATTAAATTTTGAAAATTAAAATTTTTTTAATATATCAAAAAATTGCATTGTTTACTAACTAATTTAAAATTGCTATAGGAAAACTTTTGATGGAGAGAAACCCAAAAATCTTTTGGACTCCACGTGTGGCCCATTGCATTGACCTCATGTTAGAGGATATTCACAAGCTTGTATGGGTGAAATCATGTGTTACCAAGGCCAAAAATCTTTGTAAGTTCATCTATAATTATGCCTTGGTCCTCAGCACTATGAGGCAATACACGAAGGGAAAGAAGTTGGCTCATCCTGGTATCACAAGATTTGCCTCTAATTTTATCACACTAAAATCCTTGTTGAGTTCAAGGTTAGCTTTGAGATGCATGTTTGTTGGTCCAAAATGGAGTTCCTCCTCCTTTGCCACTAGCCCTGTAGGGATAGATGCAACAAAATGCATTAATGATGATGAAGGTTTTTGGGAGCCATGTCCAAAGATTGTGGAGGTAATTTAAATTTTAAAATCTTAAGTCTTAAAATTTTATAAATTAATTTATCTCATACATATTTTTGTTTTATTTTCATTGTGCAACTTTGCAAAGTTTCATCATTCACTAAATTGTTTTTTTGTTTAATTGTTTTGTAGATCATTGAGCCCCTTGTAGCCCTCCTACAAGTTGTTGATGGTGAGAAGCCCTATATGGGCTACATTTATGAGGGCATGGATAGGGTCAAGGAGGCTATTAAGGCCAAATATGTTAGAGTTGAGGAAAACTATGGCCCTATTTGAGACATAATTGATAGGAGATGGAAAAATTAGCTTCATAAGCCCATCCACGCAGTAGCCTATTACCTCAATTTGGCATACCATTTATGTGATGAATTCAAGGTAGATTAGGAGGTTCTTAGTGGCCTATACACTGTGATATCAAAGATGGCCACTAATGCCATAGATATATTGCTTGAGATGGATGCCTATAATAATGCATCAAGGCCTATTTTTTCAAGTCAAATTTGCAAAGAAGGTCGTACAAAATTGCAGCCAGGTAAAAATTGTAGCTTAAGCCTTATACAATCTAGTTTCTAAATTTCTAGCTTTAAACTTTAAAGTTCAAACTTTGAAATGGCACTAATATTTTTTTCTTTTCCTTTTTTCAAAATTTAGATAGATGGTGGCAAATGTTTGGGCCTTTAACCAAAAATCTTTAGCAAATCGCCATCCACATTTTGAGCCAACCAAGTAGCGCTTCTAGATGTGAGCACAACTGGACCATGTTCAAGCACATCCACTCAAAGAGGCATAATAGGTTGTCTATGGAGAAAATGAATAGGCTAGTCTTTGTGCATTACAACCTACACATTAGGACTAGGGAGATTTTGGATAGTGACACCTCTCCAATTACTCTAGAGGAGGTTGATCTAAAGTCTGAGTGGATCACTGAGCTACTGATCATGTCTTTGATGATGAGGACCTATAGTAGATTGACTAGGTAGATAGAGAGGGTTAGGCTGAGGTTGTGGCTATGGCAGTAGAGGACCAGAGAGCTCTAGTTGTTCCTAGTGGCACCTCACAAGCATTGGTAGAGCTAGAGACTACAGTTGATCCTAGTGGCACCTCACAGGCATTGGCAGAGCTAGAGACTATAGGTTATCCTAGAGGCACCTCACAAGCTAATGCTATGGCTAATTAGTCATCCAGGACCTACCTTAGATGCCTTGCTAAGAGGCATTTTATAGATTATACTAAACCTGAAGTTGAGGTTGGGGATGAGGATGATGATGATGATGACGATGACGATAAGGATGAGCTTGAGGATGATGATGAGGACTTTGACTAGAAGCCATAGCTATAGTCTTGTTTTAACTTTTTATTTAACTTAATATATGATCAGAATTTGGAACATTTGATGATGACTATTGATTCATTGAATCTTGATGTGTTGGATTTCATAATACATAATACATATACATTTTGATGGGTTGCATGGATTTATCATTTTATATATGGTTGTATGTTCAAATTTTATAATATTTCCTTCAGCTACTATTTAAACTTTAATTACTAGTAATATAGTATTTAGCAATTTATCTTTGTAGTATTGTAAAGTGTACTTATGTAATCGATGTATGCTTGACTTTTAACTTTAAGTATGTGCATTATTATCAAATTATCTTTTATTTAATGATGTTAATGTGTATTTAAGCTTTATTCAATAATGGGTGCATGGAATGTTCTTTAAATCCTAAAAAATCTCAAAATTTTGAGGTTTTTTCAATTTGTCAAGTCACCATTTAGTCATTTCTAAGTTCGAGCTAGGTCACGAGTCAAGTTACCCTTGCCGAGTCTAAGTCAGGTCTGAGTCACATTACTTTGATACAAATACATTAAGGAGATACTAAAGAAATTTGGAATGGAAGATTCAAGCCCAGTTAGAACCCCTATGTCTACTGGACATAAGCTTTCCAAGAATGATAACTCCAAAGAAGTAGATCAAACCACATATAGATCAATGGTTGGAAAGTTGCAGTATGTAGTACATACAAGGCCTGGCATTGCATTAGTAGTTGGTATGGTGGAAATATTCTCAACAAATCCTAGACAAAGTCACATGATGGCAATCAAGATAATCATGAGATATTTGAAAGGTATTGAAGACTATAGCTTATGGTACAAACTTAGAGGCAATCTAGACTTGAAGGTGTTTACTGATGCTAATTAGACAGGATGTCTTGATATAAAAAAAAGCACTAGTGATGGAGCATTCTTTGTTGGTAAAATACTAGTGCCTTGGACAAGTAAGAAACAAAATTGTATCTCTCAATCCACAGTAGAGGTAGAATATGTGGTAGTAGTAGTTAATTGTTCTAACATTGTTTGGTTCAAATAGTTGTTGGAAGGAATGAAAATAGATATCAAGGATCCAGTAGCCATATATTGTGACAACACTAGTGCAATCAATATATCAAAGAACCTAGTGATGCATACCAAAACAAAGCACATTGTTATAAAATATCACTTCTTAAGAGAATTGGTGCCGAAAAAAGAAGTCAGATTAGAATATGTAAATACAAAAGAACAGATTGGAGACATATTCACCAAGCCATTACCTAAAGATGCATTTTTGCATCTAAGAGGTAAGTTAGGGGTCTTTCTCCTATCTAAAGCTCACTAAATAAAATTTAGTAATGCATCAGCCAAAGCAAGTTGAAGATCAATCAATTGATGCAAAATTGACAAGAGCATATTGTAAATGAGTCAATACTTAAGGTACATTGATATTAATAGAGTTGTTTTCTTTGACATGTGTTGTCAAAGAAAGAGAAGTTTACTATCATATCTCATAGAAATTTTTGTTATTAAAAAGAGGGAGAAGTATTCTATAGGAAGAAGTTTTCTATCATAGAAACCTTATGAAGAGACATCAAAGAGGGAGAATAAAACTTGGCAAAAGCTGTTGCAGATAGAAGTATTCTAATAGAGGGAGTTTTCTAAATGAAACTAAGGATGTGTTCCTCACACTTTATTCTTGTTTCAAAATTTTACTATGTTATGACATGTTGTGTTTCCATCAGTGCCAAAGAGGGAGATTGTTGGATACAATTGATTAATTGTGTATCATCTTTGACGTTACACAAATGTCATATCATTATCAGTCAATGTATTTCAAGCTCACTCGGGTAGTAAAGACAGTTTTTTGTGTCTACTAAGTGTTCCTATGTTTGCCTAGTTCAGAAGATAGTATCTACCGAGTTTACTCGAGCGTTGAAGGAAAGTTTACAAAAGATGAGTATTAACCGAGCTCACTCGGTCAATGAAGGAAATATTGGATGGTACCATTGTTAACCAAGCTAACTTGGTTACCAAAGGAATTTACCAGTTTGTAGTGTTAACTAAACTTTAGTTGGTTAACACAGGGAAATCATTTCTGAGTTAGTGTCTGCCGAGTTGGGTTGGCTAATGAAGGATATTCTTATTTTGGCATATTAAGCCTAATTGATTTATCTATTGGTTATAGCTAACTAAGATGACAAATGTTAATTATTCTAAGTTGCATTCTAGCCAACTTGACAATAGGAAAGATATAAGTATAAGGTCAAGTTGTGGGATAATGTGTGAGATATGAGAACAATAATGAAGATTTGAGAATTGCTTTAAGTAAGCGAATCTAAAGATAAGAAGGATGTGTTTGAGGAGCTAAAAAGACGCATTCAATCAACAAGGATCAAGTGCAAGCCAGAACATAGATCTATAATCAGCAAAGTCAATTGCATCTAAATCAGGTCATCTCATTGTTACTCTCTAACCATTGTAGCAATGATCTAAATCTCTTAACAAAGTTGGCTTAACAGCTATTTCTAAATCCTCTAACAAGGTGGAAGTTCTGTTGAATTGTCTAAAGACCTCTAACAAGGCCACTCCTAATAGTGTGATTGAATCCTCTAACAAGTTCACACCAAACAGTGTGTTTTGTAATGTTTAATAGGGTTGTCTCCTAACAAGGCTCACTTCAGAAGAATGAAAATTAGTAACTAGTTGCAATTGGTGGTTTTTCCCAAATTGTGTTTCCATATTAAATCTTGGTGTCAAATGTGTTCATGCTATTTCTTTATGCTTGCAATTAAGTCAAATTAATGATAATCACAGATAACATCCCAAGATCTATAAAGCTAACTCATTACTAAGTATATTCAGTATTTATCAAGTTACAACATTTTATGTGTGTTTTTCAAGCATCAATAGTATTCAACTTTTGGAGTTTATTTTGTATTGACATCTAAGGGATCTAGGATTTATTTTTGTAGTAACTAATTCACCCCTTCCCTCTTAGTTACTCCTCTCATATTTCCAACAATTTTTTCATTGCTTCATCTTTGTTACTAGTCTTTCCATTGTCCAATAGTCCTTTTGTATCAAATTGTGTCTATTGAGTGTCATTTAGCTATATAGCCATCTCTCTTCTTCTCTTGAGGGATTTCCTTAACTCTTGTTTTATTTTTTCCAATTGTTGCAACCCAATTTGGATTCAATCATCTGATTCTCAATAATCTTTCCCATCTTATACACTTCCATCTCCATGATCTTATCTTCTCAAGTTGTTAGGCTTCCTGACAAGAGACCTAGGCTTTGATACCAATTATTGGAATAAGTATATGGGAAACAAGATATTGAGGGGGGATGGCAGGGGGTGAATCAGGATCTTAAAATTTTGTCTTTTGCTAAACCAATTCCATTAATTCATACCTAATTCATAATCATAGATTTATCAATAACATTGTAATGTTGAAACATAAATGAAATACATCACATCCATAAAATTTCAACGCATAACAAAATGATTTGGTTACCTAGAAATACTTCAAGATGAAGGTAAAATTGGGGTGGGAATGAAAACAAAAAATCTTCATTGTTGCAACAATAAAGTTCACCTGTTAAGGTTATAATGTTTCGTCATAAAACATGATCTACCCTATGAGGGGTTTTCCCTATTAAAATATTAAGAGACTATTAAGTCTTACCTTGCTAAAGGATTTTACACTCAGAATAAAGTAAGGACATTGTTAGGATATATACATAGGCCTATTAGGACCACTCTGTTAAGAGATTTACCTTATCTAAATTAAAAAATAATGGATTCAATACCTAGTTTGCTTTATAAGTTGACCTTAGGTCTCATCTTTCTAATATCTCTAACTTGATTCTCCTAATCTGATATCTCTCTTCAGTCCTTCACTACTCTGATTGTTCTATGTTGGATCTACTCTTGAACCTTTGCCTTCACTCCTTCACATGCACATACTCCTTACTCACTTTCACATGCTTGAAATCCTTAACTTCCACTTGTAATGATTCTAGGGTTAGAATCCTCCTTAGATAGATGATTTGTAAAGTTTCTAGATCTTGATCAAAGGCTTAAAATTCATCATCTTTTTCTAGTTACATCCCTTTTTCTGATTGGTTGAATTATATGCCTAGGGATCATTACCTTTTGCAATGATGCATAATCAACATCTGAGTTGCCTCAAAAAATATTAAATGTCATAGAAATATTGGCCAAAATGGTTTACATATGAGTTTGTGTCATTTCAAACTCTTATATCAACATTGAATTACTCAACACTTGAATGTGTTGATGCTCGGTCATGCATGAGACTTTATATTGTTGCTCAACTTCTATATAATTGTTTTCTTAGCTCTTGATAACTTTTCAATATGCTCAGTCTTCATTAAATTTCTCAGCTCATAGTATATTCCTTGGCTCACATATCTACTCAATCTCTACTAAATGCTCGACAATCACTATCTTGCTTAGTATAAGTGTTGTATGCTTGACCTTTACTAGATAACTCGGTCACACTTATGACCTTGTAATCTTGCCTAGTAAATGACTTGCCAATGACTAAGTCTTTGGACACTAATCAACAACATAGGCTTAAAGATCAATAATTATTATCTTATTAATTTTTGGATTTGAATATGTATATATTTTTTCCACCTTAGTATAACTTTTATAATGTTGAGATAATTTTATAGACTTTTCCAAAATGTATATGCATGTATTACTTTTATGATAAACCATATATAGATTTTATGTAATATTAGTAATATGTTGGTAAACAAATTGTTCTTTTCAATTCAACTCTTAAAATACCCAATGTTTGTGAACAATGACTGATTACAATAGTTTGGAAATCAGAATTGAATGATTGACTTCCCTTTGAATTCATAGGTGCAACTCCCTTGAATTTTCAATTTGCAATGAATTTGTTTGTTCCTAATTCTAAATTGGATTTTTTCTTGACCAAAGGATGGGAGAGGTAAACCAAGTTTGGCATAAATAGGAACTAACTTGAGCAAGGAATCAAGTCTTAATACTAATCAAATTTGTGAACTCATACATCTTATGCACCACAAAATTTGATGATACAATAATGAAATCTATCTACAAATTAGCTACTTAATAGAAAGCTTCTAACTCTAACATACAAGGGACTAACTTAAGGAATAATTTGAGACAAAATCTCTTTTAACCTTCAATAACACTTTTATTATCTTCAGTTTGCTGCATTGAACAAGGGAACAAAAACTCTGTTTATTCCTTAACTCATTTCAACTAAAAGAGATATCTTAAACTATTAAAAAAAAATGGAACAGAAAATAATTGAAATAAAACACATTCAATTGTCTTTACAACATGAATTATTTCACACCAAAAATTAGTTGACCCCCTTTTCATTAATTTTCAAATGAGTACATATAGGATTCTAAGATGACAGTTACAAAAAGGACAAGTTGGTTCATCTCCTTTCTCAAAATTGACAAATGGTAAGAAGCCAATTATTAGTTACAAATACATAGCCAAAATACAAAAGGGTGTGAGAAAGATCACTTTGCCTTCTTTCTCTTTTTTGACTTCACCTTATAGGCCTTGGAAGCAAAAATGCTCAAAATAAGCTCTTTGTGTCTGTGGACATGAATGCTGGTGTATCTCAAGAGCCTCTTGGAGTATTCTTTGGCTAAGTCTTTAACTACATTCAACCATTCTTGAATTTCCTCCATCACCACATATATACACCTAATGAGCCATTGGAGATTCGACACTCTATTATGATGATTATTATATTTTTCTGTTAGATTATCTAGATAACTAGAGAAATTCTTTTGCATGAGAGCAACTCCTACTAATCCTTTCCCTTTGTCCACTATTTTGAGAGTTAGTGTGTAGTCCTCTTAGTAACTCATAGTTCTTGTCCTATTCTTCCTTAACTTTGATCTTTTTTTCTTTTAGTCCTTCTTATGCTACCGAAATCATTTCAGCTTTGAATTGCAAGCTATGTTGCTATTCAAACAATTGCTTATCTCCTTTTGGTATAATCTTTTCTTCCATTTCTTCTTTGGTATTCATTTGGATTACCATATTCAAGAGGGAGATGCAATCCTCACTCTTTTCCCTTTCTATTGATAGAGTATCCCAATTGGCCAAGATGTTATCATTTTCCTTTTCCAGCCTCAACACTACATTATGGAGTTTCTCCATGATTGCAAGTCCTTCAGACTTGAGTTTTTCACTCCACTCTTTACCAATTTTCCCAAAGTGCTTGTCTTCTTGTAGTTGGGAGATGATAGCTTGAATATATATGGTTGTAGGGTCATTGGTATGTGGCACTCCTGAAATAGTTAATAGTGGGATAATTAGTTTTTTCATGAAGTAGTTAAGTTCATGGATCTTTGCCTTCATCCTAAATTTTGCAAGTTTGAGACCTTTGATCTATCCCTCAATTACTTCATTTTTTGATTTCCATAGACCCACTTTGGTGTCATGCCTAACTTCTCCAAGATCTAGTGACTATAATGTGAAGTCATCTATGGTTAGGTCTTCAATCCTACCCTCTTTTCTTAGCTTGGCTATTTCTAGTGGAAGGTCCTGGTGTACATTAAATTGTACCCTAGTTGTCCGTAGGACAAAATATTTTTCCCAATTTTCTCCTTCTTGGGGTAACCTAGTGACCTTGACTATCACCTCTTTTGTGAACTCAATTCTCAAGCCCTTAACTATTGCAATGCCATCCTTTAAAGTGCTCATAAATTGAAGAGTGACCTCTTCATTAAATCCTTTTAGACTAAGATAGTAATCCAACCATCCCCTTCTTTTAAAAATCTTGCAACTAGTTGCATCACCCAAAAGAACCTGGTGATCGACTGGCTCATACCTTTAGAAACCTCCACCCATTGTTGGCTTTAGAAAGATTTGGTAAAATTGTGATGTTTCAGAGCTTGATGAATCAAATTTTGCAATATTATAGCATCAGATATCTTAGAAGAAGAAAAAAAAGTGTAATTGAAGAGTTTAATGCACAATATATCTCATAATATCCTTCTTGCATAAAGTTTCATAATTTTTTCTTGTGTATAGTTCTATCACCTAAACATGTTGCAAAGTATCATTAAAAGTTAAGTAAATACTTTTAATGTCCTTAATTTCATAATGATGCAATCATAGAAGGAAAATTCATCAATATGTGACATTAGTCATTTCAATTACTTTTAGTTATCTTGATTAACTTTTAAAGTTTACATGTGATTGCAATTTGAAATTTCAAAAAAAATATTAAACATTTTCCTTCCCCAAACTATGAAAAGGTGTCGGTCTTGCCATACCAGGATATGCAAGAGTGAATAATTGTAAATAATACCAATTCCTAACAAAGCATTAATAAAATAGAATGTATGCAAAGTTATGTGGTATGTACTTGGAAACTACTGTAGGAAAGATGTTCTGGAAATGGTAAGGTGGGAAAGAGAGAAGGTAAAGTTGAGTGGACGGTGAAGAAAGTGTTTATTATGAATTCCTTGAATGGAATCAAGAAGTAGCAAGAGTCAGTCTAGGAGACCCAGACTCTTTGGCTATAGGAACAAGGATATCCTCACTGTGCTAGAACTATTGCAAGAACTTCTCATGGAAAACTAGTTTATTGTAAAGCTTGAGGTGATGTCCATTGACAAGTAACTTGAATTAGATATGATCAATAGTAGGTAATTAAATTGCACCATTTGGAAATATAGCAACAATCTCATATGGTCCTAACCAACATGTTTGAAACTTCCCTAGGTTGTGCTAGTATTTGGAGTCATAAAGGAGTGCCCAATCTCCTATAACAAATATTTTCTCTTTGACAAACCTATCATGCCACTATTTCCTCTGGTGTTGAATGAGTTTAGTGTTATTCAATGTAGATTTCCTCCATTCATCAAAAGCATTTAAACTTAGGATCTAGTCCTATTGTGCAATAGTGAGTTCTATACCAAACTCCAAGGTAATCCTCAATGTTTTATATTCAAACTCCATAGGAATTAAAATTGACCTACCATAGGCGAGCTCAAAAGGAGTAAAATTGGTTATGGATTTCCAAGTGGTTCTATAAGCCTAGAGAGCTTCAGGAAGGTGTGTGGCCCAATCCTTCCTATGGAGTGCTACTGTCTTGGTGAGGATGGGTTGCAACTCCCTATTAGTAACTTCTACTTGACCGTTAGCTTGTGTATGATAAGGTGATGATTTATCATGCCGAATAGTATACTCCTACATAAGAGTAGTTATCAAATTTCATGTAAACTAAGCCCCTTGATCAGATTTCAACTCCCTAGGGACTCCAAAACATGTAAAGATTGATTCATACAAGAACTTTTCCACATTGGTATCCCTTGGGTGTTTCATAGATTTAGCCTCTATCCATTTGGTTACATAGTCAATTCAAACTAGACTGTAGGATTTTCCTTCTAAAGAAGGTTCAATAGGTCCTACAAAGTCAATCCACCATTTTTCAAAGGGTGCAACAACTACTTGAGGTTGTAGGGGCATTTCATTTCATTTAGTGGGTCTTGTTAGAAATAGGAAATACTGAGGTGGGGGGGGGGAGGGGGGACGGTGAATCGGTATTCTACAAACTTTTGTCATCAACTAGATATTATTAATTACTTTGAACCAAGCATAAGAAAGTAAACAAGTAATGATGAATAGTAATAATAACCATGCATAAAGATAACTCATAACACCATATTTTGTTACCCACCAGATGATATATTGATATATGTGTTCCTTAGACGATGGACCCTATTAGGAGTCAATGAGTAAATTCAGTATAGAGAGTCCCTATTAGGAGACGTTGAATATCTATTAGGAGTTGTACTATAGTAGATGCAAGAAGAGCTCACTACCCAAACATGCACTTCCAGTTACAAGAAGACCTCACTGCCCAAACAATTAATTAGTCTTTAGGTATATAGGTGTTGTATCTTCTTTCTAGATTGATCTCTGACTTTATCTTGATCTTGGATTATGAAATTAGGTTCTCAAAACTTGGCATATATTTCTTCACAAAAAGTTTGCATATCACTTATTACAATACAATTGCACACTTCTTTTCGCAAGATGTCCTTCACATTAATACCGCACCTTTTCACAAATTACTACTATGTCAGCTAAGACCATAATATACTTTTCCAACTTAGAGTAAACATCTAGGATTTTAGCCCTAATTGGTCAAATAATTATTTTGTAAACAAAATAATTTCTTTCTTTTAATTTTGATGTTCTGTTTCACTGGTAAATCATGAATATCTCTTTTCTGTACTATTTTTACTGATGTTCAAGATTATACACATCATCATCAACATGTGTACTATCTCCATCTAACTATGCTAGTCATAATATGATGTCAAAAACATTTCACATATAAAATAATGTACTATTGTAAAACAATTTCATACTTGGACAATTTTCTAAGTACCAAAAGCTAAGTATCTTTATTTCTAAGGTTTACTATGAGTATGTACATCATGTGTTTCCATTAATGACAAAAATTACATCACTACATAAAGCCAATTATCAATAATCTTCCCCTTCGGAATTGATGGCAACAAAGTAAGGAAAATTGGCTAAGTGACAAAACCTTAACAAAAACTTACAATACTTAATATCTAATACATTACATATACTTCATATTACAAATTCTCAATTGATCAATTTCTCCCCCTTTGGATATGATTGGTACATCCATAACTTACTATACAATTTTCATCGATAGCTTCTCCCCCTTTAACATCAATGAAAAATGTCAAAAAATCCAAAAACTATCAAAAAGTTGTTTGTCTACTTATCAAGCTACTAATATTTTAATGCAATCATAAAAAATTTCCTTCAAACTATTCATAACTCTATCCCACATGTCCTTTTCTGCTTCAGCAGTAGTGATCATTTCACATAAGGCATATGATGCAATCTCAACTGCATTAAGGTCAAAGTAAGTGAAGTTTTCATAAGTGTCTTTAGCTTTGACACATTCTTCCAATTGTCTTTCAATGGATGATATCTTCAAAGCAATAGACTCTCTAAATTTTGATAGTCTTCTCACCATTAGTTCTTTTTCAAGTTTGAGTTTCCTGATGTCTATGTGAACACTAGATACTTGTCCTTCCAATTCATCAACTCTATAAGAGGGTTGTTGTATTTGACTAGTTAGAGCTTCTAGCTCACTTAGCTTCCCTTGAATCTTTTTATCCACATCTTTGGTCAACATATGAGATAAAGTAAATTTGATGTACTGTACCTTTCCAACTTGTTGACATCTTTAGAGTTCCTTGATAAAAGTATCAAGACTCAACAAATCATTATGAATATTCTAAAAAATGGTGCTAAAAATATTAGCATCATGTGAAATTTGAGCCTTAGACTCAGCAACATTCAACAAATTTGTAAATTAATCATCAAATGATTTCACAACTACTTGTTCTCTCTATTAGGGATCTAATTTAGTGTGTTTGGCTGTGAGGGTGCTGTGAAATCTATCAGTCACCTCCATTAGTGCTCTCTATAGACTTTTCACCTTTTTGTTCTTCTCAAACAATTTTGTCAAGGATGAGATCAAGTTAGATTGATCATCATCATCACCTATAAGGTTAGCAAGAGATATAGGAGAGGATGAGCTAGATGCTTTCACTACCTTCCTTTTGTTTCCTCTCTACTATCTTCTTTGATATTCTCTCTTCTTCTTCCTTCTCTTCTCTTACTTTCTTTTCTCTTTCTTCCTTTTAATCTTTCTTTCTTTTCTTCTTCCAACTTTTTCTCTTTTTCTTCTTCTGTCCTCTTTTCATCTTCTTTCTGCTTCTTTTCTTCTTCTAGTGATTTTAGCTTGGCTTCTTCAATATTTTTCTTTTCTTCATCTATTTTTCTTTTCTCTTCTTCTATTAGTCTCAACTAATCCTGAATATCTTTGGAATGGGGCTTAGGCTGATTGAACGAGTTTTCATCAATGTTAACAATAGCATTTGTCTGATCAATCTGCATAGTATCACCACTTACTAATACTTCTAAAGTTTTCTATGTAGTTGAAGGTTCTACCTTAAGCTCGCTCATCATTTGATTGATGGTTGTTGCAGTTTATCTTCTAATAATTTATTTTCTCCTCCAATGAATAGAAATGGCCTTATCTTACTTCACAAGTTAGGTGCTAGTTTCTTCATCAATTTATTGATTTCATCTTCATCATCTATCTTGCACATAGTTCTTAGCATTGACTTTCAAATTTCCATGTCTTCTTCATGAACCGGTGCCTTCTTAGCTACAAGTCTAACATAAATTTTTTGATTCATCATGCCTTTAATACTCTCAAGTTTTAAGTTATTGAGAATCATATATCTCACAGGAGAGATATCAATCTATTCTTTCTCCATATCATTATACAAATCATAGAACTTGTTCATCTAGACAAAGTTTCCTTCATTGACAATAGTTGTGTTAATATTTTCTATCTTTGGTTTCTAGAGCTCCCTTGTTTTACCTACTAGTTGCTTAGAAAAAATGACTTTCTCTAGTTGTTTATCTTCTAGTTCCTCTTCTTCTTCATCACTAGAGTCTTCAATTGTCAACAATGACTTCTTTCTCTTTTTTGGTCCAATAGCTTGTTGCTTAACTCTTTTAGAGTCTCTACTAACCTTTTAGACTTCCTCTTAGGTTCACTTGGTTGCTCAGTTGATACAATAGCATATGGAATGCTCTGTTCTATAGGAGTTTATGCAATAGAAACACCATATGTTTGGCCAACTGACAAAGGTGTCACATAAAGTATACCTCATTCACCAGTTTGTTTCAATCTCGAGATATTTTTTCTGACTTCTTATGATTCTTCTTCTAACATACTGGTCTCCAATAATGCTTTCTTCATTACAAATGCAATCTTCTTATGAGATGCCTTTTCTAATGATGCATGGTATGTTGACTAGGTTATCTCCTCATACATTCTAAATCTGTATGATGCTTGATCTATATTTGATTTTAACATTAAATCAATATAATTGATAGCTATATCATCACTCAATTCATAACCTAGGGGCTTAAGAAATGTTTCTTGAGGTTTTATTGCTTCAATGTAAGTTAAGTCAGTATCCACCATAAAGCATATATCATTCTTAAATCTGTCAACAATTTGAGGGGCAATTTTGTATCTCTATTTGATTTCATTTTGAAATGTTCTCATGATCAAATTTTTGTTGTCCAAGATTTTCTCTATTGGATGCCTTCTACATACATCTATTAGCTTGTCCATAGTACATCTTTCATTTCTCATAATAAAAATAACTAATAAAAATGGAAATCTCTTAAGTACATGAAAGAAAATGTGATTAATCAAAGACTGGAATCTGAATAGACCATTCTTAGTTCTCTTAATCTTCTCTAAGTTTTCAATAAGTTGTACTATCAAAATTTTACTCAAATTCACTTGTTCTTTCTCAGCACATACATTATAAGTTGCAAAAATAAATCTTGCTAATAACTCATCACTCTTAGAACTTGCACAAATAGAATATGCAATGATTATGCTCAAGAATCTTACATCATCTTGTCTGATGGTGTTGATTACCATTTCTTTACCATTGTAGACTGCCTTAGTATAATTTTCAACCTTTTTCTTAACTAGTTTCTCACTAATAGGTACATTGCCTTGTTTTCTAAGACTAGTGATCTCATGAAAAAGGTCGGCATAGATGTCTACTACATTGTCTCCCATCCAAATCTTTCCATTATGAATTCTGCTTAATATGGTTTGTGTCCATTCTTCAGTATCAAATCCATGGTAGAAATGATATTTGACTAAGTCTAAGTCTTTCAGATGTTCATATCCAAGCTTAATAGTCATATCATGATTGAAAACAATTTCCATATCCTTGTTCATAAACTCACTTCCAATGGTTTCAAACTTACTACATAGGTAGCTTCCTACATCTTCCAATAACACTACATTGTTCAGGGTAATTGATAAAGCTGAATTAGGGTTTTCCTCTAGGGGTTTCACAAGAACAACCTTTAATTTGGGTCTCTCAATATTTTCAACATTTAGAACAATTGACATAACCATGATTACACCAAATAAAAATTTATCAAATAATTTTTGTGCAAAGAATGATAAAATACCTTTTTCAGAGTAGGGTTTTTCTTGAAATCACTTTTTCCAAATTGCTTCTAGGTGCTCTAAGCTTCTAAGATGATTGCAATGTAGAAATAATCAAGTTCATACTCCTTTTATTCATCTACAACTTGCATTAATTGTGTACTTCAACAATCAAAAAAGTTAATTATTTCATTCTAAAATTAAATATATGCTCAAGATCAATTTTTTGATCTTTGAATTCTATTTGAGGTTCACCATAGCTCCCTTTCATCATGACAATACTCCACAAAATTTGCTATAGAAACATAGATTTCACCTTCTGTCACATAGTAAACTTTCTCTGTTATAACAATGGCTCTTATTTCCTTCCTAACTTGTTACAATAAGCTCCAAATTGCAAGTGAGCTTAACTACAATCTAAACTCATCAAGATACATCTTCCCTCAACCTTGCTACAAGTAGCTCAATCTCTAAATGAAGTTTCTAATCCTAGTGTTGTGAACAAGCTTAATTCAACTTTGTTGAATCAAACTCAATTATTGACTTTGATTTTCTTGTCTCACCATCATCTAACTTTTCTTTTGAAATATCTAATCCTTTTACAAATGCCTTTTTGAGTTCTTCATAAAGTTCACTGACTACATTTGTTTGTTCTTCATTCTCTTTCTTAGTTATGGAGTTACTCTCATGATTCCTTCTATCATTTCTAAAGTTCTTCCATTGTTGCTTTTGTTTCCAAAGTTTCTTCCATGATTCCTTCTGTCATTTCCAAAGTTCCTTCCATTATTACTTTTGTCTATTATGTAGTACTTTGATGTATGTCTGAAGTTATTGCATAACTAACATACCAGGGTTTTGCTTCTAGGATTTTGTTGATCAATAGGTGCTTGACAATTTTGGGCTATGTGTCCAAAGTTGTTACACTTATAACACATGATTTGCTTCCTTTCTTTATAAGGTCTACTTTCTCTTGATGTTCTTTCATTAGATCTTCTATTTGCATGGTTAGTGTTTCCAGACATTCTATTGTTTCTTTTATCATTATCATATTTAGGTTTCCTACAATCAATTGCATTATGAACAATACCATGATAATTATGATAGTAAAATTTTGTAACATGATTAAATGGTTTATTTGTACAATCTCTTTTCATATGAACTATTTCATTACATGAAAAACATTTACCTCTAAATTCATAACTAGTTTCCTTAGGAGATTTCACTTGCTTAGGTTCATCTAATTTCACAATTTCCTTCTCAACTTCTTTGGATTTATCAAAAGATTGATTAGATTCAATCTTATCATCAAATTTATCTTTCTCTTTCAGATCTAATTTACTTTTAGGTTTCTTTGTAAACATGTTAAATAAATAACCAAGACTAGTTTTATCATAGGTAGGTCTTTGTATTGACATAGATTCATCAAGCTTTTCTTTGCTAGTGTAAAGCTTTTCAAGTTGTTGCTTGCAGTGAGTTAGTTCACCTTTCACAATAGTGTTTTACTTATGAAGTTCTTCATGATCTTCTTTCAATGTTTCAAATTCAGATGTCTTCTTCACTAGACTCACTCTAAGATCTAAATTTTTAGTCTTCAAATCAGATTCAATTTTACTAGGATCATTCCTCAAACTCAACTTTAAATTGGTAATCTTCAACTAATGCTTCAAGATCTTGTACTTTGTTTTTAGTTTTGGATATTCATCATCACTAGTAGATTTAGTAGATTCGGGCTTAGATTTGAGATGTTCAATCTTGTCCTTCAATTGTCCAATTTATGCTTTGGAGTCTTCATATCTATCTTTCATCTTATCTCTTTCTTCTATAAAAAGATCAATTTGTTCAAGTGCTTCTTCAAGATTCTTCATCAATTGTTCCATATCCATAGGGATCTTACTCAAGTTGTTAAGCCTATTCTGAGTAACTAGGCTCTGATACCAATTGTTAAAAATAGGAAATACTAAGGGGGGGTGTGAATTAGTATTATACAAACTTTTGTCATCAACTAGATATTATTAATTACTTTGAACCATGCATAAGAAAGTAAAAAAGTAATGTTGAATATTATAATAACCATGAATAAAGAGAACTCATAACACCATATTTTGTTAACTAGGGAAACCCTGGGTAAGGGAAAATCCTAATGGGGATGATACCCACTAGATGATATAGTGATATATATGTTCCTTGTTAGAGGATGGACCCCATTAGGAGTCAATGAGTAAATTTAGTATGGAGAGTCCTTGTTAGGAGACTTTGAATCCCTATTAGGAGATTCCAACCCTGTTAGGAGTTGTAGTACAGTAGATACAAAAAGAGCTCACTACCCAAACATGCACTTCCAATTACAAGAAGAGCTCACTGCCCAAACAAGTAATTAGTCTTTAGGTATATAGGTGTTGTAGGGTGATCCCACAATAATGGGTTCCACTTTTTGACCAATTTTGATACTGAAATCAATATTTTTGAAACAAACCTCATGTTCAAGAGACTATATCTCTAAAACTATGAATAATTTCAAGATGACATAAACTAGTGATTTATAGTACTCTGTTCCTATTTTGTAACCATATTTTTTAATTAAAAATAAGTAAAAAATTATTTATGTCAATTTTTTCTTCTCCTCTGAAAAGTGGTGCATATTAAAATTCAATATTTCTAAAGAGTAACAATATGTTTGACACACATAACTTTTTTTCTAGAAAAGATAATGAGGTAATTCTTTCAACGTTGGATTTGTAACATAAATATCTAGAGGATGCATTTGGTTTGATTTAATTTGGTTGAATATTGTATATTTTATGAATTTTTGAAGTGACATCAATTGTAATTCAAACACACATTCGTTTTGACACAAATAACTTGAACTCAATTTATCATAAATCTTTTTTTTTTAATAGAAAGCTATCTCAATAACCTATTTCCTAGATATTTTTCAAAGGAAAATTGACATAATTTATTAATTTTCTTGAAGTGTCGAAGTCAGTTGATGTTCAATCAATAATGAACCTATAATGAGTTAAACTCATATTTGAAAGTCTTAATGAATATAATATGTATGACAATTATAGTCGTTGGAAAGCTTGCTCTGAGCAGCACAAATTGGCATTTTTAATTTTATAGTAAGAGATCAATCATTTTCAATTTTGGGTATCAAAAGAGCCAATTTTAATTTTTTTCAAATAAGAGGGTCAAAAATTTGTAATTTGACATGTTCACTATGAACATACTATTTGTTGTGAACATACATAATGGGTTCACTGTAAACATGTGTTCACGTGAACACACACCCTTAAGTTTTGCAAACATATTAATAAGGTATGTTCATAGTAAACATGCCTAATATATGTGAAATATGTTCACTGCAAACATTATTATAACATATGTTCGTTGCGAACATGTTTAATATGTTCGAGCGAACAACTGATAAATGTGATTTGTGGATTTTGCAATTTTTTTGGATTTTCTTCATCCCACAAAAGTGGAACCCATTATTGTGGGTTCACCTTGTATCTTCTTTTTGGACTGATCTCTAACTTCAGCTTGATCTCAGATCACAAAATCAGGTTCTCAAAACTTTGCATATATCGCTTCACAAAAAGTTCACATATCTCTTATTATAATACAATTGAACACTTCTTTTTGCAAGATGTCCTTCGCATAAATACCATGCCTTTTCACAAATTGCTTCTAGGTCAGCTAAGACCATAATATACTTTTCCAACTTAGAGTAAACATCTAGGATGTTAGCCCTAATTGGTCAAGTAATAATTTTGTAAACAAAATAATTATTTTCCTTTAATTCTACTATTCTATTTCATTGGTAAATCATGAATATCTCTTTTCCATATTGTCTGTACTAATGTCTGAGGTCATCAACATGTATACTCTCTCCATCTAACTTCGCTAATCATAATATGATGTTAGAAACATTTTACATATAAAACATTGTACTATTGTAAACCAATTTCATACTTAAACAATTTTCTGAGTACTAAAAGCTAAGTATCTTTATTTTTGAGGTTTACTATGAGCATGTGCATCATGTGTTTCCATTAGTGACAACAATTACATAACTACATAAAGCCAATTGTCAATAGGTCTTCACATACATTGACACTTGTCACATTTCTTTGTATATCTAGTTGTATCCTTGTGCAAACTTGGCCAATAATACTCAATTGTCAAGATTTTGAAAGCTATGCATTTAGCTACAAAGTGACCTCCATAGGGCTCATCATATCACACCCTTAAGATGTGATATGTTTCATCCTCTCTTATAGACCGATGCATTACTTTATCAGGTCAAGTATAAAACATAACTCTAGTAATCCATGACTATTAAGGAGATCAAATTTCCATTATCCATGATAGTTATGGTGCTTAGTTTCTGGATTAGATTATGTAAAGATTTTTTTCATCAACGTTTCAAATCACACTACATGATCCATCATCAAGATCAGAGAGTAAGAGATGAAAAACAATGTAAGCTACAGATTTAGCATAGACTCACCACATTAAGGGACCAAGAGAAGAGGGATTTCATGGACCCCAAAGCTAGAAAAATAAAAATAAAACAAGTAGGATAAAAGACTAAACAAGAAGGCACCTCACAAATGTAAGTAATAAAGGATAATAGTAAGGGTAAAAAATAACCAATCTAAATCTACATGTAGTGAGCTTATAGATTAAAAAGGTGTGTGTGTGTGTGTGTGTGTGTGTTTGTATCTTATATATGTATATAATATACATATATAATATATATACGTAATATGTATATAATATACATATATAATATATATACGTAATATGTATATGTATATATATAATATATATATGTATGTATGTATGTATGTGCCCATACCTTGCAACAAAGATCAATAAGAATACATATAAGAACCTATCTATATATATGTTATACATTTGTACAAACATATAAATGTATATATATCTACAAACATCTGTATGTGTGTTAACATATGCACACACACACACACACACACACACACATATATATACATATATATACACATACATATATATACATATATATATATATATATGTATCTATACCTATATGTATATATATATATATATGTATATGTATACATATTTGTGTACATATATACATATTATATATATATACATATGTATATATGTGTATGTGTGTGTGTATGGATATAAATATGAGAGCAATAAAAATATAATGAAAATAAGATGGAAACACAAGGAAAGGAAGAATACCAACAGAAGTACCTAGGATGAAAGTACAATGAGAAGGCAAAAAAGAGAGGTGGAGGGTGTGCACACCTAACTAAGAGGGCCCAAGAGCCAAAGGAGTACAAGAGCACCAACAAGAACCTAAATAAAGAGAAAAGGAGAAAAGGGAGAGAACCACAACACCCAAGATGAGACTAACACAAACAAGACAAGCAAGAACAAAGAGAAGAGAGGAAGAACCACAAAGGCACTAACATTTTTGCCATCCTAGAGGAAGGTGGGGGCACAAACCACCTAAGGAGAGGAGAATGGGATAGAGGAAAAGAGAAAAGGAGAGGGAGAGCAATCAAACATGAAGGAAAGGGAGAGAAAGAGATTAACCAACACAATAAGGGTGTTTGTCCCTTGAGGACAACATAGGATTCCAAGAGGGGTTGAGAATCCAACCATCATCATGATTGAGGTTCATGGGGTGGTTATTAATTTCAATGGCTTCTTTAAGCTTCCTTTTGAAATAGTTGTCCTCATTGGAAATGATTTGTGTGTTCTCCACACATATGTAATATTTGGTACAAAAAGAATGTTTAGCTAATGTCAATTTGTAAACCTTGTCATGCCTAATGTATCTCACTTGCTCTTTGATCTGAATGTGGAAGGAGTAGCCGGTTTCACCAATATAGGGTGTGCCACAAGAGAAGACCACTTTGTAGACTCCTAAGTTGGAATACATATCTTTGGGGTCTTTGATAGGTGAGATATGATTCATGAGTTTGGAGAGGGGTTTGAAAGCTACACACAAACCATTTTTTGACAAGATCTTGGCAATTTTTTGGGAGATTCCTTCCACAAAAGGGAGGGAGGCATTCAGAGCATGAGGGGGGAGAAGAGAAGGATTAGGATTTGAGTAGGCATGGTGGAGGGACTAGGCTTGGTTGAGGGCCCTGGAAATTTGCGTGGAAGAATAACCATTAATCCTAAAGACCTGGTAGAGATGGTTAAGTTCAAGGTTTAAGTGATCATCATCACAAATCCTATGGGCTCTCAAAGCCAGGGTCTTGAGAATGTTTTCTTTATGGCTAGGATGGTGGTGGGAAGATGAGTGTATGTACAAGTTTGTATGGGTGGCCTTTCTGAACACACGATGACCAAAGAAGCCATCTGACTTCTTGATTAGTAGAACATCAAGGAAAGGCAATTGGTTACCAAACTCGAGCTCTTTGGTGAATGAAATACAAGATGCCATGTTGTTGATGTGCTAGTGGAACTCTTCTAGTTTTTCCAGACTATGAGGCCAACAAACATTAGTACCATCTACATATCTCATCCACCACTTAGGCTAAAGAGGGAATGAATGAAGGGTCACCTCTTTAAAATGCCCCATATAAAGGTTGACAATGACAGGGGAGAGAGGGGATCCCATGTCCACTCCATCAACTTGCTCATAGATTAGCCCTTGGAAAGAGAAAAAGGTGGATCTAAGGCATAGCTCGACCAAACTGACAATCTTCACATTGGTCTTGTGCTTCACAATTTCAATAGAATCGGGGATAGGGACCTTTGTGAAGAGAGAGACCACGTCAAATCTTACTAGGACATCATTTTTTTTAGATGGGTTTCCTTAATGAATTAGACAAAGTGGGTCGAGTCTTTAACATAGGAATCTAAATTTCCTACCAATGGAGAGATTAATTTGGCAAGATGAGCAATCAAGGGAAACATTGGGGAGCCTATGGTCTCAATTATAGGCCTAAGTGGTAAGCCCCTCTTGTGTATTTTTGGGGCCCCATAGATATAGGGAGTGACTTCCTTGGAAGGAAGCAACCTTTTCTTGATGTCATCATCAAAGAATGAGGCCAAGAAACTTGCTCTAACTTTTTTCAAGATTTTACCACAAAGGTTATGAGATAAGGTTTTATAGCTATGTGAGTCAAAGAGAAGGTCTAACATCTTGGAAACATAGTCTTGCTTGTTCATAATTATGGTAGCATTACCCTTGTTAGCTTTGATGATTGCTAGGTCATTATGACACATCAAACTTTTGAAAGCAAGAAACTTGACCTTGGGAATGTTGCACCGAGGTGGTTTGACATGTTTTAGGGAAACTACATAGTCCTGCCTAATTTCTTCTGCAATATCATTAGGGAGAGTGAGGATTGCATTCTCAATTTCTATGAGGAAGTCAACTCATGGGATGATATGAGGCACCACCACAAAATTGAGACCCCACTTCAAAAATTTGAAAGAATGGGGGTTGAGATTGGCATTGGATAAGTTTACAACCAATTTTCTATCCCAACCAGGCACAAAATTAGAAGAGACAGGTGATTCAAGGCAATAGGAGATAGGAAAAGGCTTAATAGAAGACATTCTAGGAGGAACAAGTAGTGAAGACACTAAAGCGAGAGAAAGTGAGGTTGGGAGAGTAGCCATGGTACCCACCTTCCTAATCCTATACAGTGGGTAGGATGAAGTGGGGCCTGAAGGGGATGAATAGGTGTAGGTGGAAACAACTGGGAGGCTATCACTTAGGTGGTTTAGAGCTACCCCTGACACCATAAAATTAGGGGTGATAGATTGACATGATGTGAGGTTCACATCATCATTAGACAAAGGATGAGGAGTTGCGCTTAGAGGGGCTCGAGATGCAACAACCACCTAAGAGACTTCAAGAGTACTATTAATGCAAAACATAGAGGGTACTTCAATAGAAGACATACCTGAGACTACCAAAGAAGAGTCGTTGGAGGAATTTGACCATTGAGGAACCTTAGTTTGCAAGGGGAAACCACATTGATCCATGCTTAGAGGAATGTTGAGTAGTTGTGATGCCATAGGTTCCATGGCATGAGACTTCGATTGGAGATACAAGAGCTTGCATGTAGGTTCCAATTTTTGCAACGAGATGGACACCACAAGCCTTCCTATTGTAACACCTGTAACATTGGATTCTCAAGGCTAGGTTTGCAATGTGGGGGGCCCTCAAACAATAGAGGTGGACTCTTCATTCACTAGATACAATCTCGGCTTCAGAAGATCACTCTAGGCACAAGATATGGTTGGATAGCATTGTGGAAAACTAGACAAGCTGGTTAAAGATCTCATGGAAGCACAAGGAGTGGTGATCCCATGGGTGTGGAGGAACTTGTGAGCTAGTGCCTTAAACTTCATTTTTTCATGGTGATGCTTTCTTTTTGATATCCCAACACTTTTGCATGTGTTGATGTGTCTAGGTGTATCTAAAGATGTGGACACAAAGAGGATACAAGCTTTAGATGTAGGGGGAGCAACCTGGTGTTCAAAATATTGATCAACCTTCTCATGGACTAGATAATGGATCTAAGGAGAGAGAGACTCATGTGAAAGAAGATATGCTTGGTGTGGGCACTCCATAGGTGGTGACTAATTCTAATAAAAGAAGGGATGAGTTGAGAGTCACAACATCTTTTGAGGAAAGCCAAATCTATAACTTTTTCATCAATTTAATCCTTAACATCTCCAATTGTTTCGACTTGAAACAAATTTCCCTCCCATGAAGGGTATCTATTAAGGAGATCAGATTTCCACAATCCATGATAGTTATGGTGCTTAGTTTCTGGATTAGATTGTGTAAATATTTTTTCCATCAACATTTCAAATCACACTACGTGATCCTTCATTAGGATGAGAGAGCAAGAGATGTAAAACAATGTACGCTACAGATTTAGCATAGACTCACTAAATAAAGGGACCAAGAGAAGAGGGATTGCATACACCCCAAAGCTAGAAAAATAATAATAATAAAAATTTTTAAAATGGGGTAAAAGACTAAACAAGAAGGCACCTGACAACTGTAAGTAATAAATGATAATAGTAAGGGTAAAAAATAACCAATTTAAGTCTAGGTGTAGTGAGCACACACACACACACACACACACATACACATATTTGTGTGTGTGTGTGTGTGTGTGTGTGTGTGTGTGTGTGTGTGTGTGTGTGTGTGTGTGTGTGTGTGTGTGTGTGTGTGTGTGTGTGTGTGCACTCATACCTTGCAACAAAGATCAATAAGAATACATTTAAGAGCCTATCTATATAAACATTATGCATCTATACAAACATAAAAATGTATATATATCTACAAACATTTGTATGTGTGTTAGCATATGCACATATGTATATATATACATGTGTGTGTGTGTGTGTGTGTGTGTGTGTGTGTGTGTGTGTGTGTGTGTGTGTCTGTGTGTGTCTGTGTGTGTGTGTGTGTGTGTGTGTGTGTGTGTGTTGGTGTGTGTGTGTGTGTGTGTGTGTGTGTGTGTGTGTGTGTGTCTACCTATATATGTATATATGTATATGTATACATATTTGTGTACATATATACCCACATATATACATATGCATACATATAATATAAATATGAGAACAATAAAAATATAAGAAGGAAAATAGGATGGAAACACAAGGAGAGGAAGAACACTAATAGAAGTACCTAGGACAAAAGAACATAAGGCAAAAAAGAGAGGTGGAGGGTGCGACACACCTAACTAACAATACCCAAGACCCAAAGGAGTACAAGAGCACCAAAAAGAACCTAAATAAAGAGAAAAAGAGAAAAGGGGGGAACCACACCACCCAAGATGAGATGAACACAAACAAGACAAGCAAGAACAAAGAGAAGAGAGGAAGAACCAGAAAGGCACTAATGTTGTTGCCACCCTAGAGTAAGGTGAGGGAACAAACCACTTAAGGAGAGGAGGAGGGAAGAGAGGACAAGAAACAAGGAGAGGGAGAGCAACCAAGTAGGAAGGAAAGGGAGAGAAAGAGATTAACCAAAAAAATGAGGGTATTTGTCCCTTGAGGACAACATAGGATGCCAAGAGGGATTGAGAATCCAAACATCATCATGATTGAGGTTGATGGCATGGTTATTAATTTCAATGGTTTCTTTAAGCTTCCTTTTGAAATAGTTTTCCTCATTGGAAATGATTTGTGTGTTCTCCAAACATATGTGATGTTTGGTAGAAAAAGAATGTTCGGCTAATGCTATTTTGTAAACCCTATTGTGCCTAATGTCTGCCACATGCTCTTTGATCCAAGTGTGGAAGGACTAGCCTATTTCACCAATATAGGGTGTGCCACAAGAGAAAACCACTTTGTAGACTCTTGAGTTGGAATACATATCTCTAGGGTCTTTGATAGGTGGGACATGATTCCAGAGCTTGGAGAGGGGTTTGAAAGCTACATGCAAATGATTTTTTGAAATGATCTTGGCAAATTTTTTGGGAGATTCCTTCCACAAAATGGAGGGAGGAATTCAGAGCATGAGGGGGAAGAAGAGAAGGATTACAATTTGAGGAGGCATAGTGGAGGGACCTAGCTTAGTTGAGGGCCTTGGAAATTTTTCTAGAAGAATAGCCATTAAGCCTAAAGACCTGGTAGAGATGGTTAAGTTCAAGGTTTAAGTGATCATCATCAAAAATCCTATGGGCTCTTAAAGCTAGAATCTTGAGAATGCCCATTTTATGGCTAGGATGGTGGTGAGAGGATGAGTGTATGTACAAGTTTGTATGGGTGGCCTTTCTGAACACATGACAACTAAGGGAGCCATCTGGCTTCTTGATGAGCAAAACATCAAGGAAGGGCAATTGGTTACCAGACTTGAGCTCTTTGGTGAATGAAATTCAAGACACCATGTTGTTGATGTGCTGGTGGAACTCTTCTAGTTTTTCCAACCTATGAGGCCAACAAAAATTAGTATCTACATATCTCTTCCACCACTTAGGTTGAAGAGGGAATGAACAAAGGGCCACCTCTTCAAAATGCACCATATAAAGCTTGGCAATGATAGGGGAGAGAGGGGAGCCCATGGCCACTCCATCAAATTGCTCGTAGATGACCACTTGGAAGGAGAAACAGGTGGATTTGATGCATAGCTGGACCAAATTGACAATCTCCATGTTGGTCTTGCAATTCATGATTTCAATACAATCAGGGATAGGGATCTTTGTGAAGAGCGAGACCATATCAAATCTTACATGGACATCATTTTTTTCTAGATGGGTGTCCATAATGAATTGGATGAAGTGGGTTGAGTCCTTAACATAGGAGTCAAGATTTCCTACCAATGGAGAGATTAATTTGGCAAGATGAGTAGCCAATGGATACATTAGGGAGCCTACGGTGTCAACTATAGGTCTATGTGGTATGCCCCTCTTGTGTATTTTTGGGGCCCCGTAGATATGGGGAGTGACTTCCTTGGAAGGAAGCAACCTTTTCTTGATGTAATCATCAAAGGATTTTATGACAAGGGTTGCAAGATAAGGTTTTATATCTATGTAATTCAAAGAGAAGGTCTAATATCTTGGTAACATAGTCTTGCTTGTTCATAATGATGGTAGCATTACCCTTGTCAACTTTTGATGATTGCTAGGTCATTATGATGCATCAAACTTTTGAAAGCAAGAAACTTGACCTTGGGGATGTGGTTAAAGATCTTTTCTACTAGTGACCTTCTTTCTTTGGTAGAGAAGTGAACTAGCATTTTACCTATGGTAAGATAGTTAGTAGTATCTGCATACCATGGATTTTGTGTTGATAATAGAAAATGTGTTCATCTGGAAAACTATCATCAATGGCTGCAAGATCATCAAGGACATGCAATTGTGAGAGAAATTTGGCTACCACATTGGCCTTGCTAGGTTTATCTACTATGGTGATATCAAATTCTTACATGAGTAACAACCAATGACCTAATCTTCTTGATATTGCAGGCTTGTTCACCGAATATTATTTTATAGTAGAATGGTCAGTATGGACAAATATTTCATATCCAATAATATAATGTTTGAATTTATTGAGGGCATATATGACTACAAGTAACTCCTTTTTAGTGACTATGTAGTTAAACTCTACACCTTGCAAATTTTTACTAATGAAATAAATGGCATGTTCAACTGAGTCTACCTTTTTCTCTAGTACAACACCTATAGCATAGTCTGAGGCATTTGTATGAATGTGAAAAGGAAGTCCCCAATTGGGTCCTCTCAAAACAAGTGTTGTGGTAAGAACTTCTTTAAGTTGTAGGAAAGATGTAGCACAATCTAAGTCCCAAGAAAATTCAGAATCCTTTTTTAGTAGGTTATAGAGGGGTGCTACAAGTTGACTGAGGTTTTTAATGAATCTCCTATAATATCCAACATGTCCCAAATAACTTTGTACATCCTTCTACTTCTCTAGTGTAGGCAAGGTACTAATGACTTCAATCTTTTCTCGATCTACTTGGACACCCTTGGATGAAATGAAATGGCCTAGCACTACACCTTCCTCCATCATCATAAAACATTTTTCACTATTTAAGGAAAGATTATAGTCTTGACATCTTTTGAGTACTATTTCTAGATTGGCTTTTGCTTCCTCAAAAGTAGCCCCATAAACTATAAAATGATTCATGTAGATCTCCATATAGTTAGTGGATATGTCTGAAAAGATACTAATGATAGCTCATTAAAATGTGGTTGGGGCATTACACAAGCCAAAAGGTAAGACTGAGTAGGCAAACATTCCCCATGGGTAGGTAAAAGTTGTTTTTTCTTGATCCTCTGGAGCTATTTGGATCTTATTATAACCAAACCATCCAGAAGAGAAAAATAATTTTTGCCAGCTAGGTTGTCAAGGACTTGGTCTATAAATGACAAGGGAAAATGGTCCTTCTTAGTGGTTTAATTGAGCTCCCTATAATCTACACAAAATCATCATTTTCCTCCCTTCTTAGGTACTATAACCAGGGGTGAGACCCATTGGCTATCAGAGATGGGGTATATAAAACCAGCACTTAGTAGTTTTTGCAATTCATTCTTAATTATATCTTTCAAAATAGGGTTAACTCTCCTCCAAGGCTGTTGGATGGGTTTGAAGTCAAGGCTGATGTAAATCTTGTGAGTGCAGAACATAGGATCGAGTCCTTTTATATCCATGTAATCCCAAGAAAATTCTTTTTGATTCTCCTACAGTAACTACAACATAATCTTCTGTTGGGAGGGTGATAAGGCATTATTGACATTCAATTCTCTGCCTTGATCGACTTCCATCTTAATAACCTTATCTACCATGAATAATTGGGAAACATGAGAAGAATCCATCTCATGAGGTAATAATGAGTGGAGAAAATGTGAAGCTTCTGAATGATGTGGTGAATCCAAGGATGGTAGTATGGTCTCTAAGATATATGTAGCCTAAGGATAATCTTGAGAATATATTCCATATTCATTCAGAATAATCGATGAAATTGTTCATCTTCCTCTCAAGCAACTATAAATGATTTTCTACCTATCATCATCAACTAATGGATGGAATTGACTTCTGGATCATCATCACCCAAATCTAGCTAGATGACTTGGTCATCTAATAATAGTGGTTGAGAAGGGGAGTATAAAGTCAGGTTCTTAGTATGAATACCATTGGATATTGTCACCTTTCTAGATCGAAAAGCTATATAAGCATCTATAGTGGCCTACCATGATCATCCTAAAATTAAAGGATATACTCCCATATTAGCCTTTGGGGAGAGAACAACCAAATCAACTAGATACTCCCAAGAGTTTAATGTGACTATGACATCTTCTATCATCCCATCTAGCTTAATAGTAGAGATATTAGCAAGCTGAAGTATGGTGGGTGTCTCTCTGAGGCCAATGGTATGTAGTCAAGAGAATACCTCCTTTGTCATGACATTTATAGATGCTCCTAAGTTAACTAAAGCATTTTCAACTTGGATTCCATGGATAATGACTATAACCACAAGACTCCCAAGGTCAAAATATTTAGGTACAGTTAATTTTTCCAGCATTAAATCAAATAACTATCTTAGGACATGGATGGTTTTTGGATCTTTCTTTTTCCTTCTTGGCTATTTAATACATGCTTCCTTAATAACTTTAGTACAGGCAGAAACTTCCTTGATAGCATCTAGTAATGGTATTTTACTATCATTTGATTTAGCTAATTAAGTAAATCAATGACTACATGGTTTTCTATGGGCTAGCTTTGTTCCATCAACCTATGGGGGAATGGAGGTTCTTTGGCTATAGGAGAGGTCTACTGATTTGACTCATTTGTCTGTTCAGTTGGAGAATCTTCAACTTTAGTTATTATAGGATTTTTGGGTGAAGGAAGAGTGGTGCCTAACATTAAGTGAATATCATTCAAGGAGATAACATAGCTTTGTTATTGAGTCTATTGTTTAGTATTTTTTGGATTAGGATTAGGCTAAATTGGTAGGAGGAGTATTAGTGGCTACAAGAGGAGACATTAGAGCTTGTTGCTGAGGTGGTGACAATAGTGTTTGCTAACTATGTTGGGTATTCCAATTTTGAGTTTGCTGCCAACCCTGCTGAGGTTTTTGCCAACCCTACTAAGGTTGTTGCCAACGTTGTTGAGGTTGTTGACAATTATTATTTCCACTAAAACCAATATTTTGAGAATTTTTCCATTGATTTTTATTATTATAATTTTGAAGAGGATCTTATGGCATACCTTATCCTTGAGCCCATGGCCTTCATTGAGAAACATAAAGCACCTCTCCATTTTCATCAATGGCTTAAAACTCAGTAGGCATTGGTTGTGTCTCTAGACTTGCAACAAACTTACATCTATAGTGCCTTTTCTTTTCTCTACAATGTGGATAGTATTTAGTTAATAAGGCATCAAATTCATCTTTCTTCCTTCTTGCCTGCATGGTGTCCAACTAAGTGGCAACATCAATAATGATGTCTTGCTTGAAATCTGACAATAAATTGGATAATTTCATCTTTGATACTCTTGAACTGCCATTAGACTTATGTGGTAGATCTTTAAGTCCTCTACCTTTCTTCACAGTGGTTTTGGAATAATTTAGACATATATTTTGTATATCAGTCCAAGTTTTTTGAGTGATAAGATTTAGAGCTTCAATGCTTCCATCATTCACACCTCTTAGGAAAATATGTCTCTTTGATTCCTCATTCGATTGATGCTATGTATTACGCTATAAGTTGAACATGAATTGAGAAACATAATCTTTTAGGGTTTCATCATCCTTTTGGGACATTTTGAAAATGTCATCCCCTTTTAAATCTCAACCCCTACAGTATTCTTTATACTTTGTGAAAAACAAATTTCTCATTGCAGGCCAATCTGCTACAACATTGGCACCCAACCCCATGAACCATCTCAAAGTAGGTTCCTTTAGGGTAGAAGAGAAAAACTATAGTTTATGGTCATCATTTGTGTAGTCATAACTTCTACAAAGTATTTCAAACTCAAAGAGAAGGTTTCAGGGTCTTTGGTGATTAGGCCATAAAACTTGGGAAGTGCAGCAGCAAGTATGTTCTTCAAGTTTTGGTTACCCTGCTAAGGAGGGATAGGAAAAGGGAACATAGGTTGAGGCTGATCCATTCCTGGAGGAGGTACTAGTGGTGGTGGTTGATAGATAATAAGGATAAGTGGATTATCTTGGTATTTAGGTTCAGAAAAAAGATCATTCAAATGCAAGGATTCTTCAGAAGATGAGGGTATCCATTCTTGAGTAGTAGCGAATGGATTTTCAAAAGGTTCTTCTTCATTCTCATTGTGAGGTTCTTCAGGTTTAGGATTATTCCTAAATATTGGGGGGAAGAAATGTCCCAAGGAGGTCTCTTCTTCTATGCGTGCAAAATAATGTAAAATCTAAACTAACATAACTTCAAGGTTGAATTAGATTGACACCTTCTCGACAATGATGCCAAAAATGGTTGGTTAGCTTAATACCTTAGTAACAAAGGATTAGACATCCTTTGACAGTGACTCCAATATTAGATAGAATCACGTGTTTTCATTATTTTATTTCATCAACTCAGGAGCATAAGCTAGACAGGGTGGTTGCAAAGTATATGCTATAATTCTTCTTTAAGTCATTACAACTAAAACAAAGGAAATACTAAACAAGACTTAAGCTAGAAACTAAAACAACATCTTAACTTAAGCTTAAAGTAATGTTGCAAATAGTAAACCTATATAAGCACCTATGTTGCAGGAATAGTTCATTGATTCTATTATCAATGGTTGCAAGAACAACAAAATTATACCTTATGAATAAATAAACAAGGAAATTCTAACAAAGTAGTTCACTCACCAAGTGGGCCCCCTTGGATGAGTGAACAGAAAAGACAATCAAGAAAAAAGATGTAAACTTGAGCTTTGTATTCTTTTCATTCATTGTAAGAGATTACATCTAATTAAGAATAAGATCACACGCTACTATTATGAAAATCAATCTATTCTATCTTCCTTCCAAAAACTTCTTCTCAAAGCTACAACAAGCATTATTTAAAGGGAAACTATAACAACTTCCTAACTATATGATCACTCCATCAATGAGGATCAATTAAAAATTCATAAACTTTGCAATAGAAATATCATTAACCATGATTAAATCCTCCAAGAATATAGCAAGTTGAGGGAGCTATATTAGCGCTACCATAATAGAAATCATATAATCACTTGCTCAATGCAACGGTTCAACAATCTAGTCATCTTTGATTTAGCATTGAAGTGTTGACTTTGAATATGTGTGGCAAGTACCTACAAAATATTGAATGCATACAACTTCCACATACATATATTCATTTCATCATCAATGTTAGAAAAGGTGTAATTTTCAAACTATCACTCTTTGCAAATCCTATGGCTATAGGAAGGAATCTACCCAAAACATAGCATGGATGAGGAAACATTTATCAGCATGTAACATTCCTTCATTATACCATAGAAGTCCATAGATTCAAGAAAATATAGCATATTTGAACTATCCACACTTCTACTTAATGTCTTAACATATAGATAACATATTCATAAAAACATAAGTTCATTTTCTTAAAACCATAGAGTCATGATTGTTTTTGCAAGATAACTATCTAAAAACAAGATAAAAGGATCTCAAAACAATGGCCTTTTGGAGGTCCATCATCAATCACTGGCACTAAACAATCCTAAAAAGTTTTATCAAGTTGGTTGTTCTTGTTGTATATGAAAAATATGTTAGCAAGAAATACTAATCTTATTAAGATAACAAAGCATTAACTAGCATAAAAATCATAACATATATGAGAGACAAAGTGAAACCCTCAAATGAGAATATGAGCCATAGAATGGCTCTCCCAATGAGGATGGTCACTTGATTTAGGGATGATTCTAAGTAAAGGATTGGTATGTATGCTCAAATTTTCTCTATGCTTCAATGGTGGGGATGAGTAAATGGAAAATTGGTAGCTTTGTGAGCTCTCAATTTGGCATTATAAGGGTATGGTTGATGGCTTTTGGTTCTCAAACTAGCATTATAACTTTGGCTTAAAGGTTGTGATGAAATGGCTTGGAAGGGGATTCGATTTATAGGCTAAGGGCTTGAGGGATGGAGGGTTAAGATGCAAGTAGAGATGAAAGCTTAAGGAGGGCTAGGATGCACTCAAAGTGGAGCACATGGATTGTGCTTGTTTAGCACCAACTAGGGAGTGACACATGTCACATGGTGAGTGGATGGAGGAAAGGGCAAGGATGAGTCAACAAAGGAGGCTCAAGGGATAATATCTTCATAAAGACCCTCATAAATGGCTTGTAAGAGCAATGAATGGGCTTGTAAGAGTCTTTATGGCCTTTGTAAGAGCATTCATGGCTTAGTGGTTGGAATATTTTGGAGGGAGTTGAGATTGTTGACTTTGCTTGTCTTAGGAAAGTCTTAAGCTTACTTAGGGAATGTGACAAGGTTAGGGGGGGGATTAGAGGTGATTTAGGATTAGAATAGGCTTGTTAGAGATATTCAAGTTGATGGCATTCAATGAGGGTGGGTGAGTTAGTGGCTAAGCTTGGTTAGTATGGGTGGATGGGGTGGATTAGGCTAAAAAGGGGGTTTAGGATAGTTTGGGGATTATTATGTTTGAGGGCTTTATTTATCAAATATATTTATTTAATAAATGAGGATTTTGGAATTTAGATAGAAGAATATGATTAATTGATAAATAATAGGTTATTTGATTTATCAATTAGGACTATAGATGATTAATTAAATTAATCAGCTAGGGGATGGCAAGGGATTAATTAAATAGGAATTTAATTAATGATTCCTTTAGAGATAGCTAAATAAGATTACCAAAGTGGTGTAATCAGATTTAGGTGTCTACATTTTGCCCCTCTTTGACATAGTGTTGAGAAAATATTATTTCAAAGAAGTTCAGATATAAACAACACGAGGAAGATGTTTTAGCAACAAGGTTGCCCTAGTCTCAAATAAGAAGAGGAGAGACTAGACTTAGATGATGCCCCCTCAAGAAGGCAACAGAGAGAGAAATTAGGCTCGACGGCTTCTTGAAAAGCACCAAAATTTGGGATAAGCAAGGAGACTCAGATTGGCAAAGAGAAGGGGCTGAATTAGCTCAAACTCTCACTATGGGAGAATGAGAAAGGGATAATCAGAGGCACAAGAGGAAGCAAGCTTAAGACTTTAGGGAAGGTGGAGGATGAAGGAGCGGAGCACTATAAAAAGGAATCCAGGATAGGGAGATGGATGGTGGGATGATAAAGCTGATGCAATAGGATTTCAAAGAGTCAGATTGGCGGAAGATGGGTTTCGAAGATCCCTAGGACTAGGATTGTGGATCTCGAAAGATGAGGCTTAGTAGATTGATTGGATTGGTGGATCCCTAAGACTAGGATTGTGGATCCCTAAAGCTAAAAGTGAAGATTGATTCAAAGAGATATTGATGCATAAGCTAGGGTAGGAGAGACGGATGCTAGATATGGATGGGGGATAATGGAGATGAAAGGAAACCATTGAAGCTTTTTGAGCGGGGGGATACTTCATAGAGAAGTACCACCATGTAGTTGAGCACTAGATTTTCTATAGGACCGTTGGTTAATTTCCAAGGTTACCAAGAATATCAAGACCTTTTCACCAACTGTCTAGAGGACTGACGAACTGACGAACACGCAAGGATTACCCCAGCATCACACATGAATCTTGGAAGAATCGGAGTGGAACCGACACTGGGTAACCCACAAGTAGAAAAGAAAAACAAAAAAAAGACCTGATCAAGACCTTATGCTCAGATTGCCCCATTCACAGTATACCATGATATGGAAGATCGTGGCAACTTTGAGGAGGGAACAAAAAGATTGTTTGGAAAAGATACTTCAAGACCCAAAAGGGAAGATTCCAAATCAAAAGAAAGTGAAAATCCAAAAGAGAACCATTTGCCAACGAGATGGGTAGGACGAGGTACTAATGGACTGAGATCAAACATGAGGAAAGCTATATCCTGCAAGGATCTATCGGAGAGCACCTAAGCTGATGGATATGGATGAGTGATGCGTCTGGCAAGCTGAACTAAGAAGGATAACACTTTGGTGATAGGAGATCTAGCTAAAGGATGCATTGGAATAGCTAACCAAGGGTTGTACGATGTGTGCAAGATGTTGATCAAGGATGAACTGACATGAACGCTAGATAGATACAATGGTACTAAGCTAAAGAGGATGTACAAGCTGACAGACCAAGATATTTACAAGTTGAAGCTAACCAAGATAGTTACAAGAAGGAAAAATCTCAGGATGATAGGATAACGGGACGGTTTGATGTTATGCAAGATGCGAAAGCTAAGGACGGGGTGATAGTGAAAGGTATAGATTTGGCAGGATGCATCCAATGATGTGCGACCAAGGATGGGGACAATGCTAACGTTGGTGGTAGCTGAGCTGATAGATGGCCCTAGAGTGAATGGCTAATGAGAGGATGACATTGGATTTGCATGAGGATAGCCTAGAGCGAGATACCAATGATAAGGGAGGATGGACAAGACAAAATCTCTAAGGAATACAGTGCCCCTAGTTAGAAGATGACATGTGGAAGGAGGTTTTACAATGGATGTGATAGGATTGAAGCTAGGATGGAAAAGCTAAAGGTGCTATGGAGATGGATGATAACTAGGATGATTGGCTGAAGCTGCAGAAGATAAGTGGATGGTGATAGATAAAAGGTGGAGGATGAAAGATAGGTGGATAAATTGGAAGATGGAGCTAGATGACAAGATGTGACCAAAAGCATGAGGATGATAGGCTAAGCTGGGGATGGTTGGATTACGCATGATGCTTGTTTTCCAAGTTTTCATCATGGTACTTGTCCAAGGTGCTTGAATTGCCAAGTTTTCACCAATGGATGCTTTATTTTTCTTTATTTTTTTGAATTTTTGACTTTGGACTTAGTTGGAATGATTTCGACTTTCTTCAGCTATTTTTGGTTTTTTTGGGATTTTTCACTAGCTATTAGAATGTTCAATTTTGTTGCTAGCTATTGGTACACCAGATGTGTGATTTATGCAATAGATTGGATTAGATGGAATTGATGGTAGGAGATGGAGGGATGAAAAAGCTGGAAAGGAGCATGAGATGGGGATGCTTGTAGGATCATTGGTACATGTTGGGATAGGTGTGAAAAGAGCATATGAGGGATAGATGGTAGATGCGGGCTTGATGGTGGATTTGTGGAAGCGCGCTTGGGGATATCAGCACCCAAGATGGAGTTAGGAGATGGGGGACATGAGTCACTGGATGGGGATTTAGCAATTGTGGATGCTATTATGCATTGGGTTTCAACTTTTTTCTTTCGGATCCACATGGTTTTGGATTTTCTTTTCATAGGTTTTTGCATTGTTTTGCATTCTTTGATTGGATTTTTCCTTTTTGGAGTATGTCTTTTAGAATAGACATATGATTGCCTAGGATGTGGATTTTTAGCTTTATGCATTTGAAGTTGGCATTCACATTGCTGTGGTAAGCTTTGGGAAGATGGTTAGGAGAAGCTTTGTGAGATGAAGAGGATATGGAAGAGCATGTAGGGGGATGATGATGGATGATGTGCCCTGATATTTGCCTTTGTTGATCTTGTGTAGGAATGGATGGAATAGGATTTTTATGATGGCTGATAGGAGGATGGAGGATGATATATTTTGGGACATAGGGACCCAAAATGGATTTAGCAAATGAAGGGGGGATATGGTAGGTTTTTTTGGGTTGCAAGGATGGTGGAAGGGGGATGACATAAGACTTCTTGAAGGAGTGATGGGAGGTTGGCATGGTGGGCCTGGAGATAGGCTTGGTTTGGGGATGGCATGTACCAACACTTTTAGATGGTGAGCCTTTCGATACATATCCAAGACCATGAAATCCTGGATTCTTTTGTGCAATAATAGGCTTTCTAATTCCTTGCTCTTGTGGTCCTAAACCTTGACCTTGATAATGCCATCGATTGAGCATTTGAACTAGCTGAGGATATTTTTGCTTGCAGAAAATGGTGGAAGTGCTTTATCAGATGTACTGCAATGGGGAGATATTGTTCTTAATTCTTCTGCTGAGAGGAGGCCACCATGGATGAATGTAAGTGAACCAAGAGGGTAGATTATAGATGGTGGAATAGCTTGGATAGGTGGTAAGATGGAAGCATGGAGTGGAGGAGATGGTAGGATACAATCTTGATTTAGCTGATGGGATGAAAAGATATCTTGTAGTAGAGGAGGTATGGCTTTAGGTTTTCGAGATGGAGGGGATAGTGACTGCACTATGAATGGAAGACATGGTACGATGATATCTTTGTTTATGCTTTGGGGGATATCAACATGCTTTTGGGCAGGATCTTGATAGGATTGGATTGGAGTGGATGGTGCAATAGGAGGTGAAGGGATGGATTCTTCAAAGGTAGCGGATGGATAGATGGGAGATTTGGTAGTGGAGATGGGTGAGTAGAAGATGGATGCATAAGGGTCATTTCGAGAGATTTGGGAAATGCTCAGAGGTGACGTGGATAGGATTTGGAGGGATTTGATAGATGGTGGGATTTTAATGCTTGCGGGAAGTGGAAGGATTTTAAGAAATTTGATGGATGGTATGGGGACGATAGCTATGGGAGATGGAGGTGATATTATAGATGGGGAAGCTTCATCACTGACTACTTCACATGGTTGGATTAGATGACATGGCTTATCGACTGCTGGAGGCGACTTTTCTTGTATTTCCTCTAGGAGATTCCTTGGAGACTCGTGTGTCGGAGGTGGAGGTGGATTGACAGGAATAGCTAGTGTGATGGGGGTGGAAGATTGGAAGCTTGGTTGATTGGGTGATGGAGGAGAAGATGGGATATCAGATGGCATGACTAGATAGTTTGGAAGAATACGTGGATTTTGGGGGATGCTTGGGGGAATTTTTCTAAGGCTTTCAATATACCCATCATAGTCAACAAGATTTTCATCATCATTGGAATAGGAGGTGGCGGGAGCAAGGACAATACAACCGAACACATCATGATAGGTTTGGGATTTCACGTTTTGATGATGAGTCGGATGGGGATGGGGTCTTGCATATGGATGAACACAGAAGCTCATGGTTGGATTTAGATTAAGCACAAATTTTGGATTGGTTGATGAAGGATTTCCTAGGGAGAGTGAAATTTGTATGACAGACCTAAGGAGGATTGGTTGGAGATTTTTGGCTTTCTTGTGGATGGAAGACTTCAAGGGCATGCTGTCAAAAAGTGAGAGTTTTTCTTTCCTATGTGCTAGATTGGTGGAGATTGTGTTAACTTAAGGATAGACTGATGATCCTTTAGGAAGAACACGAGATTGACCACTTGTGGATCCCAACCTTTAGCTCAAGGTGATGAGGGATAACAAGTGACAAAGCTAGATTACCCTAGACAAAGCTCTGTCAAAGGGATAACCTTGGTGAGATTGGTGGATTTGGAAGATGTTAGGAATGGAAAACTTTTGGCAAGGTGACAACAATTTTGAAGGCTTGGATGTGAAGCTTTTTTGGATTGCTGGCTAGATGGTTTGGTTCTAAATGGGATGGATGAGCTAAAATGCTTAAGGGGAGGACTAAAGATGGTTGGCTTACCTACAAAGATGACTCTAAAGTGAAGCTTATGCAAGAAGATGTAGAGAAACAAGGGGGTCTAATCATAGAAATCATGACTAGTTGGTAAGGTATAAGCAGGGTTAACTCCTAGATGTTGGTTAAGTTGGATAGTGCGATCTAACCAGGCATCTTGAAGGGCTTTGTCAGCAGCTTTGTCCTCTGCTTTGTGGAGTTTGGCAATTCGAGGGCTTGGTGTTATTTCCTTTCTCTTGGCTGAAAGTTCTTGGTATGCTTGAGATGGCTTGAGTTTGACTTTGTGAAACTTCTGTTTGGGTTTGGGTTGCTCTGACATCAATTCTTGAATCTGCTTAGCTTTGAGAGATCTTGGTTGTTTTGCTTCAACTCGTTTGACTTCTGGAATAGGTAGTGACTACGGTAAGTGTGCCCTAACCTAGGATTGACCAAGTTTGGCAAACATTCATTCAACAAATAAAAAAATCAAGCAATAGATAGGAACAACCAGATAGAATTTTTTGATTCTCAGAATGTGATACTTGCACCAAGGAGTGTGTATGTTTTACAAATGTTTTGATCAGTCACTTCAAACACATTAACATCCTAGATGGTTGACTGACAGTTGGTTTAGCTAGGGAGTCCTCAATATACCGAAGGTACGTAAGGCCCAAATTCGTAGATGAAACCAAAAAGATGTCACATAGCCGAGAGGAGCAGTAACCCACTTCTCCTCTTTCACTTCTCAAGGGTATAAAGTTCCTTGAGGCTTAGCTTGAGTGACAAAATCTTGATTCCAAGAGAGGTGTCTTTGGATTCACCTCTCAATTTTTATACTCCGCCAGAACGCTAGAGTTGAGGTCATCCCAAGGGGTGATGAAATCCCCAAGCAGGCCTCCTAAAAAGAGAAACAAGGTTTTGGATCCTAATCTTATGCACCCAAGATGACCTTGAAAGACGACAAGGCGAGAGAAGACTTGGATGACCTTGGGCTAAAAAGCACGCTTGTTCCTTTTCCAGCTGACTCTTATGTATGCTAATCTAGACCTTGCAAGCACTCATGTTTAAGATGCAAATGTTCAATTCCAACTTGAAATGCGCCAACAAAAGTAAAATCAGTTGAAGAATGCGAACAAGAAGAAGAGTTAGGGTCAACAAGAAAGTAAACCCACGCACCTGGAGGCCCTCCACATCAAGTATCGATTAATTTTCTTTAAGGCATTCAAGAGTTGGTGTGATTTTGTTTTAAGCCCAAAAAGAAAGATGTGTAAAACTCGATTTCAAGCGCACGCCTGGACGTCCTCCACGTCAAGATTTGTTCAATTATTATACCCAAATGAAGTGTTAGTGAAGCTAATGTGCATTCAAGAGATTTTTTAACTCAGAAAAAACACTAAAGACCCAAGTGAGTGGAGTTTGATCTTTGTGGAGCACTTAACACCCTCTTAGGTAGACCCATCCCCATAGATGGCATTGCGATTGCAACCAATGGTTAAATTGATGGGTGATTGAAGAGGGTGAGTTCAACTACAAATTCATTCAAAGCATTTTTATTAATTTTTATAACTTAGAAAATTACAAAAATGTGGATTTAGGTTCTTTTTATGCCCAAAAATTGAAGTGTGAGATATTGCAATGGTTGATTGATCTTTTGCATTCAAGATTGAGTTTGTTTGTTTTAAGCATGCATTTCCAGAAAGATTGATTTTAATCTATGGCATTCAAGATTATGTTTGAGCAACATTCATTCAAAGAAAAATGTGTTTAACCATGCAAGTTTATTCCAAGAAAAACTTAAAAAACATGATTAAGTTTGTTGCTCCAACCTGCAATGAGACAAAAAAGCAATTTGATTAGTCACCCAAAATCTTCCAAAAGGAAAGCTTAACTATGGGAAAAAAAAAATTTTACTTTTTTTGTTCTTTTTTCCTAGGCGTAAAAATGCTTTAAAAAAACCTCTACTCTATGGAACCACCAAAAGTTAAAATGTGATTTATACTTCTTTTTTTTTCTTTTTTTTTAGCTATAAAGTGCAGAAACAAAGATGTTAAAATAGAAATGCAAAAAAGACAGGCGGAGACAACAGTTCATCAAGCAAAGATGCCAAACTGCAAAGATGTTGATCTACAGAGACGACAAAGAAAGAGGCAGAGACGACAATTCAGTTTGGTAGCACAGAAAACAAGAAATCAGGCGAAGACGTTGAACTGTGGAGACACTAATCTGTGGAGACAACAATTTAGGTTGGCGGCGGCGGAGACAACAGTTTAGGTTGCGAAGACGACTGTTTAAGTTGGCGGCGACAGAGACGACAAAAGACTAGAGGCGGCAGCGGAGACGACAAAGTAGCTAGCAAAGGCGCTAATCTGCGGAGACAACAGTTAAGGATGCGAAGACGATAGTCTAGTGGCAGCGCCGATAGCAGAAGACCAGGCAGAGATGCCAAACTGCAGAGATGTCAGTTTGGTTGCAAAGACGACAGAGTAGCTGGCGGAGATGACAGTTTGCAGGCATAGACGCCAATCTGTGGAGATGACACTGCGCGAAAAGAACTGAAATGCATGGATTTTTTTTTTTAAAAATTAATTTTTTGGTTATTTTCATATTTTAGAGGGTATGTCTTCTTCCCAAGTGTACTCTTCAACCTGCAAAAACAAGTGAAATACCCTACAACTCACTCAAACAACAAGAAACATTAGATTATTAGAAAAAACAACATATAGATAGAAATGAATGATTAAATGACCCATAGTGAGGTCCCACCGGGCGTGCCAAAATGTATATGAGAAATATATTAGCAAGAAATACTAATCTTATTAAGAGAACAAAGCATTAACTAGCATAAAAATCATAACATATATGAGAGACAAAGTGAAACCCTCAAATGAGAATATGAGCCATAGAATGGCTCTCCTAATGAGGATGGTCACTTGATTTAGGGATGAGTCTAAGTAAAGGATTGGTATGTATGCTCAAACTTGCTCTATGCTTCAATGGTGGGGATGAGTAAATGGCAAATTGGTAGCTTTGTGAGCTCTCAATTTGACATTATAAGGGTATGGTTGATGGCTTTTGGTTCTCAAACTAGCATTATAACTTTGGCTTAAAGGTTGTGATGAAATGGCTTGGGAGAGGATTCAATTTATAGGCTAAGGGCTTTAGGGATGGAGGGTTGAGATGCAAGGAGAGATGAAAGCTTAAGGAGGGCTAGGATGCACTCAAAGGGGAGCACATGGATTGTGTTTGTTTAGCACCAACCAAGGAGTGACACATGTCACAGGGTGAGTGGATGGAGGAAAGGGCAAGGATGAGTCAACAAAGGAGGCTCAAGGGATAATATCTTCACAAAGACCCTCATAAATGGTTTGTAAGAGCAATGAATGGGCTCGTAAGAGTCTTTATAGCCTTTGTAAGAGCATTCATGGCTTAGTGGTTGGGATATTTTGGAGGAAGTTGAGATTGTTGACTTTGCTTGGCTTAGGAAAGTCTTAAGCTTACTTAGGGAATGTGACAAGGTTAGGGGAGGGATTAGAGGTGATTTAGGATTAGATTAGGCTTGTTAGAGATATGCAAGTGGATGGCATTCAATGAGGGTGGGTGAGTTAGTGGCTAAGCTTGGTTAGTATGGGTGGATGGGGTGGATTAGGCTAAAAAGGGGGTTTAGGATAGTTTAGGGGTTATTAGATTTGAGGGCTTTATTTATCAAATAGATTTATTTAATAAATGAGGATTTTGGAATTTAGATAGAAGAATAGGATTAATTGATAAATAATAGGTTATTTGATTTATCAATTAGGACTATAGATGATTAATTAAATTAATCAGCTAGGGGATGGCAAGGGATTAATTAAATAGGAATTTAATTAATGATGCCTTTAGAGATAACTAAATAAGATTACCGAAGTAGTGTAATCAGATTTAGGTGTCTACACTTGTTAGGAGGTTTGTCACCTCCACCAGTTGGTTGAGTAGGTCCTTGAGTGATAGGCAAGATTGTGCCTAAAGCACCGCTATGAGAAGATGAGGTTGCTACTACTTTTGGGGAAGACTGGGTGGATGCACCTTTGCTCCTACTTCTTCGTGTTGTGGTCCACTTGACCCACTTTCCAGTTCTCTTGTAGATTCTGGCCATCATCATATCTAGATCTTCCATAGCATCTTCAAAAGGTTTTGAACTTATGGAAGTGTTCCTCAACTTGGTCAAATAAGTATTGCTATACATATTTTGACTGTCATCTTCAATTCCATCTACATCTATATTCACCTTATACATTTGTACTTGATTAACTATCAATCTGGTGAAGGCTTGATCATGGCTCTCGAACTCATCTTTGCAATTTGCCCAATAATCTTCAATCGTGGTGATATGCTTTATCAATATCTCAATTTGTAGAACATCTCTGCCATACCCATTTGGGTCAAACATAGGCCTCAGGATTTCATACATGTCTAGCTTATATTTCTTCTCGAATACTTTTATCATGTTCTTGGCATCGAATGGGGTGTCACAACAGAGGGATCCAAACTTCATAGGGAATTTGTATCCCTTCTTCTTCAAGCTTCCACTCAAGATGTTCACTTGTAGAGCTTGTCATATAATCTTGATCAACACGATCATGTCACTTGGATACATTGGTAGCTTAATGGGAAACCCATCAAATGCTGCAAGACACAAATAAGAAAATGATAAGAATTAAATAAAGTAACATCCAAACTACCTAATAATGGCCATGGCTTTGGGGTTGAATCTTCTCTCTAGGCATCCTTGTAGTTCCCTGCAAATCCTCATGGTAAATGCATCATTCACCTTAACATAATCTACATAACTAGCATGCAATTGGAGACATGGGTAAAACTCATAAGATTTAACATCATCAAGGAAATTCTCTAATCTTGGAAGGTCAAGCCATAATTGCAATGAAGCCAACATGTAAATCAAGAAGGAAGACATGTACAATGTATTGTAAAACTTGGCCGCTTGGAGAGCATTGGACAAAATCTCACTTACCTCTTGCACCCAATTAATGTACTGGGTGTTTGAGCATATAACTTGAACTAGAAAGAAGTATTGCTCAATGAAATTTAAGGCTTCTACCTCACCTTTCAACCTATGCAGAAGGACCAGAATGTCAATTATTTCTAGCTTAAGATTGGTTTCGAACAAAGTTTTAGGAACTTTCCTCTTATCACTTTGTGGCTTCTAGAACCAAGTTCTCATGATCTCCTTCCTCCAAATCATCTTCTTCTCCAAGAATTCTAAGATGGATCCTCCAAAGGTTAAGTCAAATAACTCCTCCCACTCTAGCACATGAAGGTAATTTACCACTATTTTTCTATTGATTGAAATTAATATTGTATCATCAGGCATAACAATTTGCCTGGTTTTTGGATTGTAGTGATGAATACATTCGTAAATAAGCTCTAGGGCTTGGACTGCAACCAGAAAACCAATAGCCTTGACTAAACCACATCCTCGAAGCTTCTCCATGATAGGATGAATCCATTTAGATTTGACCCTCCTTTGGAAATTTGCCATGTCATAGAAGTAGAGGGAGGTGTCTGTGAAATTCTGTAATTGGGACTTGATCCTAGTTAAACCATCAAAACCCATGAACTCGGTTGCCATAAGCTTATGAATAAGATTTTTAATTGAAAAGGTGAATAAAATGACAAATACAAAAATCATGAGCTTTCAAAAAGCTATGTGTATTGATAGAATGAGGAATCAAAGAAATGAAGTAACTCTTTCAACTACTTGTGTGCTTTTATATAAGAGTCTTGATTCATCTATTATTCTTCAAAATTCATGCCCCATGGATCAAATTTAAGGAAATACCCATTGGATAGTAAATGCAAAAGCTCAATGAACATTTAAGGGTCTTTTCACTATTCCATTGAGCACAATTTTAACTTTCTATAAGCTCATTACTTACTTTTCCATTTTCCTTTAAGTTTTGGAAAGTTGCCATTGGGGTACTTTGTTGATGAAAATCCGTCACGTGAGGTTCTAATTATATCTTCTTTCCATGATATTCTAATCCATTCTAATATCATTTTGACATGCTCTATATCTAGTGTGGGAAAAAAATTCACTTGTTAGCTCAATCTTTCTTCTATAAGTGGAAAATTGCCTGCATGGGCTGGGAACCCACTAAGAGTAAGCAATTTCTATTTTTTTGCTACACTTCCTTATAGGTTGAATCTTTGACAACTGCATTTTCTAGTTGTTAAGGATGCTTAATTAAGGTGTACGAATATGTTTGGATAACATTTAACATCCTATTTTTTGCCCTTACCTGCTTTGCGGTAAACCATCTTCATGGGTTGAAAATCCACCGTGGAGAAGACATTTTTAGGTTTTCTACCAAGGCTTAATGTTAAGTGATTACGAATCCAAAACATGTTTAGAAGATTCATCTTGGATTCAAACATCAATTTACTATAGAATTATGCACCATTTGCATGATTTTAAGCTATATATGTCTCCAATTGGTCTTTTGCAGGAAATCGCCTTCATGGGTTGGAAACCCACCGAGTAGAAGGCAATTTCCAAATTTTTGCTAACACTTGTTTATCAAGAGATGGTATGTCGTGAGAAAATAGAGAACATGTTTCAACTGCAATGAATAAATTTGATCTCTATCGAACTAGGTACTAACTTACCCAACCAATCACAAGGTAAAACAAACACCCACCTGACTATAAAGAAAGAGAAGAAAAAGTGGGAAAATCTAGTAGAGATCACCTAGCCTTTAGGGATCTAGAACTAGATGTAAATAAAAATGAGGACTAGACTCACTTCATCCACTATACAAAACTTACTTCTGTCGATAGGTTAGAAAACAAAAGCGGTGTAACATAATATCACTCTAATAGTGAAATTCACACATCCCCAAAAATTCCTACTTATTTTGGTGCCACCTTAATGGAATGTCCTAAATGTAATTGCATATTGACTAGTGGTACACTCTTGTATAGCTTTCACTCAAAGATGATCCTTGTCCATCTTGACTTACTCGTGGGCATTTAAACTTATTCACACACTCTTTCTATTTGTTCTTTATTTATTACACCACATTTGCACTTAAACCAATGCAATTGCTCCTTGGCTTGAGATTGTCATTTCAATATCCAAGTTTATTCTCTATCACTTATGGTCAATCCTATATATCACAAGAACAATCCTCAAATATAAATGTTTAAATGTGAGGCCTCACCATGGCCCATCATAGCATATCATAGTAGTTTATTTGCATATCATATACTCTATATTTTGAGACCTTGTTATATGTTGGACTATTTGATACTATGGGACAGTTTATTTTATGGTAATTATTTATGATGTTAGAACTTATTGATGATGTTTGATGATTATTTACTTTCATGTACTTAGCTGGTTATTTTATGAATGAGTAGGAAATTATGTTTTAGTGCAAAAGTTAGATGTATTATATATTTGGAAATGATGAAATTTTGTAAATGGTCATATCATGTTTAGTTTGATAATGCTAGTATTATATATGCACAATGGTTTAGAAATGGAAAAATATTATTTGAAATTTGATTGAGAAATGCTTTATGTTTTGATTCAATTATGAATATAGAATTGATCAAGGACTTATATATGCATATGAATATTTATCTTGCACTACTGATATGTGGATTTAGTGTGCAAGAAATAACTATGGTAAAACAAAGAACCAAGACTATACCTTTGTATTAACCAAGAATGCCAAGGTTAGATCTAATGAAGAGATCTTAACCTCATTATTAAGTATTCTACTTTTTGAACGTAATGTGAATGATTGTGTTAGATTAGATTCTTTTTGTGAAAATTGATTTGTCACTAGTAATGTTAAAGTGTATATTTTATAGTGTCCTTTGACACTTGTGTTGTTATGTGTTTAAGTGGCAAGTCAAATTGAGATATTGACAAAAGACACCCAACCTTATTCCTAACCAATTAGAAATGTTTAAGTTATATTCTCTTGCATAAAAATATCATATGAAGTCTTTAATTAATTAAATTTCAGAATTCTAGTTTAGGGTGACTTTAGAGAGCTTTGTTTGAGTCCTAGAGTGTTCTTTTAGTGAAATTAAGTTACCTAAATGTTAGTACTATATGTTAGGGATTTAATTTTGACTTTACTTGAGTTAAAATCACTTTTCTAATACTTCTAAAATCTCATTTTTCAAGTGTTTCAAAAATGGAAGAAGTCTTACCCAACTTCCCACCTTATCTTAGTGAGTTGAAAATTCCAACCAAATAGGGAAACTTAGGTTGAGTTAAAGTGTTTGTTCTCTTTCATGATGGAGAAAAATTAGGAGTTTAATTTTATTTTTAGTAGGGAATTGGAAAATAGAGTTGTCATTCACCCACTCTCTAGTTTTAGAGATTTTATGTTTTGGAGATTGGATCAAGGAAGGGTAGAGGGCTCTTCTCAAATCGGTCCATTTTTCATAGCTTGGAGAAAGGTTGGAGCTTTTGCCATATTTTAAAAATTATGTTTTGCATTTTTTTTTGAAAAAAAGAAGATGTAAATTTTGCTACAGATGCATATGTCTATTGTTCATTGTCCTATTATATTGATGGGTGTGGATGAATTTCTATTGCCTTATTTTTACTTTGATTTTGAAAGTATAATGTTATGGGTGTGGAAGGATATCACTCACCCTTGGGAGGGAAGAAGTGACCTTTAGGTGAAGGGGTTAGTTGGGCCTATCCCCTGAGTGCAGAGTCTCTTCCCTAGAAGGAAGAAGGATACACATGTAGTATGGATTGCATGTGTCAGTACATTGTTATGCACTTTGGGGGTGATAAGGGGAGAAATTTTGTGAGAGTTGGTATTTATTTTGTATGTCTTGTGAAGGAAAATTTAGTTTTCTATATTTGGCTTCTCCTTGGGGTCTTTAGGCACAACTTCACCCGTTCTATTGGTTGCTCTGGTAACCCACTATGTAATCTCAAAATAGGTGTTAAATATTGTATCTTGTAATTGTTGATTTATGTGTTTGTGCTTGATTGTTACCTGATTGGTCTTGGTTCTCCAAGCTCAATGGGTGGTCTCATAAAGACCTAGGCTGGGAGATGAGCTCTCTATGGTTTTCAGGGTTGTTTTGTACATGTTTCTAAATGGATATGTGTTGAAGAAAAGCTTGGAATATTTTCATTTTCTGTTGGAGATTTGAAGATGATTTATTATGAACATTTGTAAAAGTTATGTATTGTAAAAGATCAAAAGTAGATCTTCATTTATGTAATTTTTGTATTGTTATAAGGATCCAATTATGATTGTAATATTTAAAAGGACTTTTCAAAACTGTGAATATACTTTAGTTTTAAATATTTCTTGAAAACGATCAAAAGTATTTGAAAAATTGCAAGAAAATAATTTGTTAATGATTTGATATGATTTCTTAAATGTTTTCAAAAATTAAAATTGAATATTATGTATGTGTGTATGCATATGTGTCTTCTTCAAATTTTGGGCATGACATTAAACTCGAGATAACTTTTTTTTTCTTCCATTTTTAACCATCAAAGCTAACTTGGCTTATGTTTGCTTGAGAAATTAGTATGCTCTTTTGTATTTAAATACATTCAATATGCACTCAATTTGATGAAGAAACATTAAGCAAAAATAATTATAGCATAATTCATTTTTTATAAAGGAACTATGCATCAAATATGTTTTGCTTGCATATAGACCACCTGTATGCTTGTATATGTTCCCTTTTAAAAAAATTAGTAATAAAATGTAACCCATCTAGGGGTTTAGCCCTAGAGAATTTATTGCTTTGATGAATACACCAAATGTGTTTGTAAACATCAGCATCCTTACAAGCTTGTCATATATTATAATTCAAAACTAACATATTACAAAAGTCTACATCTTGTCAATCAAAATTTATGCAATCTATCATATTTATGACAATTGAGATCAAACCTACAACACTTGAAATTATTAATCTATAATCAAGAAGAATCATATTTAGATTTTGTGATTCTACCTCCAACGCATATAAAATTTCCATTAACAAATTATGATTGAAACATTAGACAACTATTTATCAATTGCTAAATAGTTTTATTTATTTTTATATTTCATGGGTGTATTTTAGAATTTATTGCAATCCAATTAACGAATGATCATTTTTAGTACAACTCAATTTCAATAAAATAATTTATTTATTATTTACAATATTATAATTTAAAGTTCAATTTCAAATTATAATTTAAAATATTTTATTTTATTTTATTATTGAAAGAACTTAAAATATATTGACAGTAAACATAAATGCAAATGATAGATGAATAAAATATAACAAAAGTCAACAAATTGCAAACATCACAAATAAAATTTAATTTGTTAAATTTATATAATGCGAAACTAGTAATACATAGCTTAATTTAAGATTCCATTTAAGAAATTCAAATCACATTATTGAACAAGAGCTCTATAGAGCATGTGTCTTGCCTAATGCAAAAAAGATGAATGACAAGAGATTAGATATAATCTAAAAATATGATAGATACTAGAGTCAAATTTTCAAGCTATATTTTTATGCAAGAATATTTTAATTTTTTGTTGATATTTGAAGGGTTTGTGTAAATATTGTCCCTATTATATTTTTTGCTAAAGTAATATTTTGAACATCATTGAATACGTAGATTGTGATTTGCAATCATACGACCACATCAAAAAATTAATCTTATGGAGTGTATGAAGGATTGAAACCTATACTAAGGACTGCTATCATACATCATATAAAAAATAGTCTAAAAATGTGTTTTAGCTTCAGAACAGATGCTCAATCTTAATATACACATTTACCAAACTCATTGTAAATGCAACAAATTGTAGAAAAATCAACAATTCATATGTACACAGTTCTAAGTATTGCCAAACACATGCACATGTATCAAAATTAGTCTGCATTATGTGAAACAAAAAATATCATTTTTTAGGAAAATAAGCACATCTATCAGACAACAAGAACACACATTATGCTCTTTTTTTACGTTACACCTAGCATGCTTACTTGAATTAGAAGTACAAAAAAATTCCTCTTTTTAGCAGAGGGTCATTCTGAGCATTACTGATATAAGAAGCATACATTAAAACATGGAGCTTCTTTACTAGATTACCCATTTATTTTGAAAACCTCCTATAAACAAATAAACAAAGAGAAAAAGAAATTTTTTTCTTCTTGTGATCAAAATGTTGTTTTTTCATTTTAGACGCTTCTAGAAGTTGTTATAGTCCCTCTACTACTTCAATGTATTGCCAATGAAAACAAAATAAAAATATAAATTCTAGGGTTAATCGACAAAAATTTTGAGTTGGACCAAAGATTTTTGCCGCATGTCGAATGAAAATATAAGATGGGTGATAAGATTTGTTCATTGCCATGGCCATGGATATGGCTTGGATCATGTTGCTAGAGTAGCTATTGAATTGGTAAGTGGTGGGCCTCCTGCCATTGTGGTTGTCAAGGCTCATCTTGACCCTCTTATGCATGAAATTATTAAGCAATTTTCTTTCCAGGAAGTTGTCTCTCACAGCTAATGTCATATAGGTACTAAAGATTGATGGATTCTAACAAATTTTATACATTTTCTTAACTTTTTTGGGGCCAAATTTGAAAACTATTCTTTAGTGTTTAGTGGCTCATTTGAAATCATATTGGAAAATGCAAATGTGATTAGAGTCAAATTTATTTTTGATTTCTCCAGCAACAACTATACAACCTTCCTTTCTATGTACGCTCACCTTCTTCTTTGCCCATTTCAAGCCCAACAACACCACTTTCACCATCATTATTTAATGAAGAAGAGGGCAAACAAAAGACTCAGGTAGAAATTGGATTCATTAAGCCTAAATATCCCATTCTCATATTTCCTTAAAGGATCTATTTGAAATTTATATTGTATAATCTAGACAATTACAGATTATAGACAAATTTGTAGATACTTCACAATTTCATCCTAAAAGAAAAGAGGGAAAAGAAATATGCTTCATCAAATAAAACTCAATAATTTCCAAAAGTCCCCATATTTTCCCAAAAAAAATCCAGCATTGACCAAACATTAGAAATCGCCTTTAACATTTCCAGGCAAGCAAATACTAAAACTATTCATTTCTAGGCACTGAAAAAGAGGAATGTTCAAATACTTGGAACATTTTGCATTAAAAAGGATAAGCTTCCATGGCTTTCTTCACTGCTGGAGTTGAGGACAAATTAAATTTTTCATTTTGGCTGGCATGTTTGTGCTCTTATATTATATTGGATTTGCACAAGTATTGTTAACTATACTATCCTGCTCTTATATCTCTACTATCCTGCTCTTCTCATCCTGATGATGGATCATGTAGTATGATTCGAAACGTTGATGGTAAAAAAAATCACACACAATCGAATCTAGAAAACTTCTTATTTACAAATGGATTGTGGAAATCTGATGATGTTAATTGTTAACTATGATTACTAATCTGTAGATGGAAACCAAAATAAGTTGAAACAAAAAGCTACAAAATAAGATTATACAAAATGGAATGAAATAAATGAAAAGAGCAATTCTGATACTATAGATGCAAGCTTACCAGTAGGACAGAGATCTTTTATTTATGTCGATTAAGTGCTCAGTGTGTTTATCTAGCATTGAAATCATACAATAGAACGTTCTAGAAATGGACAACAAAAGAACTTTCGAGAAATGATTGTTCAATTTTTCAAAAGACATTGATTCACAATATAACAGTAGAACTTTCCAGAAATGAGCGTGCAATTTTAGGAAAAAATATTAAGAATTTTGAATTATTTACATCATGATTAGCCAGATTTTTTTTTGAATATCTGAATGAAAAAGAAAAAAGAAAAATTCCCAGAAATATACAAAGGACCAGTCAGAAAAAAAAAAAGTAATGTGAAAAGAAAATTGAAATTAAAAATTATACTACTTAGAAATGTTAAAAGAAAATTGAAATTAAAAATATGCCACTTAGAAACATTACAAATCAGTTAGCAGGATTTTCAATGCAAACAAATATAGGCAGGCATAATAATACTACATAATTAAAATTAGAGTTTACGGTGGTAGCAAAGGCGACGAAGTTAAACTCCACATTCTGGAAAGCCAAAAAAAGTTTCCCCGAGACATATCTTAGAAACATTAGAAACTTAGAGATATTTTTTCTCACCTTGTTTTTCATTGGCCACAAAGAAAATCTTTAAATTTGGAAATGTTAAAAATAGAAAAAGGCCCGCAAAAATATTGTCTGCCAATCAGAATCAAGAAAATATTCTTGAAAAAATAAATATAAAAACGAAACAGCTACAAACATTAGCGATATGCTTTAATATTTTTCCAAAACGCAGATTTCAATGAAAATAAATGTCAAAAGCATCGACATGAAAACATTAATCCCGCCTATAAATAGGCGGGACTAATAAATAGAGTGAGAACCAGCATAAATACAAATGACACATGAATAAATTTTTTTAATGAATTTTGTTTATCTAATACAAAATTTGATTCATGGGTCATTTCAAATTAGGTCATGTATGGAGTAATGTTGAAATCCACTTGATGTACTTGTTTTATTGACTTTAAACAACCGTTGAATTTGACTTAGTAATAATATAAGGAGTTTTTGTTTTGTCCCATTGTGATCAGAATATGGTTGTTAAAATTTGGTCTATATGTATTAAGAAATTCAATGACATACCATTAAAATAATTGAGAAATAGTAAATTAGGGAAAAAGTTGGAATATTAAATATTGTCTTTCACGAGAAAACTTTAAAATCATATTACAACCTATAAGCTTAATTTTGAACAAGGCTTATGTGGGAAAAAATTATGTTAGAAGAATATGGCATGGAGAATTTGAAGGCTTTGTTCACACTACACACCATTTGAAAAACGAATATTAAAAAGGTTGGATTCCCGATTTCAGTAGAACGGTCCATTTTATTGGAATGATGAAACGCGTCTTGGTAACGTCCACAAAGGAATCTTAGGAATCTTAGGTAAGATAGGGAAGACTTAATTGTTAAAAAAGGGATCACGATAAGATGTCCTATTATGAGGACTTTGATGGAAAACCAAGTGTATGTATTATAATATTATATATCAATGTTTTTTTTTGGGTCAAGTTCTTGTAATCATGGTTATTGTGTCTTTATTGATCTATTAGTTTGAATTTTAACATTCACATTTCTTAATGTTTGTACTAAGTAATGAGTAAAAATAGGAAGTTGGGTTATTAGTTTGAATTTTAACATTCACACTTCTTAATGTTTGGATTAAGTAAAAATAGGAAGTTGGGTGTTAATTTTGTGCAAGTTTATGAGGAAAAAGTTGTCATTTAATTTTTAATTTTTTTAAAGAAACATGTGTCTGATTTGTAAAAACAGAACAATTGTGCGTTTGCAAAATGAGAGCATGTTTAGGATTGGGCACTTGAAGCAAAATAAACTCTCATTTCTTCAAATCAAATGCTTGTTTTGTAGATGTATTTATTTATTTATAATCAATTTCTTGTCATTTTAACTAGCTTGAAAACTAACAAGAGACTTTTGGAGAGATGGGTGACATCAGAGTTCACCCCTTGAGCCATTTTTTTCATCATTCCATATATATATATATTTTTTTTTTAATATTCATATTGTATTTCTACTTTTAAAAAAATGGTTTATTGTTATTTTTAAATTTTAAACAATAATTGTTTTTGAAAACAGGTTTTTTATTAATGAAACAAAAAAACCTTTTTACATTTGAAATAATTAATTGTAGTGTTAACTACTTCATAAAATATTATAGAAAACACAAAAAATAAGAAACAATTAAAAAAATAAAATCTAGCTAGGAAACAAAAACAAAAACATAAAGTCTAGATAGAAAACAAAAACAAAAATGTAAACCTTGTTAGATAGAGGGGGGGAATCAATTATGTCCAATTATCCTACAGGGCTTTCAAACATTTCAGTACCAACTCAAACTTTATAAACATCAATAGCAATAACTCGGTGATCACATCAAACTTCACAATTCAATCTTGTAATAATTTTTTTAAAACTGTTATCTCATTGTTTTTGTTATTACCAAGAATAAAAAATATAACTTAGATTTCACCTTATTGTTACCTAGTACATTATCACTATCCAACTCATTCAATTACCCATTGAATACCATACTTATCAACTCCATCACCATCATACTGTCTTCAAATCATCTTCATTAATCAAATGATATGGCACTCTAGTGAATTAGCATAATGTCTACCAACTAAGACTTTGACAACAATGACAACATAACAACTAATATGACTCTTTCACATACATTCATAGCATTCTTAGTTGCACCATCAATTGGGGCTAGCAATATCCCCCTTTGGGATTGATGGTAACACATAAGCATTTAATTTTACATTACAAAACATTACATAAGATAGTCAAATGTATGCATTGACAAAAATACAACTTTTCAACTCATTGACTTCATTCAAGTTCTCTGCAACATTATTCATCATAAGGTGTATTCAGTCTATATCTTCAACATCAATCTTCAACATTTATCACCCTTAGGATATGTCTTTTTCTATTCAACAATATCTTTAGTATCTTCATTCTTCTGTATCACCTTTTTAATTCTCTCCATTTGGTTATTCTCTCCACCTTTACATTCTCCCCCCCGCCCCCCCTTGATAGCAATACCAAAGGTAACTATAAGTTCCAGTGTGAAACTTATAAAACCTTTTAGTAATACCTTGTACCTTGCATGTTTTGTTTACATCAGTTTCATTACAATCATTTTCACAACTTTAGAACTGCTCCTAATATGTGAACTGTTGCATCAACTCCACAAAGATATTTCTGTTCATCCATGAATTGATGCAACATGCATCTTCACTTAGTTAATTTTGGATAGGGGAAGGACACCTAGTTTACCTCTTAGGTACTCAAAAGAATTTTAGGTAATGGCTTAGTAAATATGTTTGCAATTTCCTCCTTAGACTTTACATATTCATGTCTTACTTGTTTGTCTTGTACTTTCTCCCTCAAGTAGTAATACTTGATTGATATATTCTTTGTTTTTGCATACATCACTGGATTCTTTGGTATATTTATTGCACTAGTGTTATCACAATAAATAGTAACAAACTTAGTTATCTCTTCTTGCATTCCTTCTAACAATTTAATGAAGGGTGCTCCCCTTAATAAAACAACACACAACTAGAACAAAGAAATAACACAAATTGAGAGAACAAAATATGAGCTTCTTATTATTGTCACAAATGCAAAATTACAAAATTACAATATGCAAACCAATATGGGCATCTTCCTTACAATAGTTTGCAAGACAATCCATAGGACAATTTTCTATAGACTAGACTATAATTATGATAATAAAGATGAAAATAGATTTGTAATGGGCCCTCATGGTGCACCTATAAAAATAACCCCTTATTTAATGTCTGACCATCACCCCCATCACACCCTATATCTCAATGATTAAAAACCCTTATAAAAAGAAGGGTATTACATATAGTTTATGCCTTAATACCTCTCTTTTGGAGGATAAAGATGTTAAGGTTGTAATTACCATTGTGAGATGGTTCAATAATAATATAGGGCATAAAGGATCAACAATTGAGATATGGGATCAAAAAGTGAAATCGTGGAAAATACTCTTCTAGATAATAAGGGGGAAGAAAGTTACGGATGGGAGGAGAGAGGAGATTTACCTGTAGAATGAACTTATCTTGGTAGAGACTACTCTATAGGAAAATCCAGGAAATTATAAGGGTGCAAACAAGAAAGTTGTATAGAAAAGAGATTCTCTTAGAAGAATACAATATCACCAAGTTCAAGGAGCTAGAACTAGAGCAGGGATCAATTGGATGGGGAATCAACAATCAAAATGTTTTTTAACATTCTAAAGTCTAAGGAAGCTAGATTTATAACTGACTACATTAGGGAGGAGGATAAGGGTCTGAGAAACTAGGATGACATCTTTCATGCTCATAACTTTACCCCCCACAACAAAAACATTGAAAAAAAAGGGCAAGTTATAAAAGAATGTTCTCATTAGAAGACCTAGGAGATAACATGGAAGTTTCTAGAGCTAGTATTGTAGGCCTTATTCCAAAGAATCTAACTCTAGTCAACATCTTAGAATTGGATAAAATAATCATAGAAGTTGAGTGTCAAGGACATACAAAATATTAATAGTAATAAAGCACTCGACCCTAATGGCCTCACTATGAGTTGTACAAGTAGGACATTAAGTGGATTGCTAAAGAGTTACTAATTATTTATAATGAAGTATTCTCAAGAAAATCCTTAGGGGAGAATATTAAAGATGGACTAATCAAGATAATTCCAAAAGAAGGAGATATATGTCTCTTTAAAAATTGGAGACCAATCACACTGCTAAATGTATCCTATAAGGTTTTGGCAACATTTTTAGCAATAAGATTAGAAGATATATTACCCAAAATAATCATCTAGACTCAAATTGAGTTTGTGAAGGGTAGGTATATTTTGGAAAACTTGATTTCTTGTTGGGAAGCTCTTGATTAGGAAACAAAATCTAACCAACAAGCCTACATGGTTCTTCTTGACTACAAAAAACCTATGATAGAATAGAATGGAGATTTATTGCTATGATGATGTAACAACTAGGGTTCCTATAATTTTGTTGCAACATGGTCCAAACTCTATTCAAAGATGCAAATGGATGTGTAGAGATTAATTGATTGAGATCCAAACCTTTCTCTCTTACCTGGTCCATTAGGAAAGGAGGCTCATATCCCCTACACTATTTGTCATTGTATTTGATGTCATATGATATATTTAAGAGATGATGTCATCTCACGTACAGTCAGAGGTATCTCTCTCCATGACGGAGAAGGAATATCTAATGTTCAATTCACTAATGATACAACCATCAACATTGTGATGGATGAAGAAAATATTAGGAACATAATGATGAGAATGCATTTATTCTGCAAATCTTCTAGAAGTAAAGTTGTGTCCTTACCAAAGTCCATTATGTTAGGTTGGCATGAACACCCCTCCCCCCTACCTCATCATGGTGTGCTTAGTTTGGGTTTTCTTGGGGATGACCCAATTATATTATTAAATATCTAGGGTTCCCCTTCTTAGTTTGCCCAAATCTGGAGGAGATGTGGAATTTAGTGAAGAATAAACTTGACAAGAAGATCCATAAGTGGATTAATGGATATTTATCTCTAGCTAGGAGGGTGTGGGTATGTAAAAATATCCTCTCCTCATATAACATCTACTACATATTTGCAGGTGTTTAATCAAAAGCAGGTCAATTACCTCTAGAAACTGGTAAGAGAGATTCTCTAATTTGATGGGAGATGCAAAGAAAGATGCATGTAGTCAAAAGGAAATGGTGTAATTTAAATAAATCATTAGGAGGACTAGGATTGAAAGACCTTAGAATACAAGGTATTTATTTGGCAGTAAAATGAATTTCCAGAGATACAAGGGGCTATCAACCATGGAAAGTATTGATTAGGAATAACATCTTAAGGGTACATTCAATAGAGGCCTCTTTTTGGAAGGGACTACATCTCTATGATCTTTTATCAAAAAAATGAAGTGAAAGTAAAGGTTTCAATGTGTTTAAAGCTATTTGGAAGTGTTGGAAAATGGTAAGGCCTTATATTAGCAACAATGAACCAATGAGAAAAGATAGTAGAATCTGGAGGGAAAATTCAACATGGTGGAACTTAAAACATAGAGGAAAACCTCTTGCACTCATCCAAGGTTGCTCAACAAAAAAATGGGCTAGTGTGGGCATTAACACATTTGAGAATATAATGGAAAATGGTAATATCATCAGTTGGGATAATTTTTGCAATAGATTTAATCTTCCTCTCACCAACAAAAGAACCTATGCCATCATCCAAAATGCTTGTGAGCCCCTGTTCTCCCTAAAAGAGTATTAGTTGATGAGAACAAAAGTTCATTCCTTTCTTGGAGTGATGGATCACCCCTCCCCTACACCAAAGCTAAGTTGATCTATGATCTTATTACCTCCACTCATGCCATATATGACCATCTCAACTTTGCTTGGAACCTCTCATTGATCCCTAAAGATTAGAGGACCACCCTTGACAACTTATGGCATAAACCAGTTGAACCCAAACAACATTACTTCTTATGGCGCCTCCCTCTACACAAGTTTCTTGTGATTAAATGTGATGGGGACATCAATATCTAGACCTATTATAGGAAACCTAAATTTATGAAACATATCTTCTTTGAAGGCATGTATTCCAAAGAAGCATGGGTTGTGTTTGGTTTTCATTTAATCAAAACTCTAATCTCAATAATGTTATAACAAGAACAAGACTAAGTGCCAATAATAGTTCCAATTCCTTTAGGTCTATTTTGTCAATTGAAACTCTATGGCTTCTTTGTAAAAATAGTAATGACAAAATATTTGTCAACATAGCTAGACATCTTATTGGGTCTCTCTAGAGACTCACTTACTTTAACATTTTAATGCAGGTCACTTTAGCATTAAAGATAGATGAGACAAATATTATGGATCTTCTGAATGATGGAGCTGACATAATCTTATACTTAGTAGAACAAAATGCATTTTCATCCTAAAAAAGAATATGTACATAGTCTAAATTAAAATAGTTACATATTTAGAAACAAATACCCATTTCTATTGTATTATTATCATAATCATTTAGAGATGGGTATTGAAGAAGATCTTAAATCAAAATGGACAATTTGTTCAATATAGGTAAAAGTTTAGATTGAACACATTTTTCTAAATATGAATATTTATGAAATAACCACCTGATCCTATCATTTTTTTGTGCAATACTTTTTTTTAAAAGTGGACTCAATGGCCTGCACCAACCCTTTTAAAAGTGCAATCTAAAACTTCCTTTTATCTTTTTTTAGGAAGAACATCTTAAGTCAAAATGGGCATTTGTTCAATATAGGTAGGAGTTTAGATTGAACACATTTTTTCTAAATATCAATATTTATGAGATAACCACCTAATCCTATCATTTTTTTAAAAATGTGGACCCAGTGGCTTCCACTAATCCTTTTAAATGTGCAATCTTAGTCATTAATAAATCAATATAATTATAATAATTCTAAGTAGTGATCTATTATATTTGCATGAATTTTGTACCTCAAGAATAGAAAACTCTAAATTTATATGGAATAGGGTACTTAGATACTAAAATTTTATGTAAAAGAAGTCTCCATTTAATTAAAAGAAAACTTCTCTTTTAATTAAATAATTCATCTACATTGCATTAATTTTGATGGCGAAAAAAGAAGGTTATGCGAAAAGAACAAACCAAGCAAATAAAGTAGGGCACAAAGTTTTTCATCAAAATTTCCAAAAACCCTACTGCGGTAGAAACAAAAATATCAAAGAGGGAAGAAAATCGACAAATACATCAACAGAGCTGATTGGAAGACAGGTGCACCCCTGCCTCACAACCAAGAATCAGTTTGAAGCATTAGCAGTTGATGATGGAAAGGATCAATGTGCAGATTTATCTAAAAATTCTAATAACCAATGCCCCAAGCAAACTCTTTTAAATCAGCCGGTAGTGTTGCAGCAAACGATTGCGACAGGTATTCAAACTATTGAAAGTGTAGACAAGCAACTTTTTGTCTTTAATGCAACTAAATATGCTAAACGGTATTTGAATCCCTTTTTGCTAAAACAAAAGGGTTTCAAATTTTGCCCGACAAAAGAAGTTCCCACTCATCAGATCGATTTAGGAAAATGGCAATCATCTGCCACTTATATACCTCCGCATAGAAGGGAATATTTTTCTCCCCAAAAGAAACAATTAAATCATAAGAATCCAAAGGATGAAGATCAGGAAGAAAATACTCTCATTATAAGCAATCAAGAGAGCGAGGAATGTTGGCAAGATTGTCAAGATTTTGGAATTTTCGCATACTAGAATGGTCCCAAAACAGAACTTCTAAATCTGATTGACTGGCTGGAAGATCTTTGTGACCGCCAGGTAAGTATTTCTCAATACTCCAATAGATTTATTTATTTATTCTATGGTAGTAGTAAAATTAAAAGAGAATTTTTAAAGATTTCTGATCATTTATTTAAAGGTCATGCGATTTGTTTCTTTGATTGGATCCTCAATTGCAGAGAGGATAACTTAGAGTTAAATATTCCAACATGGTTTGTCTTCAATTCTTTTCCTCCAGAGCTTAATCTATTAGGAATTATTAGACGTATTAGTAGAGCGGTTGATAATCTAATAGGGGTGGATGCTACCTTTGAAAGTTGTAACAATCTAAAACTACTAATCAAACAAAATGTGAATAATTCAAACCCTAAACACTTAAAATTAATCACAAATAGATCAACATATAAGTTTAAATTTCAAAAATATGAGGGCAAAATCTCAGAAATCATCAGACTTGATGATAATAGAAATTCATCATTCAAATTCTTACCGAGAACCTCCAATCTAGATCAATATTTATCTGAAATCTGTCATAAACAAAAGGAATTTGAAAGGGATGAATTGATATTAGGGGACATATGGACGACCAACACAAAAGTTGACTCCATAACTTTTAAAGCAAATGATTTAAAGGATAAGTATGGCAAAAAGAATTATGAGACAAGAAGTCTTGAGGAAGCAGAACAGAAAGTTAAGAGCGATAAACAGGAAGAAAACAAACAGGAAATTCTCAAAAAAGACACAGATAATATACCAGATAGCAAAGAGGTTAAGAAATTCTCATTGGAACAACCAGCTCAAGAGAAATGCGCTACTCCGACAGAAGAGATCTTGAAAGTTGTTAAAAGACAAAGATTACAAAGTATAATTGTGGATGGAAAGAAACAAAAGAAAAAAGATAGGATATCAAAGAAATGGAGGGCAATCAAGAGAATGGACAGCAAAGAAGAAATACAGGCAGAATCAAACATAGCAGTTTATAAGGAACCAGAAGCTTCTCCAAGAAGTATAGAGGACAGGGAACAAGCTCTACTTTTTGAGCCCATAGCAGCATATGACAGGGGACAAAAAGATAAAATCCTGGAGGATTTAAGGATAGAATCTCCATTATCAAAGGAAACTAATGAAAAGGATTTTGCCAAAAGATTGACCAAATTTTGGCAAACTCCATCTCCAAAAAAGAATCACTTAGAGAGAGTGGAAGGAGCCACAGAAGGTATCTCCGAAGATATTCCCACTCTAGAATTTCAAAAGTTCCTAAATCAGAAAGAGGACAAGAGACAAATAATAGAGACAGAAAGGTTAGAGAAGGAGGAGATCGAGTATATAGAATAGTTGTCAGAAGAATTATGTAGAGTCTTCGGTTCTAAAAATGATGAGAAGGACAATATGACAAAAAAAGAGGAACTTCTAAAGAAATTCTTACAGCTAGGTGGAGCAAATTACACATTTACAGATCTGAGACGAGACTTACAGCTATTTGAACAAGAGGACAGATCTGATTATTATTCAAAATTTGAAAAATGGAATAAAGAACAACAAGAGGTAAATATTGTAACTCAAAAAGACCTATCAGAGCAGTTATTAATGGAACTTGCTACAGATGCAGAGACAGAAAAGGAAGGAATCTCAAAAAAAGAAACAACAGAGTATGCACAGGAAAACCTAGTACAACTGGGTATTTTAAAAAACTTGGAAGGAAATAAAATTCCTAACTATGGGAGGATGCCAGCAAAGAGAGGCAGAAAGTCGCTCAAAGAGCTCAGAGAAGCAGATGGTAAAGTTCGAGAACAACAAAAAATTAGTCATCTGTTTAATAAAGGGAAGGGGAAGTGCCTTCCCATGGAGTTATGAAGATTACAACTTGGAATGTTAGGGATTTAAATGCTCCTAAAAAAAAAGAATTTTAAAACAAAACATAAATTTTTTTGAATCAGATATAATTTTATTACAAGAAACTAAACTAAATAAATAAGAAGGAATCAATCTAGGTAAAAAATTAGGTTTTTGGAGCTATAGTATGCATGAGTCAAGAGGTGCTTCGGGGGGTTTAGGGTTTATTTGGAACCATAGGAAAGTTTCTCTAGATATTATAACCTTGAAAAATAATTGGATCTGTAGCATGGTTAATAGTGTTAAATCTGAAATAAAATTTATACTTTTTAACATTTATGGACCAGTAAGCACTTCTGAGAAAAACACAGTCTGGAAAGAAATCAGCACCTACTTGGAAAACTTTCAAAACATTCCAATAATTCGAGGAGGAGATTTTAATACAATTCTGAATTTGAATGAAAAAATTGGGGAAATTTCTAAGATTTCTCAACCAATGAAGGAATTCAAGGAATGATATATAGATCTTAATTTGATTGACATTCCTTGTTGTAATGGTATTTGCACATGGAATAATAGGAGAAAAGACTTTGCATATATAGCTGAAAAATTAGATAGATTTTTCATTAAAGGAGACTAGAAATAAACAATCTAAACATCCAGTCCGAGATTTTTCCATTTGCTGGTTCAGATCACTCTCCGGTGAGATTGGAGTTGATTGAGCCTCACAAACCATTTAGAAATGCTTTTAAATGTGAAAAAATGTGGTTTTTGGATTCTAGTTTTTAAGAAAATATCAAAGCATGGTGGTCTCAAGGAGAATTTGAGGGGTCAAAAATGTTTATTTTTGTCTCTAAAATGAAGATGCTTAAAAAAAATATCCTTAAATGGAACAGAGATCATTTTAAGAATATTTTTAAAGAAAAATTAGACATTGAGGATAAATTAAAAGAATTAAATCTAGAAATCATAAAATATGGTATGAATTATAAGAGTTATGAGCTAGAAAAAGAACTATTTGCGAAACAAGAAAATATCCTATCTAAAGAAGAAGTCTTTTGGAAACAGAAATCCAGAGAAAGGTGGTTGGACGAAGGAGACAGGAATACAAAATAATTTCATAACTCTACGCTCTACAATAGATCAAGGAATACCATTACTAGGATAAAAAATCAGTTCGATAAAGTCTCTAAAAACCCATCTGCTATAGCAGAAACTTTTGTAGAACATTTTCAACAACTTTTAAATAACTTGGAGGGATCTAACAAAATAGAGCAAGACCAAATGCTTGAAGTAATTCCAAAGCTAATAACGCTAGAAGACAATAAAACATTAAACTTGCCGATAACGCTAGAGGAAGTGAGAAATGTGGTATTTAATTTGAATCCTGAGAAATCTCTAGGACCAGATGGATTTTAGGTCTTTTTCTATCAAAAATGTTGGGATATCCTTGGCAGAGATCTTTGGGAGCCATTAGAAGCATCTAGAAAGGGAGGTTCTCTTTTGTCTGAAATCAATCACTCATTTATAACGTTAATTCCAAAAAATTCAAAACCAAAAAAACCTAGTGATTATAGACCAATTGCCCTTTGCAACACCATATACAAAATTTATTCAAAAAATTTAGCAAATAGACTTAAATTAATCTTGCCTAAAATTATATCAGAAGAACAAATAGGCTTTGTTCCGGGAAGATCCATCTTAGATGGAATAATCACCATACAAGAGACTATACATTCAGCTATGAAGAATAAGGAAGCATGTATGTTTATGAAACTGGACATTTAGAAAGCTTATGACATGGTCAATTGGCAATTTCTTTGTAAAATATTAGAAGCCTTTGGATTTTCTCGACAATGGATCAATCTTATCTTCAAATGTATATCTACCACTAGGATTTCGGTCCTAGTAAACGGGTCGCCGGAAGGTTTTTTTGAAGTATCAAGGGGAATTAGACAAGGGGATCCACTATCCCCTTTCCTCTTCATCATTATGGTGGAAGCTTTTGGAAGAGCCATAACAAAAGCATATAAGAATAAAGAAATCAAAGGGGTAACAGTTACTAGAAATATGCCTAATATTACACATCAACAATACGCAGATGATACGATCTTACCAGGGGAAAGCTCTCAAAAGGAGGCTTTTAAGTATAAATCTATTATTGATAGTTATATGAAAGCTTCAGGACAAAAAGTTAATGAAGTCAAATCGGAAATTTTCTTCCTAAATATAGAAGGAAAATTGGAAAATCAAAATTTTCAAATTATGGGATATAAAAAGAGTCCCTTTCCATGCAAGTATTTAGGTATAGACCTAGAAAGGAGGCCGAATTCGGGAAAGATATGGCTTAATACCTTGGAAAAAATGGAAGCTAGGATTGATAATTGGAAAGATAAGTGGCTAACGAAAGCATGAAAGAGTATTAAGATTAGATCAGTATTATCGGCCATCCCGACTTATCCCCTCTCTTGTCTTCCTCTTCTAAAACATATTTTTCATAAATTTGAAGCGAAATTGAGAGACTTCCTTTGGAAAGATTGTCCAAATTCTAAAAAATTGGCGCTTATCAAATGGGATAAAATATGTAAACCTAAGAAGCTAGGAGGTTTAGGTATAATAAATCTCCTATGGAAAAATGAAGCCTTAGGGGCTAAACTAGTATGGTGCTTGTATTTTGATAGAGGGCGAAAATGGGCTAAAATCTTGTTTAATAAATATCTATATGTTGAGGATCCGATTTCAATTTTTAGAATCAAGACACTTCCAAAGGGATCAGAAACCTAGAACTTTATCAGTAAGTGTCAAAATTTAATTAGTAAATTTTTAACTTGGGATGTAGGGAATGGAGAAGATACTCTTTTCTGGGAAGACTCATGGGATGGACTCCCACCCATCGACAACAGTCTTACCACAGTCAACCTCAAACAAAAATTGATGAAGCTGTGGGGTAGGAAAGTTAAAGATTATAAGGTAGATTCCATCATTGATAACAATTCTATATGGAAGTGGAAATCTCTTGATGGAATTAATATGGCTCCTCAAGAGATCTTGGAATATAATAAGATCATTTCAACCAGGATGATCAAACATACAAAGAGAAAGGATAAATTAATCTAGGCAGCTTCTAATGATGGCAAATATAATGTCAAAAATGGGTATAATGTCATCATTAACTCCCAAATCTGGGAGTCAATAGAGATTCCCCCTCAGTTATGTTGGGATACTGCATCTTTACCAAAAGTTGGTTTTTTTCTATGGTTAGCATTTCAAAAAAGGATTTTGACGGAAGATAGATCAAGGAGATTTGGAGTGGTAGGACCGTCCAGATGTCCTCTTTGTAAAAGAGAGTGTGAAGATGTTGATCACCTAATCTACAATTGTCCTTACTCTCGCAAATGTTGGGAATGGCTCATTCATAAATTGGGTTGGTATTCTTCGTTTCCGGTAGATTTTAAGAATTTCCTCACTGGATGGCCAAATAACATATGTAAAGGTATATATAGTAAACTTTGGAATATCTCCCCGTCCATTATTGCTTGGGAGATATGGAAAGAAAGAAATAGGAGGATTTTTTGCGATTCAAAATTGAAGGTCAATGATCTTATTACTAAAATTGAAGCTAATATTGTAGAAATCATGAATTCCTTCCTTAGGAAATCGAGAATGATAGAAGGTTCTTTCTCCTTTTGGGATGGATCAATCAAGAAACTTTGGCCAAATCTGATTAATCCTCCTCAAATGTATATTAAGGCGGATAAGGAAGCTAGGAGAAATTGTAAGTGGTTATCACCCCCGAAAGGTTGGACCAAGCTCAACTTTGATGGTGCGGCTAGAGGAAATCCGGGGGTGGCTGGAATCGGTTGTATCATTAACAATGATTCAGGTATGTGGTTAGCAAAAAAGACAAAACCCATAAATTCAACTACTAATAACCTAGTAGAATTCTTAGCATTGGAAGAAGGCTTGAACACTTGTCTTAAACTAGGAATCTCCAAGCTAATTATCCAAGGAGACTCACAGATAATTTTAAATGCAATTAGGAAACATTCAACTCCTAACTGGATTCTTAATTCTAGGCTGCAAGAAGTTTTACTTCTGTTTGATAAATTTGAAGAGACTAGGATTTGTCATATTTATAGAGAAGGGAATTCAAAGGCTGACCTCTTAGCAAATTTAGGGGCGGATGGATTTTATGTAACTAAATTCAGATCCTAAGAATTTCCCTTATATAGTATACCAATAAGATTTAGAGTTTTTCTTGATTAAAATAATTAGAAGGTTCATTATTATTTACCCTCATTACTAACTCAACAAACATAATAGATTTATTACTTGTCCTAGGATGTTTTAATCGCTAAATATATATAAGTATTAGAGTATCTTTAATTATAGGCTCAAGATTTTTATGGATTTTATTCTCAATCGCATTTCTAGAAGTTTCTTTAAGTCACTTAAAGAGGACAAAGCAATTATTAAGAGTAGTGGATTAGTAACAAATGGATGACAGACTGCATCAACATTATGAGAAGATGGCTTTCCTCATACAGGTTTCGGGTTAATTCGAGAAACTTCTTCTACCAGATTAGGGTCTTTTAAACTATCTATGTTAGCAAAAGGAAGGATTAGAAACAGTGAATATGGACACTAATATTTGTGTTTTTCATTCAACCGAAGCAAGAACAATGGCATTCATGGGGAATGTGAAGCCAGAGCGCTGGAACAACATCCTTAGATCAGTAGATGGAATGACTAGAATCGCGATTAGTCATGCATTGGGAGAAGGAATTTTCAAGTATGATCATTCTTGGAGGACGAATAGTGATGTGATTGGCACATTTATAGGATGCATGGCAAGAATTGGTTTTCGAAAGTGGGCAATGATCAGATTGTGTCTGGATATCTTCAAACCAACATGGAGCAAAGGAATTATGGAGGCTATTATGGGGCTAGACGAGCATTTGTGTGTTCCGCTCCTGGAGATGTATATGGAGCATCCACCGGGGAGTTTGAGTATCGCCAATATTCCAAGGCGTCCTACTTTAGTTATCAGAGATAGGGTTACTTTTGAAGCAACTTGGATAAAGATGGAACCATGCTTCCATTTTCTAATGGGTTGGAGGGAAATTACACCAGTGTTTGGGAATGAGTGGTTGATAAGGTACCTCAAGATACATAAGGCCTACATCCATCCGGGGGTTTCATTTGAAAATCTGGAAAGGGTTATCTTTTGCACTCCGAACATCAAAAAGACCAGTAAGGAAAAGAATTCTTTCGAGTTCCCTCCTTTCTTTGAGGCAGAAAATCCAAATGATGTAGCGGAAGTAATAATGATCTATTGGAAAAAGTAACAGAGGTCTTTGCAAGGTTGGCCTTTTTGGTTTGTCTTTATTTTGGTCTTTCTTATGTCGGTCTATATATCTAGGGATAGATGAGTCTGTTTAGTTTTCTAGATTAGCGTCGTATATATGCTCAGGTTGTGGTATGTTCCAACAGGAATAAATCATGAACATACTGTAATTAGGTAGAATGCTCTGTTTTAGCTTCTAGTATTCTAGTGTATGATTAGATTTGGTAGCATTCTAGGGTTCTGTACATAGACCTTAAAGACTGGGTATCTGATAGTGTCGGTTAATATTGTATAGTAAATAATTTAAATCGCAACATATTTGAAGTATAAGCTTTTATGATTTTGAAATTAGTTTCTCTTAGAGAAATAGGGCCAGTGCTTCCTAAATTGGTATTGTAAGAGGTTCTGAACTAATTTGGTAGTGAAGTATATCTTGCTCTCTAGATTCTAAAAAAGAAATGGGACTTGGACATTATCATATTTAGATTAAGGAAACATCGATCTGTGAGAAACTGACTACGATTAGAAATCGATGATGTTTTTATTAGGTATATGGGATTACTTTAAAACAATTAGTGTTCTAGATGATTTTAAAGGCTAAGATTCTTTAAATTTCTCTATAGCTAGATTAGGTCGTATATAAAGATATCTAGACATTCATTTTAAGTGGATTTATTCAGAATAGTAATGCCTGCTGATTCCTTGTAAAAAGTTATGGAGTAGTTAATTTTAGCTCGGTAGGCCAAAACAGGGTATTGGTCTGATAATTGAAACAGAGTATTTGGTTTATTCTGGTCTGTGAACGAATGGATTATTAGTTATATCTTAGGATTAAGATAGAGGTTTAGGCTGTTGGTATGGTCCATAATGGCATTTTGTCGCCTGATAAGTGAAAGATCTGGTTTTAACGATGCTAGGATTAATCTATGTAGCTTTCTTCTCTATAGATCAGTATATTTATAAGGATGTTTTGAGGTATATATGAATTGCTTTGGTAAAGTCATCACCATTTTATATTGTTTAATTTGGTTATTGGTGGTTTCATGCAATTTATTGGGAGACATACTATTATGGTGTTGTAATTTAAAATCAACTTTCTATATAGGAATTTTTATCTAGATAGTATTGGAACAATTTTGATAGGTTCTTAGTTTTGGATTTCGTGAAGTCTGTGAAAGGTTATCTTTTTCAATTTAGATTATGTGTTACTAACTAGTTTATTGAAAAGATTTTTAGAAGAAAGGCGAATTTGTTACAAAATGGGAAGGAATGTGTTTTAATAGACAGAGTATCAGATTAACAGGAAAGATTAAAACGACACTAAGATGGACATGAGCAGACTTCTTATTTGAGATCTTCCTTCCAAATTTGGATCAAAGAATGCGACTTAAGGATAGTAATTGTAATAAAATGTAAACAAATAGGGGTATGCCCTGTAATCGATTGCAAAGATTAAATGTAATATTACTAACTAGGGTATGCCCCTTGTATCAATGTAAAAATTGGGGTATGCCCCTTTTATCAATGTAATAATATAGGATTGCGGTCCCGGGCAAGACTGGAGGGTTTCTTTCCCTGTTCTTCCCTACCAGTGTCCGTCAAAACGGGGGACTCTTTGTAACACTTAATTTCAAATTAATAAAATTAATCAAGGCTTCAGCCATTTACCGATTTTTTTTATAAAAAAAGTTAATGTAATGACTATATTAATAAATCAATCATTTGAAGAGTTTTATAAAGTACAAAAAATAAAAAGATTTAATGTTCTAAAGAATATTTATAATTTTATCTTTTGATCATTGCATATGATCGCATCTTATTCCCTCACCATCAAGATGTATTTGAAAAGAGTTGCAAGGTATTTTGATGGATCTTGTATTTTGATGTTGAAGATTGAGTGTTTTGGCCTATTCGATAAAACATGCAAGATGACTTGCTCTAATTTCAATCATTTGCATCATAGGTGATTTAGGGAGCAATGCGAGCTAGATGCTAATTTGTGTGTGTTGTAAGAAAAAAAAATAACGAGAAAAAGAAACCAAAGAATCATTCAAGAACCTAAATAGTCCCATTTCATTAATCTACATATTTCCTACATGGCATACCCTTATAGAGTTATGTAATTATGTAGTTTAATCTTATATAATATCTATAATGTTCACCATCAATTATTTGTTTGCTTAAAAATTGGCAAATAAAACTATCCTAGCTTGAATAATATAAGAGCCGAAATAGTTCTATTTATTAACCTATATATTTTGTGTATAATAGACCTTTATGGAGATATGTGGCTATGTAGTTACTATAATTTAATGTCAAAAATTTTCATCATCAATTATCTATTTTCTTAAAAACATTGGCAAATGAAACTAGCATAGCTTGTCCTTGTTGTCATACATCATTAAGATTCAAATGTAATATCTACATATAGTCATTAATCAACTTATTTTTCATTTATGGTAGGAAATTGAACCAATTCATCTATGTGGTTATTGTGGTGAATCTCAAACCTTTCAATTTGAATTTCTTAATTTGGGCCCATGTTTCCCTCCCTACTACATAGATATGATAACAAACTATTTAACATGACTTATTTTAGAGCATGCTAGAGTGGTGTATTCAAAGATGAACCCTCGATTCATTTATTCACCATTTAAGACAAAAATGGATCTATTAAGCACTTCTAGAATTAAATTAAAAAAAAGGACATATAGTTGTTGAAGCATTAACATCGCATCAGTATAGTTATCAAATTTCAACAATCCATTAAAATTCAATTGAATAGCTTTTGGTTTTGATAATAGGGGAGAGGACCAAGTACTTGAACACCCTAACTTCACACTTATCAAAATTGTACGTAAAGAATTCAAATCACTCCTAATTTTTTATAGCAGCTTACTTGGTGAGTCGTCTACTTATAACTAAGGTTTCAAGTCCACATCACCCATTATAATGCCACATCATCATGCTTTTTGCCAAGTTGTCCAAAACAACCCCAAAAAAAATTGAGACTAGTGGTTGTGCATAAAGGGTACCCATAGTTGAATAGCTGATGTGGCATCACACCATTGGTTAATTTTTATAATTAAGGGTACATTTTATTCAATTTTGGGTAGTTAGCATTGTACTAACAACTTTAAAGTCACAAGTATTAGTACAATGTTGTCAAAAAAATTGGACATTAAGTCAATAAGTGTAGGTATTAAGTGAACAACTCCTATCACAACTATTGGAACATGTTCAAGTATTGGGTCCTCTCCCCTATATGTGTTTTGAGAATTGACTTTTTCAATTACACTTTGTGATCCATCATCAAGATGTAAGAGAGTGAAAGAGATGGAAAAAAATACACCTCAATTATGGATCACAAAGTGTGATATGAAATATTGATGTTAAAAATACATAGACAACCAAAATTATAAATTGCACAATTAAATCACGTCATTATTTTAAGAACATATTATACGACTACTTATTACCTTCAATCATTAATAAAAATCGATTTCCATAGATCCAATTAAAAAGAATATAGTCATTATAAACTTTCCTAAAATAATATAAACATTACTTATTCCTTTTTATACTCAAGATATGAAACGAAAATTATCAACAACGATTTTGTTAGAGGCACTCTTACGGCACTGTCTAAACAGCCACGATATTGCACCCGCCTCTCCACTGTCGTTTCAACGCCGTTCCGTCTGCTGCCCATCACTTCATCCGACGTGACCCCGCGCCCCAGAACCGCATTACAGACGCGTTCAGCAAGGACAGACGCATTCAGAAATCAATATCGACATAGGATCGACTGCAAAGGGGATTTGGACGCCATCAATTGCCCACCAACTTCGCCAACTTCGTGAACAGAAAGAAGCGGGAAGAATGGTGTTTTTGTGATTTTTTTTCGTTCTTTCTACTCATTTTCTGATTGTTGGGCTGCGTTTTTCATCGACACCCAGGGAAGTTTGAAAAATAATTGTTTCCTGTGTGTACGTGCGCTCCAAGATATCTGGAATGCGTTCCGACATTTATGGAGTGAATCTGCAACTTACACGTATGGGAATTTGAGCTCCTTTTGGGAATAGGCATTCACACTTGTTATATAGTTTTTATTAAAGAGAATGGGCAATAACATTGAAATAAAGGTCGATTAAATTTTTTAGTCTTTTTATATGTGGACTAATACTTTCATAAGCTACTCTTTTAATCAATAGTTTGAAATATTTCAAAATATATTTGTGTACATTATTTTTTTCATTGGTTAGACATAATTTTAATAGGAGTATGGTAGAGTTTTAACAAGAGAGCTTGAAAGAGTCACAACGTCTATCTTTTGGTTGACAAAGAAGATTGATTTGTGGCTAGAACATAATTGTAATCATTTGTGCCATGTTTAGTCACAATAGGCGTATGACTAGTCATATAACAAGTTTTCAATATTAGTTTTGTCGGCAATAACTCTTCTAGTACTTTAAGGATTGCTAGGTGCCCTTCGTTGTAGTGGTGGTGCTTATCATCAATCATACTCATGGAAGTAATATTCAAATAGGAACCATTTGAAGTCTAGTTTGTACATAAATCTAATAGTATGTGTTCTCCAAAGTTAAAGATTAATTTTGTATGAAAAAAATTCAGAAGTTTAAAATTATATAATTGATAGAGAGAAATAGTTTATATATAAAAAATTAATTAATAAATAAATTATTTTAAAATTACTTGGTAAAGTTATTAAGAATTTTATATATTTCAAGTTATATGACTTAAAAATAGAAATTTAATCATGGGATATCAATTTAAGAACAAACAATTTAAAAAAAAAACTTATTCGAGTTAGTTTTTAGATATTCTAAGTTACTTACTACAGTTGTATAACTTAGTTACTATTTATAAATTTCTATTCTTTTAAACATTTGTTGACTATTTTATATTTAGTAGTATAGATTTATTTATTTTTTCATTTTTTTTTTCAAAAATTATAAGCAAGAGGTCGAAGCCATATATCAAGAATAAAATGTGTACAACCCAACTCATGAGGTACTGAGAGGACAGAGTTCGATAATAATTCTTCAATCTAGCCTTATTTTGTATCATAAAAATAATTATCAACTCCTTAACCCATGGCATGAGGGTCTCCCCCAGTGATAAGACACTCCTTGTTGTCTCTAGGATCCTGAAACAAAACAAGAAAAACAAACCAAACATTCAACTTCCTAATACTATGAAGATGTTAAAAGAACTTTAGATACCCCGAGAAGATAATTGGTTAGTTAAATAAAAATCCATATTCCCAAGGATGCCATCAATCATAAATTGAAATGCATATTAAAATTATAAAAAGAGAAGAGCAGACTCAGTGTCTTAAAAAATCAAGAGCAGTTATATAAAAATATCACGGTAATTATTGCTAAACCTCCCTGGCTACTACATTCATATCAATAGAGAAATATTTGAGCCAATGATTAAACATTAGGCATGACAGAGGAGTTAATCCCCAAGTTGGCTAACTTGTTTGCATGTTTATTTCCCTCCTGGTAAATGTGGTTGAAAATGATACTTTTAAAACATTTTCTAAGTTTTATGGCCATTGATACTTTTGCATCTATTCTCCAATTAGGGAGGGTTCCTTTTCTCATTGCATTTATTATAATAACATAGTCACACTCTACTTCCTTTTTTTTTTAATTCACAGATTTACATAATTGGAGGCCTTCTACTAGAGTCAAGATCTCTGCCCAATTATTTGTGGCTTTACCTATATATTTGGACAAGTTACCACTTCTTTCCCCTAATCATTGTGAATGCTACAACTTATGCTTGCAGGGTCGGGGTTTCCCCTTGGTGCCTTGTCAAAATTGAGCTTAACTTGACCATTCTTTGGAGCTAGCCACACACATTCCAATCTTTTTAGTTTACATGGACTATCCCCTTCCCCCAAAAGGGAGGAATTTTCAAACCAATCCATCTTCCCCTCATCCTTTTATACCAGTAAGGGTATCAAAATATCTTTGTTTCACTTGACCTGACGCCTTAGAATAATTGGACATGATGACTTTCAAGGTTGAGGCCTCTCTAACTAAACTTTCCCCAAACAACATTGTATCATCTACAAAGTGTTGATGTGTAGATGGTTCCTCGTTGCTTGTTATAGGGATTCCTTTGATGACTCCTTCCAATTTAGCTCACGTAATTGATCTACTAAATGCATCTTCCATCAAAATGGAGAGGGAGAAATTGGGTCTCCCTATCTCAGACCAATTTGTCGGCTTTTGTATGTAACTCTTAGAGAGGGTAGCTAGAAGGTAAATTATATCCACTCCTAGCTTGCATCAAGCGGTATAAGACTAAAGGTTTCTTTCTTGTGAAGTTTGGGATCATGTAGAATCTTGTTGAAGATTGGTTGTAGGGTGGCATACTTACTTCTTAACCTATAAGTTGCAAAAGGTTACGATTATTTTAGGAACTATTGTCAAAATGGTTTGGGGTAGAGGAAATGCAAAAAATGTTATTATGGGCATATTGAGATAGATTACAAGTATACTTGAAGCTTTTGAAACAACCCAAACAAAAGGAGTACATCTTGAAGATGTTAGTGATGAAGAAGAAGCATCGACACCTAATCCTACACTTGACATGAAATAGATGAAGAGAGAATTTTAAGAGCATTGAATAGAGTGAATTCAATATCGTCTTTTGAACTTTCTACTTACATTGGAAGACTTGATACTAATGCTTTTTTGGATTGGATCTCTGAGATTGAGAAATATTTTGACTATGAAAGTATTTCCAAGGATAAGAAGGAGAGGATAGTAGCTAGAAAGTTGAAAGGACATGCATCCCTTTGGTGGAAACACTTGCAACTAGTTATTGATTTTCACTCTTCTAAAAGTAGGCTCTATTAGGAGCCAACCCTATTGAAGGTTAAAAAACACACTATTAGGTGTGACCCTATTAGAAGATTTAATCACCCTATTAGGAGTGGCCTTGTTAGAGGTCTTGAGACACTTCCAATAGAAATGCCACCTTGTTAGAAATGCCATTAATCTAAGTGACCCAAGGGAACACTCCTTATTTGTATCCTCTTCCTTTCCTTCATGGAACTTGACTTACAAGAAAGGTTGAATTAGTTCATTTCTTTTAGAGAGGTTTGTCTAGAGGGTGAATTTTCTCTAAGTATCCAACATGGTCAACCAGGCTCTTGCGTGAGTCACACACATAAACATATTGGACAACTTACTAAAAAGCCTAAGTTGTAATCACCCTTTAAGCCATGGTATGTTATTTATAGTGCAATAGGATTGCTTCATCCTCTGACACTACTCATTATATGTGTATCCTTGGTTTGGAGATATAATGCTTTTAGTTTTCATCACTAAAAGTTGGGCATGCCCTTGCAAGGGATCCCCTATTTATCCCTACCTTAAAGGCCTTATTAAGTGCATTTTTTGTTGTTCATCTCCACATTGACTTACATCTTAGATTGAGAGGGACACAATGCTTCAGGGTTAAATACATCAAGATTCTAGGTTCCTCCCTATGAGCCTATGAACAATATATTGAAAAAAAATTGGCCTTAAGCTAAAGTGTGGGTGACCTATAATTGTTGTTATTGGCTAAGTGAAAACATCTTTTGAACAAACATTCAAAATAGTCACAAGTGTTTTGCCAAGAGAGATCATATCCAAAATTGTGTTATTCTGACAAGGTTTATTTGTCCCTTATGAGATTGTTTGTTCACTTATCCAAAAGTTCCAATTTTTTTTGTTAAGTTAAACCAAGAAATACATAGCATAGTCATTTTCCTAAATCAACGAAATCCTACCAATTGGACCAAAAGAATTGTATTATCACCAAAAGTTGTGGCTATCCAATCCCAAAATGCATGATTGATTTCATCAAACATAAGAAGGCCAAGGTCCAACTACCTTTTGTCTTATAGAGAAAAGAAAATAGTTGATCAAATTCCAAGAAAAAAAATCCCCTATGAGATCACTTCAATAAGAAATCCTAGACAAAGAGAAAGGCGAAAAAGTTATTTTCAACCATAATTCTCACTATAGGCTCAACCATAATTCTAATAAATTGCATAGAAAATGTGATATGCCAAGTAGGTTCTAAAACAAAATTCTACTAGCATTCTCCTTGCATATGAATGATGAATGAAAAAATGCAAAATGATCTTATGAGATTGTAAAACACAAATGTAATTGGTAGGTGTAAAGGTCTAATGAACAACCTTTGCCATCATATTAAAAAAATTTTTTTACTAATTTTAAAATTAAATGGAGTAAATGTAATAATAAATTAATTCTTAAAATTAATGATTTAATGCAGAGCTCTTATCTAATTTTAAATTATTGTAATAAGTTACAAATGTTTTCATGGATGTCTATTATGTCACAAAGTTTCTGTTTTGACGAGAATTAAAGATTATATAAAAGTACATTTAATATTTAAACTTAAAAATTGAATATTATCTATACCAACCTTTTATATTAATGTCTATTTATCGATTATAGTTGTAAAAATAAAATTAACTCTAGACTTAGTGAAAAACAAAGAAAATAAATAGTCTAGCCTTTTAATTGTGCAAGCAGGTGTCTACACCCTTCAATTATAAGGACAATTGCATTACTTCAAACTTTTTTCTATATGCATTTCATATCAATTTAAAGAAATGGATTTTTTAATTCTAAATTATTAAATTTTGCAATGCAAAACAAATTTCATCTAATTAGAAGCTATGATTATTTTTAGTTAAGCTATATATTACTATCGACACTAACATTGCAACTTTTTTAGGTTCAAATGCTATTTATATGATACAAGTAAGATTTTCATGGTAGAAAATTCAATAGTTGATCACTTGATTTATGTCAAGTAGAATTCACTCATGAAAAAACAAGAAAAGAAAGAACAATTAAACTCATAATTTCTTTTTAAAAATAAAGAGTTACAACATGATGAAAAAAATTTCCATAACAAATGAATTCCACATCTTCTAGCAAAGATAGTTTAGTACTCAATAATCAATATCTAAAATATAATATATTATAATATTGTCCAAAAATGTGTTGATTGTGATCTTCTATATAAATATCATCAACATGTGATTATCCAAATATATGTTGGTCATGATCCTCCATATAAATATCATCAACACCATCTGTAGATAAATTGTGTTAGTTATAAAATTAATTTCTAAATCAAAGTCATGGAATTGATTATATTTAAATACAAAATTTCCTTACCATCTCCACTTATCAGTGTGTCTCTCATTGTTATTGTTTGGTTGAGATCAAGAGAAAAAGGTGACACATGTTCTTGGGGGTTGTTATCATTTAAAACTGCAATAACATCCACATTCAAAGACTAAAACTTAACGTGTGCATTAAAGGCAACAAAATCTATGAAAATGAATTTCATTATTTTATTACCTTTTGTAACTTGCATTGTGTCCATTGTTGTTGTCTTGGGTGAGATATCTTCTTGAGTTTCTTGTCCACCATCTATCATTGCAACAACATTGCATGCTTAATACATTAAATCATATAAAATAAATATACAAACAAAAGAATCAAAATTTATTGATTGTTATTTTGTAATTTCATTACCATTTCTAGTTTGGATTGCATTTGCATGACAAAAACTCACTCTAACTTCATCTTCATCAACCAATGGAGCAACATCATCTATAATATAATAAAATAATCTTAGTTTGCTTCAAGGAAATATAATAATTACTAAAAATCATTACCATAAACAACTTGTATTTCACCTGTAACCATTTGGTTCAAATCAATGGAGAAAGGCAATCGACGTCGTCGACTACTTTCTTGACCATTCAGGCCTACAAAATGACATATGTTTATCACACACACACACACACACACACACACACACACATTCTTATATAAATTACTAAAATGTTTTTGAATAAATATACTTACCTTTCTGCTTGATAACATCTCTTTCTTTTTGTATTGTTAGGCCTGATTGATTGATGACCTTCTTTTTCTTTTTCTTTCTAGATCCTACAGAGGGGAATTTAAAAGTTTCATGTTCCTTAGCTCTTTCATTTGAGTTTTGAGTTTTGGCACTAAGCTTTTCATGAGTAAAATGGTGTTTACGCATTTTACTTGGACTAAACCATGGTGTTAATCATCTCATAGATAATTTCTCTGAGCCAGGGTTTGATTTCAGTTTGGAAGATGAAGAAAAAGTTGCATGCATATCTTTTTTAAATCTCCCAACACATTGGCTAAACATGATTTTCTCATCTTCTCTAGTCGGTAAAGTTTGAAGCAATGAAGTTATGTAGTCAACTGAATCTAGAAAGTCGTCATTGGAAGTATTACAGAATTTCCAACCATCTGTTATAGAAATAACAATGACTAAGTTAAAAAAAAAATTTAGAATTGGTAATGTTTCATTATAAAATGATGGTTTTGAAGATTACCAGTACTTTGAGCTTCGACAATGACAACTCCAAGCACATCTTGATCTTCTGGATGCATAGAACCATCTATAATTGGATAATAGTTAGTTAGTTTTAGAAACATGAAATTGTTTAATACTTTACTATAAGGATAAATTAACATTACCAATGACACCCTTTTCATGACAAGAACTCCATCTAACTTCATCACTATCATCAACCACCGTAGTAACATCATCTATAATTTAATAAAAATAGTTTAGTCAACTGAATCTAGAAAGTCATTGTTGGAAGTATTAGATGATTTTCAACAATCAATAATAGAAATAAAAATGCCTAGGTCAATTTTTAGAAATCTAAAATTATTCAATATTTAATTATAAGAATATTAACATTACCAATGGTACCAATTTCATGACAAGAGCTCCCTCTAACTCCATCATTTTCTTCAACCAATGTAGTAACATAATTTGTAATTTGATATGATTAATTTAGTTAGTTTTGAAAATTACATAATAATAATTAGAAATAACTATTAAGCTTAAATCACAAATGAAACTTACCACCAACTTGATCTTGTTGGTTTATTTTGCTTCTCTTTAGACAATCTAAAATTTTCAGCACATGTTTGCACATATTTCCTCTTTTTGCCCACTAACAATCACATACATGTAAATCTGATCCAAATTTCCTAATGAAGTACCATTTTGTTGGATCAGTTTGACTTCTTACCTTATATGTATTAGGAAGAAGATCACGAGGATAGCAATCTGTATCAGCTATTGCTTTTGACCTCTCTAAAGCAGTTAGATAATATCTTTCCTTTTTGAAGTTAGTCAAGAATCCAGAGAACTGCAGATATCTTTTATTTTTATAGTATGGCTCTACTCTATGGAGAAGTGTATGAATAAGCCAATCCATTCTCCTTGTGCATTTCTTAGAAAGATCACTTAAATAGTGACTCTTAATATGAAAATGGTATGACTCTATAGCTGCATTAGTTTCTTGGTTTGCATGACAGAAACTTCGAAATTTTTTTGCCCACATCTCTACACAAAAACACATGATGTCTAAGCTTACACTACATACAAATTAGAAGATATAAATGCATCTTAAATAATTACATTTTGATTGACTTACCAATGCGTCTCTCATTTTGACACCAAGTTTTCTGAAAGTACTCAATAAATTTCTTCTCTTCTTTAAACTCCTCTATGAATTCTTTAATCAAATGACTGATCATGTCTACATTGTCACTCATTGCATACATGATTTCACCCAATCTTTCAAACATTTTTGCTCCAACATCTCTATTACTCGCAAACCTAGATTATAAAAATCATGTCAGGATATGATGTTTAAGCATATAATTTTTTGTATGCTTGAATTAAAATTTGACTTACCTATACACATTCTTTAACCATGCTCTACGCACATGCCAAATGCATAAAAGTACTCGGCAATCAAAGGTTGATCTACAAGTTACAATATACAAGTTAGTAATAATAATGACATTATAACAAAACTGAATTTTAAAATGAAAAAATCATTCTTGTTAGAAAATCTATATTTTTACAAATGAAATAGCAAATAATTACACTCTTACAAATCTAAAGTAAGGTTGATAAAACCTGATTGCTTCAATCTCAGCGCTGGCATCATCTGTCATGAATGCATTCACATGCCAATCTTCTTTTTGTGCTTTCCCTCTTTTGTAAACCTCTCTTAGCCATTCATTTATATCCTCAATTTTATTTCTTGAGGATATTGCCCATGCAACAGGTACACCGGCTTCTTGCTCATCAAATACAAGCAATGTATATAATTCATACTGCACAAAAATAAATAAATCATATATATATATATATATATATATATATATATATATATATATATATATATATATATATATATATATATATATATATATATATATATATATATATATATTAGACACAATTAAATTAAAATCCACAAATAAAAATTAACATTGTTTTACTTACATTGTATTTATTTGTTGAAAATGTGGAGTCCATTGCAATGATAGATTCATGTGAATGTTTCACCATCATTTCCCTCATCCATGGTGTCTGAATGCCTATGATAAATGGAATGTTTTCCACATTATTTGGTGTTTTATAATATAAAAATTTATCCTTCTCCTCCACATGCCACAAACATACACTTTTTGCATCATCTTCATTTTTTTGCGAACGTAGGGAACACACTCTTTTCCATGCATTCAACACATCTTTTCTCAACAAGCAAGTGTCTCTTTTATTCATCAACTTCTTGAGACCAAAATCTAAGTAGTGTTGTTCACATATTAATTCAATCCCCACACCCATAAGTAATAGGGATTCTATATATGATTTGCACTCACTTGATAACCTTGGTGCAAAACTACTCCTTGGATCACCAGAAGGGTCATCCTTTCCATGACAAAATTCACCACTAGCATCTTGATGGATATACTCGTTATATATAATAATAGCAACATCTTGTCTACCATACATGACTTTAACATGAAAGTGGGCTTGACAACCCCTTTTTTGAACAAACCTTCGCTTCTTTTTCTTTTCTACATTCTTATTTTCATTTGGATTTCTATCATCTTGAGGCCCAAAAGCACAATGATACTTTTCTACATTCTTATTTTCATCTGGATTTCTATCATCTTGAGGCCCAAAAGCACAATGATACTTTTCTACATTTTTATTTTCATCTGTATTTCTATCATCTTGAGGCCGAAAAGCACAATGATAACTGTTTATACATGTACAACAAAAAATTATTAATTCACATTATTAAAAAAGGGTGACATAACTAATTTGTTAAATCTAGAGACAAACCTTGAATATATCTTTGTGGCGTGGTTAGAAGGCTCTATCAAAATATATTCATTGTGCCTTTTTCGTATAAAAGTTGTTTCTGTACCATCTAATAAACCTTCACCTTTCACAAAGTGAGGGAGTCTATGAAGAGGGATAGCGGCGCACAAGTCTATTTGTTGGTTATTACCAACTCCAATAGGTGTCCATTCAAGTTCATAACTTGAAAAATGATTTTCTTCATTTGGGATGTCTTGCACATCTAGCTTGATAAGTGATTCCCATTTATTCTTTCTGCCCATCCTGAATAATATCAAATTTGTTAGAGACCCTAGGTATATTGCTTAAACATGTAGATTTTTTTTATAGTGATGTCATTATATCTATATATTAATATCCTACAAAATATTCTAAGCATGGACCCACTAGGTGAAGTTAATACATCTATTAAAGATACTTCAAAAAACTAACTAAATGTCATATTCTTTATGTAATTTATAAAGTTATGAAGCTAATATGATCTATAAAATACAATGAAAATACTATAAAGGTTTTCTAAAGAAATCAATGCTTATGAAAAAATGTCAAAACCAAAGGATGACAACAAAATGTATAATGATAGAACCTACATTGAGTTGAGTTAATGAAGATTTAATTTAAAATAGATGCTCATGAAGATGTTAGGATGATGATCAAACCTAGAATATAAAACCTACCTTGAGTTGAGTTAATGAAGATTTAATTTAAAATAGATGTTCATGAAGATGTTAGGATGATGATCAAACCTAGAATATAAAACCTACCTTGAGTTGAGTTAATGAAGCTTTAATTTAAAATAGATGTTCATGAAGATGTTAGAATGATGATCAAACCTAGATATGAAACCTACCTTGAGTTGAGCTAATGAAGATTTAATTTAAAATAGATGTTCATGAAGATGTTAGGATGATGATCAAACCTAGAATATAAAACCTACCTTGAGCTGAGTTAATAAAGAATTAATTTACAATAGGTGTTTTTGAAGATGTTATGATGGTATAAGTTTATAACATATGACACATGGGTGATTTATGATACACATATAGGGTAAAGGTTGTGTATACTATATGATAGGGATATATGATAAAGATTTAAATAGTAGTCTAAATGAACACATGATAGAGACATGATTAAAAACCTATGGTTGAAAAGGAAAAAGTCACCATTTGTCTGCAAGTAGGGAGGATGTAATCTAACATGATAAACACAAAAAAAAACCTATAATAATTATTTAAGTAGGAGTGACTGCTAGTATGGACCCGATAAATGTATATGTTCATTTAATTTTGAATTTTTAAAACTAACACCTTTGTATAGTATACTAAAAAAAAACTAAATTATTGAATCCTTCATCATTTTTTTTGTTTAAATATGTATTTCAATGGCGGAGTTAAAAAATGTAGGAATCTATTGATGGTTAATGGTAAGGATTATTGTGGAATGAAGTAACAAAACTGAAATAATAGAACCAATAGTAGAGACAAAACAATAACCAGTTTAGTGGTTTGGATTAAGAAGAGAAGTGGGTGAAGAAGAAGCATGGAATTCATGTCTTGGACTTGGTTAAATGTTCAAATGTTTCAATTATGGAATATTTTTAACTACTTAGGGTGTTTGAAGAAAGAGCATCCTTGACTCATTGGAAATCTTGCATCATCCAAAAATATTTTCCTTTATGTTTTTATTTCATTTTCATTTTGATACTTTTCTTTTTGTCTTGGTAGGCGATCGATCAAGCTGGCTTGCTATCTAATGCAATCCTTATGGTGTGATCTAGGCGTCATAGAGACACTATGTCTATCTTTGCAACTTGCTTTAATGTTCCTTGATAAAATTATCTAATGTTTGGTCTAATCCTATTCTAACTTACCTTGTTCTAATGGTTAGGGTGGCAAGTTGTGATTTACAATAAAGATTCACATGTGATTCTTAATGACACATTTCTCTAGATGTATTTATATGTATTGCCAACCCTATTGTGTGTCCTCCTAGCATGAGTTTAGGATTTGATCTACATCAACAAGAGGTTAGTACAAGATGGAAAGAGGAGGTTTGGTTTCTTTGAAGAATTTAATATCACACTTATGAACTTGGTTATGGGTGGCAGAAGATTGGATCTAACCTATAATTATTGGAGTATTGGTTGATTGGCAAAAATGATAATTTTTTAGGTATTAAACAATCCTTGTTACTTTAGGAAGATTATTTGTGTTGGTATATTATTGGATTAGACTAGAGAAATCGATAGTTGTAATCATACTACCAAACTTAAGGGAATTAAATATTGGAATCTTTATGAACACATTACATAGGAGGATGACCCTAGAAGATTATAGCACATGATGGAGTAATTAAATACAAGTTGAGAGCTAAAATCCAAAATGCTCGGTTGGGACAAATATTAAAATTGGAGATAAATTTAAAGAGGTTATTGATGATCAAGAATAAAGAGATGGTAGGATTCTTGTAGAATAAGAAATAGTATTGAATTCTAAGGCATAGATGGTTAGAGTCATAGACTTGATGTTTCTAACTTTTCTAGTTCATTACATCCTAAGGATTTGATAGATCAGATAAATGAGCTAGAAGTTTATGTTGAGCTTAAAGTCATTAAGGATCCATAAAGGTTTAAGTTAGCACAAACTAAGTTAAAAGGTCATGTTTCCTTGTAGTAGAAGGGATTATAGAAAGATAGGGAAGATAATGGAGAACATAATTTATCACTAAATAGAGAGTTATGATTTCAAGACTTAAATTCAAGTTCATACTACAAAATTTTGAATTGGACTTTTTTAAGAAGTTAAAAATCTTGCATCAAAAGTGTAACGCCCCACTAGGGAACCCGAGATAACAAGCCATCTAACTACCCACAATCCAAGGATGAAATCAAACAATCCCAAAGAAAACTTTCTCCACTTGAAAAATCATTTCCTTCTTTTATAAATAATAATCAGGCACATAGAACAACAATCAGGGATTTCAAGCAAACGTCTACAAGCAATGGGCAAGGGATAAAGCAACCTTGCACATGAACAAAAATAGTGTCGTAGTATAAATATAATCCCTAGAACCACTACTGTGTATGTTCTCAAAATATTTTTCAATCACGCACATAGTCCTAGAAAAAAAATTTGGTAGCACTAAGGTTCTTAGTTATGGTCAACTCTGCAGCTTTTGCAATCTAGAGTGGGCGAAATCCAATCCTGGCGTACCAGGGTTTTTACATATTCCAAGAATTTAATCAATCGGAGATACTGAGGAGATCCGACAACCCAACAAAAGACTACACCCGTGAGGATTTCTCCCACAAGGACATTTATATAGCGGTTGCTACTACCACGTCAAAAATGGCTATTACTGCTTGAGGTACCATCCACGTGGTTGACCCAATAAAGGGAATGTCCACTACGGTTTAACCCTCTCTAATCAAGGAAGACTCACAAAATTGTACCACATGAGGACTTGGTTTGGATTTAAGGGTTCCAAGTTTCTGATGTTCCCAAAAGGGAACAGAGCATACTCCTCTAGCCTTTTCACCTTACCTAAACATAGCAAACAAGATTCTTTGACACACTAATTTGAAATCATCTCACCAACTTTTTGGAAAATCCAACAACAAACACCACCAGTCTCAAAAGAGAAAGTACTAGTGGATGTTGAGGACAAACCCAAGCAGAATAATGAGACAATGACAAATATCCTTCCCTACCTACAAGGGGATCCATCGTCAAGAGGAGCTTCGCATGTAAAGCAAGCGAATGAAGCTCAATCTCTCAAGATCTCCCAAATAGTGTTCATAGGGCCTAATTACTATGTGAAATATATATGCATGAAAGCAAATCTAAATCCAATTTTAGAGCACCAAATGAAGTGTGAATCTATGAAAGCATGTAAAAGCACTCAAGCCAAACAAATAAAATGTTCGTTTTAGTTCCAAATCCAAGTGTTATAGAGATCTAGCAAAATACCTAGTAATTCTTGCAACACATTTTTCTCTATTGTACCTTTTGTTTATGCTTGAACGCTCGCTCGCAACAAACAAAGCAACAAGCAAAACAAGAAAACACAAGATATGCAATATATATACCAAAGCCAAGAGATATTCCTAGATTAGAGGAGAATAAAAATTAAATGAAAAGGTGTGACCCACATAAGAGAATGTGCAATTAACATTTAATTAAGAGATGTGGAATGTAAAACTCCATAAAAATTATAAGATGAGGGGTGTTTTTTTAAAAATTTAAATGTAAAATAATCTCTTTTCTTATAAAATAAAGTGTGTGACATTTATTTAATTTTTTTTTTTTAAATAATAATTATTGCACATAACATTAAGTGAGGAGGGGTTTTATTTAATCAAAAGGGAGCAAATTCTTTTAATTAAATAATACAAAAATCAAGATGATCCAACCATTTATTTAAAATTAATTAAATACATTAACTTCAATTTAATCAAGGAAATTGATGTAAAATAATAATGATTAATTAAATAATTCAAATAACTTAATTTCATGTAAGGAAATGGTGATGTAAATATCAATTCAAGCTTGAAATAAATTATGAAATAGGGGCACGTAGTCAAATATAAAATATATATATCGTCAAATAATGTATGTTTCTACTGATGTGGAGTTAGATTCAATTGTTGTTGATATAATTGATGATCTACATGATTCTTCTTATTTACATTTACATGATACTACTGATATGGTTCTCATATATAAATATTGTGATGATAAGTTGCATAAATTATTGGTAGATTACTATATAATTCATTTTATTCCTGTGAGTGAATATGTTGATTGGTTAGTTGTGATATGGAAGATTCTAGTGTTTCAAATAATGAAAAAAAGATGTTGGATTTACAAATCTATTCTATTGTCTTTGATGGATTTGAAGCCTTTGGCAAAGATGAAGATCAGTGTAACTGTTTATTTTTGGATTAAAAAGTGGGACACACTTTTCTATTTACCTCAAGAATCTAATACATAGGAGCATCTTGGGTTCTTAGTAGTTTGTTTGTTGTGCTTGACATTGTGTTCAATTTTTGTTCACTAACATTATTGGTAGCTACTTTGGTGGAGTGATCTTGATTCTTCATGACATGCTTGATGCTTTCTTTGGAGTTTGGAGTTCTCTTCACCAATGAGCTCAATCTCTATTTTATGATCCTTTTACCGAGTGGCCTCAAAACTTATCTTATTTTTCTTAGTGACTTCCTCATCGAGGGTTTTAACTTGAGTTATTTTTCTTTTCTAGCTTGTGGCTTGATTTGGTCTAAGTGTTTATATAATCTTATAGGCCAAGTTGTGGGCACTGGCTAAATAGCCGAATATTTGTACTAGTCGTTAACCAGTGCCATTACCTCCGTCCGTTAGTTGTCTATTTGAAACAAGACCCAAGTATTGCTGACAGTCCCATATGGAAAGAAATTTTTTATATATATTTTAATTTACGTTGATCTCATTATGACCGCCAATGTGACTTCTGTAGGGGCTAATAATGTTAGTGGGGGATTCATTTTTGCTATATTTTCAAATATTGATAACCTTTAAAAAACATACAAAAGTCCAATTTAAAATGATAAAATATTGATATTAGTACAGTATAATTTATAATTATAAAAAATTGTAAATTAAATATGAAGATATTTGAAATTATATATATATAAACTACTTTTTAAATTTGAAATAATTTAATTAAATGAAATATATTTTAAAATGAAAGAATTTAATCTTATCTAAAAATATTAAACTTAAATGAGTCTTAGTATATATTTTTTAATAAAAAATATTGATAAATTTTATTTTACAATCTAAATATTTGGTTATTTTTATACTAACATATATTGTTTTTAACAACTTAAAATTTGATTGATGTGTAATTTGTTTAATGATTTCCAAAAAAAAAGAATATGTATAACAATAAGTCAAATTTATAATTTATATTTACAAAATTATCTCAAAAAAAAAAATAACAATATAATATAAAAATATATTAAATCTAAAATGGATTTCAATATAACTTTTTAGTATAATGAAAATATAATTTAAAATAGATTTCAATATATAAAGAATAAGTGTTACAATATATATATATATATATATATATATATATATATATATATATATATATATATATATATATATATATATATATATATATATATATATATATATATATATATATATATATATATATATATGATTTTATGTAAATATAAATTTGTTATTTGATAGTTTTTATTTAGTAAAGAATTTAAAATTTAGAATTTTTATTTTATATTTAGTTTGGATGAGTATTATATATAATTGTTGTGTTAGAATTGTTAATATATAAGAAGGAAACATGATATATTAAATTAAATTTATAATATTTATGTAAATCTAAATTTATTTTAATGTATCAATTGTAATGTGCAAATAGAAATGATTTCACACTATTGCTCTATCTATTTTATAAATTATGTGAGAAAAACATTCACATAGACATAATGACATATTCTGACATAAGGAAGATTGATATCTCTAAAAATATAGGATCTATCTATATAATGCTAATCTTAAGGCTATTTGCATTGTGGAGGTGTGAATAGGGACAAAGATCGGTTAGGTATGGAGCCCTTTCTATCCTATGATTATGTGAATAGAGTAATACTATGTGATGTTTAGGTTTTTTAAATGTGATGTTTATGTATTTTTTTTAAGCTACATAATAATAAGATTTTAATCTCAACAATAATAATTTAACATTTAAAGAGCTTATAACACAATGACTAAATAAATAAATAATTGCACATAAATTAACAAATATTTAAATATTTTTATTTTTATATATCTTTATATAAAGTTTATTTATTTATCTAACTTTTTATAAGTTATTTTGGTTGACTCTTACATTTATTCTTTTTATTTAAAATGATGATTGTTATATATAATTTGATTATTTTTTGTATTTGATTTATATTTTTTATATTGTATTTTTTTTTAGAGATAATTTTATAATTATAAATTATAAATTTGACTTATTGTTATACATATTCTTTTTATTTAGAAATCATTAAACAAATTACACATCTATCCGATTTTAAGTTGTTAACTAATGAAAAAATATATGTTACTATAAAAGTAATGAAATATTTGAATTGTAAAATCGATTTTAATAATCATTTTTAATTAAAAAATACATATTAATATTCATTTAAGTTTAATATTTTTATTATAAAATTTTTAAAATATTTTAAATATTATATATACTAACATAGTATTAAATATCTTAAAATTTTCCGCTACCCATTTATAAATTCATTAAGTACAGTACCCTAAAATGAAGTAAAAAAAAGGCAAAAACCTTAAGAATGTGAAATATATTTACAAAACTATATACCTTCCTCTGGCATCGGAAAAGAGGAAATGAAACTACACATCATCTACAGTATGGAAAACATAGGATCGGTGTATAAATCAAATTTTCAAATAGGCAACTCAAAGAAACTTCTATGTTACACACATAAATGAAAATTGAACAAATCTAAGAAACAGAGCAAATGAACAAATGAACTAATGAACCTCACCCCAAATTATCACCTTCACAAAATGTGCAACCAATTTCCCGCCAAAACAATTAAAATGTAAACGGAGATGGAAAGAATACCTGACTAAGGGTGATGAAATTGCGCTCTGATTCTCTGTTGTTCCCCCAAGATCTCTTGAATCCTCAGTGCAGATGAAAACGCTGTCTTTGGCTCCCGATGAAAATGCAGTCCCTGGGTGTCGATGAAAAACGTGGCCCAACAATCAGAAAATGAGTAGAAAGAACGAAAAAAAATCATAAAAACACCATTCTTCCCGCTTCTTTCTGTTCACGAAGTTGGCGAAGTTGGTGGGCAATTGATGGCGTCCAAATCCCCTTTGCAGCCGATCCTATGTCGATATTGATTTCTGAACGCGTCTGTAATGCGGTTCTGGGGCGCGGGGTCACGTCGGATGAAGTGACGGGCAGCAGACGGAACGGCATTGAAACGGCAGTGGAGAGGCGGGTGCAATATCGTGGCTGTTTAGACAGTGCCCACTCTTACATCTAATTTTATTTGCACACACAAAGTCATTTATGCACATTTCCAAATTTGGCTCAACCAAAGCTTAGAAACAACCCTCTACAATTTATTATATAAAAATTATGAACGAAACAATAGTTAAATCAGTTGGACTCTTATATTTCATTTAATTTCTGATTCTATGATTTCCATTGGAGAGTCTCTTACAACTTTTTGATCAACTCACTTGTTGGATATATAAATTTACTAATTTTCCTTAGTATTAGATTTAGGGAAGAAAGACATGAACGTAAAGTTTGTGATAACAAGACGGGCACATGCGTTAGTATTAAATGAACTGAATATTAATAAAGTGGCAAGAATGAACCAACAATAACGGGGGAACTGTATTAGGAAGAAGAGGAGTCCATGACAAAGAAAGAAACTTTAATGGTCCCACCTTGACCACACTTACCTTAAAATCAAACGGGATTTGCTCAGGTAGAACCTGTCTCTAAGGTTTGAATTTATTGTACGACACGGTAACTTGTATGGGTCAACTTTGTACTTTCTTCTTTAGTCGAGACAAAATTTTCCAAAAATACCCATGTAGGATATGGAAGGACAACTATATATATGTTTTAATAGAAAAAGGTTGGGAGGTGGAGGGCTATAATAATTTAATAGTTGTGCTAGATATCTTTCAATTTATAGTTCTTAAAAGAGTTCTGGAAAATGAGAACACTTATATTAATAATAATAATAGTTGATTATTTTTCACTTTTTTAAGTTTTTTAAATTGGTGATTGACTAATTTGTATATTATTATTGAGATATTTCATAAAGACTACTAGAATATTTAATCACAAGTACTGATGTTTACGAGTGTTTTGAAATGACACTTTTATGACTCGACGATCCCTACAAATAGATCTGCAAATGCCTAAAAGTTGAAAGCTTAGCTTTAATCTCTTCACTCACCCACAGAGGTACACCAAAAGAATTGACAAATCTGGCTTATAATTTAAGAGTTATAGGTATGTGAAGTTAGCCTAAATGATTACTAGATCTTTCCCCCTATCTATCATACGATTTTTGAATAATGATTTAATCATTTTCATGTCCATCATTTCATGTTAAAATAAATAAATTGATTGAACTATATTTTATATATATAAATAATTCACTATATAAATATTTAATCAATATAATTATAATATGTATATATCAAATCTAATACATAAAATATACAAAATATAAATTAGAAAATACATTCATATGTCTTTTTTGGTAAATAGTTTAAAACAATAATATTATATAAATAGAAACTTCTATTTGTAATAAGAAGTGTATAAAATTAAAATATAATTATAAATCTAAAAATTTCATATAAATTAAAAGTGTTGCTAAAATTATTAATATGAAACATTATATAACAAGAGACACAATGCATCATAGTTCCTGCCTAACACATAATGGTTGTAGAGGTGTAGATGAGTGAGAATCTAAATTAACATTGTGAATGCATTAATTTTTGCCTAGAAATGCACTTGTGATCTAATAGGATTGCTCATATTTTGTTGTTAGATTCTAGTCGTAGAAATGCACTTGTGATTTGATAGGATGGCTCATATTTTGTTGTTAAGTTCTCATCCTAGAAATGTGCTTGTGATTTGATAGGATGGTTCATATTTTTAATCATTAACACCGGACAAAAACTAGGATAGAGATATAGATAGAGATAAATAGTAGTATATAACAATAACAACAGAGAAAAAAAAAAGGATAGATAATATAGAGGAGGAAGAAGAAAAGAGATAAAATAGTAAGATAGAGTAAAACCAACATAAGTTGTGTGTGTGTGAGAGAGAATTAAATATAATTATTTTTCTTAGTAAATAGTCAAAATAAAATCATGGTTATAATAAAAAATTAAAATATATTATATTTTAATTAATGAAACTAAAAATTTAATTTTTATATTAAAACTCACATTTCTATAAGAAAAAATGAAATGTATTGAAATATAGAAATATTTTATTACTAAAACTAATTGTTTAATTTTACAAAATTAGAGAAGGTTTACTATTCAATATTTTGTATTTCTAATTTTTTTAGTAATTTTTAATTATGAAATAATATCTATATAATTTAATATGTATATTTGTAAATAATAAATAGATTTAATACATATAAATTTGATGTTGATGAATAAATATGATGTAATAACTAAAAAATAAAATATAACTATTTAATTTTAATACATAGTTTATAAAAACTTAATAATAATTTATATATCTTTTAGAATTGAATTATTTCTTTTTTGTGGTTATTTCTTTAGTATTTTTTTGAGATAAAATATAATTATTAATTTAATATTAAAATATACATTTAAGTTTTAAATGTATCTAAACTAAATGATAAATTGTTTAAATAAAAAATATTAATAATAATAAATGATATAATTTATAAATTGTGACACTTATCAATTATATATATTACAAACACTATTATAAAATATAATTAAAAAATGATATTGTTTAATTTTATTTTTATAAAAGTAAAATAATAGTAATAATTTAACTTTTTTTATTAAAATAATAAAGTTCTAAAAAAATTAGAAATTCAAATACAAAGATATAACATATTGAAATTATATTAAAAAGACATATATATATATAATTAGAACTTATGCATTACATGAAGTTTTAGGAACAAGTTATGTCAAATAGTCAAAAATAAACATCAATGTAAAACTAATAATAAATATATTTAAAATAAAAAATTAAAAACATTTAATAGATTGTGATAATTAATATTGATTAGACATGTGGTGTGAGGTGGAAGATAAAATGATTGAAAAAATAAAATCTTATCAACTTGTCACAAATGTGAAAAAGATAAAGTTGTAATTAATACATTCATTAATACAAGATGAAGTTGTTAGAAAATATTTGTATTTTTTGTTGAAGAAAATTAATTCCCCCCCAACCACAAATAGTATGGACCAATAGAATGGATGAAAAATGTGATTTATAAAATAATAAAAAATTAGAAAAAAAATATAAACATTTGAATTCTTTGATTTGATTGGTTAGTGTTAATGTCATATTTGCATTGACATGAATGCATAAGTATTCTTGCCTTGGCAAGAACCAATAATCAAAATAGAAATATATAATAATCAAGATGTGATCATATATAATAAATCGAAATAGAAACATGGATATATTATAAAATAACATAATTTATCATATATATTATAAAATCACGTGTTTATATTATTTAAATAAAATATTAAATTGTCGATAACAAATAAATTGATGGTTTATTAGTATATTTAAATGTCATATTTATGTTTTTATAGATCTATTTAGTTTGTCAAGACATATGGTCTAATCGTTGAAAAGTGTAAAAATGGTCAATACAACCATTGAATTCCAACCTTGGTAGAGAGGAAAAGTAAATTAGTTTTTTTCCTTAAAGTTTATAATAATGATTGTTGTTGCTTCTTGTGTTTTTTTTCACTAATTTTTTAGATCATATTTTGCGATCTATTATAAGGATGACATAGAGTTCATGAGTGAGGGTGATCTATAAGTTTTGGACTAGTTTGTAATCTACCATAAGAATGGTAGAAAGCACATGGAAGAGCGTAATCTACGAGTTTCAGACCACACTCTTTGATCCATCATTAGAATGATAGATTACTCATAGAAAAGTGTGATCCATGGGATTTGGATCACATTGGATCTATCATAGGATGATAGAAAAATCATATAAGTGTGTGCTCCATGAGCTTTAGATTAGACTCTGTGATCCGTCATTGAGATTATAGAAAGCTCACAACTCCTCCATGAGCTTTCTATCACTCTTCCATGAAATTCCTATCATCCTGATGATGGATCACAAAGTGTGATCGAAAGGGTTGATGCAAAGAAATACACACAATTTAGACCAAAAACAACAACAAGAACATATTTTTACTTTAACTTTTTGAATTAAATAAAAGAAAATGAGAGTTTACTCCAATGATCTGAAGTCTTGTTCTTTGTAGAGCGATCCTTACATAATCTCTTGGATGGTGCAACACGTCATCATGCATACTAGATAAGTGATGTTCATCAAGCTCATGATCCAAACTATCTGAAACAATAATAAAAAATAAGTGAACTATCCCAAAAGGAATTGAGAGTTTAGTCTAATGACTCAAAATACTATTTTTAACACAGTGAGCCGCCCATAAGCTCTTGAGCATTGTGTACATGTATCATGAAACCATTCTAGCAATTTGAAACATTGTTCTTAACGAGACGATCCCCAAATAGTGTGTATGCATACCACAAAATTAGTCTAGCGATCTACAACATAATTATTTATGAGATTTACTCCAACAATATGTAATACACATCATGAAACTAGTTTAGGGATCCAAAGCATTATTTTTTAACATAATGAGCTACACTGTGTAATGCATACCATGAAACTAGTCCAGAAGCATTGTTCATTAGAATGAGTCCTAATAATATCTTCAAAGATGCAAAATTCACCCTCATATGTGCATAATGACTAAATTATGAATAAGCCTACAATTCAATCTCTTGGGAGATTTAGAATACACCATCATGCACAAAATGACAATATTATGAATCAACCCTACAATCCAATCTCTTAAGAAATGTGTAATACACCCTATACACATAACACCAAATTATGATCAACCTCACAATCTAATCTCTTAAAAGATTTATAATACATATTGATGAAATTATGAATTAATCCTACAATCCAACTTTACACCCTTATTTACATAATAATCAAATTAAGAATCAATTCTACAATCTAATCTCTTGAAAGATATGGGATACACTATTATTTACATAATGATCTAAATAAGAATCAACAAGGAAAGGAAAGGGGCTTTTATAGTCCACGACACCAACCATAGTTTTTGGGTTCACATATGGTGACAATGATATGGGACTACCTCATACTCCTTTTTGGTAGGTACCTAACTGCACTAAAAACGAGGCATACATGACCTACCCCCAATAGGATTTGAAGTTGTGACCTCTCTTTCAAGAAATGTATAATACACCCTTGTATACATAATGATCAACCCACAATTCAATCTCTTTAAAAATGTAGAATACAATCTCTCTTGAAAGATGAAGAGTACACCTTCCTATACAATTAGGACCAAATTATGAATCAAACCTACCCAAACCAATGACCCTCCCCGAGAGAAGCGATTACATTGACTCTAACACCGTACAATGACGCCAAGTAAGAGGATGCTGAAATTGATAGCTCTAAAACATTGATGTGTCTTTCAACTTTAAAGTGGAATTGACAAAACTAAAAACAATTAATAATAATAAAAACTAAGTGAACTATCCCAAAAGGAATTGAGAGTTTAGGCTAATGACTCAAAATACTATTTTTAACATAGTGAGCCCCCCATAAGCTCTTGAACATTTGTACATGTATCATGAAACCATTCTAGCAATTTGAAACATTGTTCTTAACGAGGCGATCCCTGAATAGTGTGTATGCATACCACAAAATTAGTCTAGCGATCTACAACATAATTCTTTATGAGATTTACTCCAACAATATGTAATACACATCATGAAACTAGTTTAAGGATCCAAAGCATTGTTTTTTAACATAATGAGCTACAATATGTAATGTGTACCATGAAACTAGTCCAGAAGCATTGTTCATTAGAATGAGTCCTAATAATATCTTCAAAGATGCAAAATTCACCCTCATATGTGACTAAATTATGAATAAACCTACAATCCAATCTCTTGAGAGACTTAGAATACACCCTCATGCACAAAATGACTATATATTATGAATCAACCCTACAATCCAATCTCTTAAGAAATGTGTAATACACCCTATACACATAACAACAAATTATGATCAACCTCACAATCTAATCTCTTAAAAGATTTATAATTTATAATGATGAAATCATAAATCAATCCTACCATCCAACCTTACACCCTTATTTACATAATAATCAAATTAAGAATCATTACATAATAATCAAATTAAGAATCAATTCTACAATCCAATCTCTTGAAAGATATGAAATACATCATTATTTACATAATGATCTAATTAAGAATCAACAAGGAAAGGAAAGGGGCTTTTATAGTCCACAACACCGGGCATAATTTTTGGGTTGACATATGGTGACAGTAATATGGGACTACCTCGTACTCCTTTTTGGAAGGTACCTAACTGCACTACAAACAAGACATACATAACCTACCCCCAATAGAAATTGAACTTGTGACCTCTCTTTAAAGAAATGTATAATACACCCTTATATATATTATATACATAATGATCAAATTATGATCAACCCACAATTCAATCTCTTGAAAAATTTAGAATACAATCTCTCTTGAAAGATGAAGAGTACACCTTCCCATACAATTAGGACCAAATTATGAATCAAACTTACCCAAACCAATGACCCTCCCCGAGAGAAGCGTTTACGTTGACTCTTAACACCGTACACATGAGGCCAAGAGAGAGGATGCTGAAATTGAGAACTCTAAAACATTGACGTGTCTTTCAACTTCAAAGTGGAATTGACAAAACTAAAAACAATTAATAATAAAAGAAAGGTAGTACCGGACGAGTAGTTCCTAGACAATTGTTAAGATTTACCAGTAAGTGCCTGCCCCAAGAGAGTCATGTTTCGGCCTTTTCCATGCCTACCAACTCAACTTCTTCTGAAAATATTGTATAGACGCTATAGATGAGTCCATTCATTTGACTGATATGCCCATCAAGTACTCTAAATTAAACAAGGTCTGTGTCACACCATTCAATAAGACAATGCCACCTGAAAGCAACGTATCACAGCTTCGAGGAAATGACATCACTCATGGATTTGAAATTACTTCATGGAGTTTCATCCATGCCAGACTGTTCTTGATTGCTCATCTTATAAATGCCCACTTCTTGCTAAAGGTTTTACGCCAAAAGTTCTTGTTAAAGATGGCTTCTTGAACTTGGATGACATTTTGGTTCAGCTGAAAACACTGTAAATTCATCTCTCTTTTTCCCTTTTTATAGATTGATTGAATGTTGGATTCTTTGTATATTTCTGAATTCAATTGTGTTGCTACTTTTTACATCGATGTTTTGAATCACACTCTATTATTTATCATCAGAATGAGTGCTGAGCTGTTTTTGCATCAACGTTTCCGACCGCACTCTGTAATCCATCATCAGGATGAATGCTGAACTGTTTTTCTTTTATGTAAATTAATTGAATGCCGAGCTTTTTCTTGATACTGCAGTGGAATTCAATTGAAACACTTAAATGCTTACATTAAACTGATTTTTTCAAAGAATTGTGTATAAAAATTTTAACCAATATTTTGAATCACACTTCATAATGGATGATGATAAATCATCACAAAATATAACTTCAAATATTGATACAAAAGTTTAATTAAAAAATAGCTATACTTTGATACCATAGATTGTGAAAATCTCTGGGCACCGTCTTTTTTATGTTTGTGAGATTCAATTGGAACTGGTTATGAGCATGGGATTCAATTGGAACTGTTTATAAGAGTCACTGAGTTAATGCTTATGTTAAACTGGTCTCCTTTCTTTAAAAAAATTGTGTATTTTGTCAATATTTCAAATCATACTTCATAATAAGTGATAAATCATTGAATATGATCTGAAATGTCCATAAAAGTTTTCTACACTTTAAATCCAAAAACATGTCCACTTAAATCATTGATCTTCTTTATGTTTGTCTCTCAACAGGACTTACCAGTGAACATGGATTTCATCAGACCCACCCATTCATATTGGGTGGTGTAGAATCCAGTATGATCTATATACTTTCTTGATTTCTTCTTTCAAATTCACACTCAGTCAAGAAAAATATGGAATCCGGATCAAATTCTGAGGGTGTGAATCCAAGTCCAAGTCCAGTCGTAAACGAGAACCATTGGAACCCATTTAAGATTTTCTTTGAGGATTGCAGGTATCTATCTGTTTTGCTCCATTGCATATCTATCTGTTTTGCTCCATTGCATTTTACTTGTTTATCTAATGGATACAAAGTTTAGCTTTCTTTTTTATTTAGAAACTGAGAAAACTTCTTGTTAATGATTTGGTACTGTGTTTTTTGTCAGGAGTACACTGAAACCAGATAAACTTGGGAAGGAGATTGCAAAGATTGCATTTCCAGCAGCATTAGCATTAACAGCTGATCCAGTTGCTTCCATTATCGACACAGCATTCATTGGAAGGATAGGTAGGCTCTAGTTTTGCCATTACATCTGATTTTTACTGTTGTTTTATGGCTTTAAAAAATCCTTTTCTGTAGAATACCATAGGATCAGAGTAGAACAACCTTTTCTTTCACACTCTATGATTGATCCGGATTCGTTTTGGGCCAGTTTAAGAAAAACAACATTATTATTGTTCAAGTTCTTTATTCAAAGATTCGTGGTCTCACGACCAACGTGAATTTATATGTTTCCATGATTCTCTACTACACTCTATTTTAAAGATAATATAAAAACATAAACAATTAACTTTGAAAATAGTATAAGAAAGAGTAATTATCATCTAAGTTTGATGTTACAAATAAATTATTTAGTTGGGTGAGACTTAGAGAGGACCATGTTTTGTTGCATAAACAGTGAGTGATTTTATATCTTAAAGATAAATTTCACAAGGAAAGGAAGTAAGTAGGAGATATTTTCACATTATTACTATTAATCAAATGTTCACTTATTCCAACCATAGAGTTGAGATAACAATAAGTAAGATGATGAAAAGACTCTTTTAACTCTCTATCCATTTATTGCTTGGCTATGTAGTAACCAAATTAATAGAGTGATTCATTTCCTAATTATTATAAATTATTATTGTTGGATAATTACAAATACAACTGCTATGGGTTAACGGGTCCTTTCCCCTATAGAACAATTGGATATGTTTCACGTTTTAGGCCCTCGCTCTGCTGAATATAACGGCTATTTGGCTGTCAATTTACAGTATGTGTTGAATTGTGATTTTGGTGGAACAATGGTTCTGGTTCTCTGGCAAACGTGATTTTTTTTTATTTGCTCTTAGCCTCCCTGTTTTCAGTTTAGTTCCACTTATAGAATCTTCCGCTAGTTGTGAAGAATAAAAATCTGATTAGGGAGATTTGGTGAAAAAATTGAGCGTTTTCATATAATGTGATGAGGAGATACCTTATACTCAATTTAAATTTGTGAGGGTTTTTAAGATGGCGGATTCATCGAAGTCTATCTTTTGCATCTCTGCTTTTCTAGTGTCTACAGAATTCCGTTTATCAATTTTGAGGGCTTTCCTTTTGAATGCTTTAGGTGTAAGCAGGGCACACTTCCATGCATCTTTGGGGTTTTGTGTTTTCGAACCACAGAAATGGATTACAAAAGTAGTTTGCCCTAATGCTGATTTTGGTTAAACTAAACATGGCATGTTCCCCTGTTACTCACCCTTCCTCTGTGTTGGCCGAGAGGGTATATTTGGATAGGGTAAAGGAAAATTCTAATTCTGGTTCCCATGGTTCTGTGGGTCTGTCTCTTATGGCCAATACATTGTTTTTCTGAAGGAGTCAGAGGCTGAAGTTTACCAGAAGATCATGCACTTTCAGAATTTGGAAGAAACTGCGGCACAAAAGATCGATAAAGTTATTATGGGCTCCGCTGAGATTCTAATTTGCTTGGTCTTCTTGGATTTCGTTTGGAAAACCTAGAAATTTGTGGAACCACACTGAAACGTGGAGGAGGATTGAAGCCGAAAGAAATGGATGGAATGGTTTGTCAATTACGTAGATCATTTATTTTTGGAGTTAGAAAATATTGATAAATTGTTCCATTTTTACCATTTTTATAATTAAAATCTCATTTAGTCTTATTCTTTTTGGTTACTGTTCCTTAAGTGATTGTTATGCGTATTTAATTGAATTTGGTAAATAATGTATCGGAGAGTTGAATGACTTCAATGCGAATAGAGCAACTTACACAAATTATTAGAGATACAGAGAGAAAATTTACATCATTTCTGTTGTTTCAACATCAGCACTTCCTAAAATGTAAGGTAAATTCTTTTGTAACTTTTAATTTGTTTGGTTTTAGGGCCTGTGGAGCTTGCTGCTGTAGGGGTTTCGATTGCAATCATTAATCAAGTTTCAAAAGTATTTAACTTTCCCTTGGTAAGCGTCACGACATCTTTAGTGGCTGAAGAAGATGCTACCACTGAAATGGTTCAGGGACCGACAGACATTGAAAAGTCTGTAAAGGAATGTCCAACCAATCCAATTAATAATGAAAAAGATATAGAAGATGTTGTAAAGGAATGTCCAACCAATCCAATAAAAAATGAAGACGTCATAAAAGATGCTACCACAGAGTTGGCTGCTGAGGGATTAGAGATTGCAAAGTCCATAAAAGAAGGTTCATCCAATCCAACCAATAATGAAAATGATGGTCAAATTTCTTGCTCTCGTAAGTATTCTCTGTTGAAGTATAATTAAAGGTAGACTTCGATTGTAAATCTATAATATAGAGTTATAAACCATTATTTGTTACAGAAATAGCATTACATATTTCAAAGTTTTGATCAATGAAAAAGAGGCTAGAAGGTGAAAGGCACATAGATATTTAGTATTCACCTTCCTTCCCACGTAATGAATACTTGGAATTGTGTGCTAATTAGTCCTTTTATCTTGTTATCCTTGATAATTCAAATCATATTGTGAAAATATCACCAAAAATAATTTAATCATTTACAAAAATTATGCTTGAAAACAAAACCCATAAGAATTATAATTATAATTCTATATACGGTTGATTTTTTTAAAAATTGAATGTATCAATTAGTTTGACATGAACTCTTTTTTTCTTTCTGTCTCAAAAGCCATAGCTTCAGAGGTGGTCAACACAGGCTTACATTCCACAAGTACTACAGTGTGTATTGAAAAGAGACTGCTTCCATCCGTTTCATCAGCACTGGTAATTGGTGCAGTTCTTGGCATTCTTCAAGCTTTGATGATGTTTGTTGCAGCAAAAGTCATCTTAAGCATAATGGGTGTACATGCGGTAAGTAGTGCTACAATATGCTAAACTGCATGCTCAATTGTTGTGACACAGTTTTGATGTTTTTTGGTTGGCGGTGCTATCTTTGTGTATTACTATTTTGATTTTAAATTAGTGAATTCTTATATAAGAAGGCTAGAAGAATGGATGCATGAAAGTAATGATATAAACCAATACAAGATGACTTATTAAAAATGAAAACGCAATTTATTGGATCAAAAACCAAATGAGCTATTACTTATTGAGAATAACTAATTGCATTTACAGAAATCACCTATGCAACCTCCTGCAGAGAGGTATTTAAAGTTGCGTGCACTTGGTGCTCCAGCAGTAGTTATATCACTTGCAACACAGGGTGTTTTCCGAGGGTTTAAAGATACAATGACTCCATTGTATGCAACATGTGAGTAAAATTCAAAATCACTTTCATTTGACACAAATTTGTATATTTGCAAGACTCTACCAGTCGTTTTGTGGTTTTGGTTATCTCTACATTGAACATGTCTCTATCTTTGTACATTTTATATTCCCTTTGTCATTCACATAGTACTAGGTTACTTGTGCTAAGGTCAATTATGAAACAATACCTCCTTAGAAAATCCAATTAAAGAGGTCCTCAGATTGTCAGTTTTAATTTGTGTTGGAAGTGAATTCATCAGTGTTGAACACTGGTGACGAATTCAATCAAGATTGAAAGCTACACATTTTAATATTGTAATGTAAATTATGACGATGCATTTGTAGGGACCTATAGAGATGTGAAAGGATTATTTTAAGACTCGACTGTATTACTAAAACACCTTTGGTTGGGTGTACAATATATAGAAGGGACTATATAGAATGAGCTTCATAAATATACCAAGGGAATGCAGGAAGAAATATAGGTGTTAGGTGAAGTCTACAATCTATACGTCAACCATTGCAATAACCAGAAAGAGTTTGGCTATGTTTTGATTGAGACATTGACTTCAAGAGCTTGAATCTTGTGGCTATTAAATATATGTTCTTGATTCCTTTCATAGACCTTATTTTGGAGGAGACTGCTTTAAATACTATTTAGTATCTTCTCCTTTCTGGATGTATCTTCTTGCTTCAAAAGAATTGGTGTCACAAACGATGAGATAAAAACCACAATTTCATGATTTATAACATTTCTTATGCTTACAAACATTGCTTATTGTTCATAATAAATGTAATAATTTTTATGCACTTTCTTTTGGGCCCTGGCTTTTTCACCTGTTTAGCTCTTTAACGAAACATGTTCTAAAATTAATGGAAATATATACAAACACTCATCATGAACGATCCTCCTATTAGCACCTTGACTAGGGTTTGAGAAATTTAAGTACAAGTTCTTGGTATGGCTTCTCTTTCCCTTGAAAAAATCTCAGGAGATTGACACAAACTATTTGTGAGCAAGATAAATTAAAAGCTTTGCAGTATTATGTTAAACTATGAACTACATAAATAGTAAACGTATGTATATAATTATACAAGAAAAATTATGATTACTAATTGTTCTTTAGGAACCGAGGGAATCTTAAGCATCCCTTATGGACTTTAGTTCTTTCCAGACATATTATACCTCTAGTCCCTTGTCACTTTATGAGTAAAAGACCAGGAGTCGAAATTATAGAATTTATTCAAGAAATTTTGGTTCATGGCATTTGTGGTAATAGGGCTAACATTCAATATGCTTTACATGTTTCCTAACTAAGTTTATTGTTTTAGTCACTTGGTTACTTCTCCCTGGAGCATCACTCCAAAATAATGGCTAAGTTTATATTTTTATTTCAGTTGGAGAAGATTAAGATTGTGATCTTGTTAGTGTTTATTTGCATGCCCCCCTTTATGCAAAAGTGCTGTAAGGCTTTTATGTGCTCTTTCAGCCCTTGTACGTACCTTGATTCAAATGAGATCATTTGTATACAAAAGAAGCCTCACAATATACACTCTCCTGAAAGAACACTATACCTTGTATATCTACTTATTCTTCTAAATTGTCAATATATAAACCAAATAGGGTAGGTGATATTGGACATCCTTGCTTAACTTTTATGTTACTCCTAAAGCTTCCTAAAAACCATGTTTGATTACTAATTTTTACTTTAATATCATTAAATAGTATTTGAATTGTTTCTCTATGTTGTTCTTGTATGCCTATATCCTCCACTATGCTCCATAATAGCTTTCTTGAAGTCCACAAAAAAGATATAAGCTTCCACAATTTTTTTTTGAGTTTTTTCAATTATATGTTTCAAAGTAATCCCTTGAGCTATTGTTCAGTTCTTTAGTTTGAAACTGGCTTATTAAATTGTCCTCTTAGTATTTCATTCTACTTGCTAATTATATGCCCAACCATGCTTTGAAACAACTTAGCAAATACGGATTGCTCATAATGGTATGGTTGCACTTACATTGTTTAACTCCCCACTTCAAGTATTCTGCATTTATTCTAGCTTTTTCCCATCCACGTCACAGTCCTTAACTATTCTTAGCTTCTTAAGGTCTTCTTCAATCTCTTGTAAAATGAATACTTTTATTGTTGTGTTGACTGTAGGGGTCTCTTTTTCTGACTCATGTCCATACAATTGCTTTGGACATTCTAGCTGTTGGATGGTTTTAATATTATTCTCTACTTTCTTTTTCTTTGTTGGAATTTCCACCAACAAATTTTTGAATTTCTTATGCTTAAATATATTAGACTGATTCTAGTCCAACTCAGTTTGCAACAACAGGTTTAGAAGTAACATCAGCAACATACTTTTTCAGCACACCATTCAATTTTTGGATGGTAAGAATCACACGTAGGTGGTAGTATTTAAGGCTGTAAAATCATGCTTGCATCTGATTGATAGCATTATAGGCATTTTTTTGAGAATTGTACTTTGCACAATGAATAAAATATGGTTGTGGCAGTTCTTTTTTTGGTATCAAAGCAGCATCCACCTTTTATATGTTGCTTTCACCACCAAATTATATTGAATTGTGACACAAATAATTTTTTATCTGTGTTAGTCTTGTATAGACATAGAAATATACAAGTCAATATATAAGCACCAAATTGGGTTACTTCATGGAATTAGGGATGCTGAGTGCAAATAACATTCGATTCTTGTACTTTTGTATTAAGATTTCAATTTATACATGAAAGTTAATAAGGCAGGGTTTTTCTTGCTCTCAACCTTTTGAAAATGTTTGGATATGCATGCTATTGATGTGATTAGTGAGACACAATATAATAAAAAATGCAAATTAAACTTTTGAGTCTATGCAGAATCTTTCTTTTTAAAATGGATGCTATAGGCTTGTTCATGACAAACGGTAGAAATTTTAGACAAAGAAAATAATCTGCAAATGTAAAAGTGTCAATTCTATTTGCTGAACAGATGGTAAGGTGAATCGTGCCAAAATTTTCATATTTTCGAGTGCTCAAAAATGGAAACCACGTTAACAAGATTAAAAATCAATATGAAATAATGCCTGGATATTAATAGTGGAAGACTTTATTTAAGATGCAATGGAGATGTGTTTCTGGTATTATATATAGAAACAAGGCTAGAACAATATTATTCTCAAATCTTACGAATGCTATCAATCAAAAATGTTGTTCTACAAAGTAAATGTTGTATCTGTTAGGAAGTCACTATTAATAATCTATTGTCCTTGTTATTTTTCTATCTCTATTGAATTCTTAGTTTTGATTCAGTTTTTTAAAGATGTATTCCACTCTCTAATGCCTGCATTCAAAATTTCAGTGGCAGGAGATATATGTAATATTGCCTTGGATCCAGTCCTCATATTTGTTCTTAAACTTGGAGTCAGCGGTGCAGCCATTGCTCATGTTATTTCCCAGTGAGTAAAAATAATACATATGTTCAATTTTGATAAAGGTTGAGAAAAATTGGAAATCATATATTAGATCTGTAGGAAGATCTTCACCCCATTGTGATATTTTAAGTGAGACCTTCTCAACTGTTTAATTTCAGTCCATTTTTTTGGTAAGTTAATTGATGCTATGGGCGGCAACCTTTCTATGGCAGCATGCACAGCCTTTGGCATGCCTATCCAAGAACCAGGGCTTAACCTAGTGCTACAACTTTATTGAAATTTGATGCCCATTGCACCGATAGTCTTCTACCCAACCCTTCTAGAGACTAGGCCAAAGCCTTGCATATTTACAGATTCCTAAAATAGTAGCAGCCCCCCCAAAATGGTGTCACCTGAGAGCTTCAAATAGTAAAACCCTGTCCCAGACTATAGGCAGAAGCCACTAGCATATATACTATTTCCTATTTAGATAAGTTATACGAAAAAAGAAAGCAAAGCAGACCCTTAGCCATCCTCATCCTTCTCCCTTCCTCAGCTCTGGCTTTGACTGGGCGTTCTGGTACACATTGTTCATGGCTCACCAGCTTAGCAACATGGCTTGGGTCCTCATCCTTTTCATCCTCCACCTGTTCCTCTTTTATAACAGAACTGAATTGGCCCCCTCACCATCGCTGTTGAGGCCCTTACTTCTCAAGTAATTCTTCACCAGTCACCATTCAGCATGATTCCCAAGAGCTTCTTGAGGAACACAATGTTTCTAGAGATGGTTGACTTTCTGTGCATCAAACACCTCTGGTTCAGTTTGGAAACCATAGGTAGTTTGGTCACCTCCTGGTGCAGAGCACCTAATTACTTTGGCATATGATTTCTCAAGGTCTTGAGTAGCTCATTTATGATGTAATAAGGTCATGTGGACCATTCAGACAAATTCATGTGATAATGTCTATAGACATAGCTAGCAACTAGGTGTAGGCCTAAATGGCTTATGTAGGTTACAAGCCACCTTAAGGGGCTAAAATTGATGTTTTGATAGGAATTGTGTGTTTTTGGGTCACCTTGGGCATATTGGACAAGTTTGAGGTCACTTGGTTCAATAATGCAAGTTTTGGAGCAAGAATTTGCAATATTGTCATACAAGTTTGCAATGTTGTCATGCAATTTTTTTGCAAAGTTGCTCTAACGGCTACTTAGTTTCAAAAGTAGTTGCTATGATGGTTAGGATGGTTGGGGAAGCTGAGTATATCTCTCCTATGATCAATTGAAGACTGTTGTTGAAGGGTTTTTAAGTAATAAAACATTTTTTTTTCAGAATTGCATATAAAGTCTTACCATTGATTTCTGTCACAATGTATTGTATGAGCAAACAATCTTAGATCTCTATAACCTCTTCTCATGGTTGTCTAGGGTAATGAGTTAACTTTCCTTTGCAACAAGTTTGAAGTGCTCAAGTGACCAGGGAAGTGAGAGCCAACCCAGACTCTGAGAACTGGTCGCTGAAGCAGACAAACCCTAGACCCTGAACAAAAATGAATATTGCTTGACATTCCACCAATGGTTTTGGCCAAATCCTTGGGGACTATTAGGCTTATGCATGTACAATAGGATGCAAAAGGAATTTTTTTGTTCTGATCAAACTGTGAATTTTGAGAAGAAGCCCTAGGCTTATCATCTCAATCTGATAAGCCAGTCCTAAAGAAGATGTAACAAACATATTGGTGAGTACCTAAAAAGGGCTTAGAACATTTCATTTTCATGTTTTTGAAGTGGTCCATGCATTGGAATGGTAGTGCAGTATGACTGGTGAAGGGATCTAGAATTAGATCTGTTGATCAGTCTAATTGAGGGTTTTAGGCCTAATTGAGGGTTTTGTGGTTTACCCAATACTTGCAAGAACCCAGATGCCATTTTGGAATATTATTTTGAGGGGCCAAATGGGTGTCTGAAACTGTGATCATTCCATGCCCTTGTTCAGGAGAATTGGAAATAAAGATAGAAAAACTGAGTTTGGAGGGCTAATTCAACTAGGTCTCCTAGTAGGACTTTAACCTGTTGTTTTAGACAATGGGTGAAGAACCCTACTAAAAGTGCAAGGAAGTAATATAGGATGTTAAAGGGGATTTGTTGGGCACTCACCACAGGTCTATGGAGAACTTGAGATCCTGATATGCTAAGGTTAGGAGTTGAAGAGGGTAACTTTGTGAGGGTGTGGCATAGTATCGCTTTGTAGAAAGTGCAATAGGATTGCCTAGTGTAGGACCCTTGGAGAGGAGGTCAGGGCAAGTTCTGAAAGCTTAGGTAGAGTCTTGGAAGGTGCCAAGAGAAACAGTGTTCGATTGAAGGAGTGTTCCCTCAAAGAAAGTAAAACAACTCTAACCTCTGCGTCACCTCCTTCCTACGACAATGGACCACATAGTAGTCTAATGGGAGACTAACTCACTTCTCGTCCATATTCTTCAAAACATCCTCAATTTCACCAAGAAATGGACTTTTGAAAACCTTTTGGCATAAAATACTGGCCCCAAACCTTTGTTTATTCCATTTCCAGAACAACTGCTACAAACATAGCAGACATATCAGTGTTAATGCAGTGCTGAGGACTTTGAGATGCTTCTTTGAAACCTCACCCAAAAAAGACATTTGATGATTGTTGGAGACCAACCTAATGGGGATGTCCGTTATCTAATGCTGCCAGTGCTGCTCTCAAAGACAAAATGCACGAGTCACCGAAGGCCGCTAGAAGTTATGAATAGCATAGGGCAATTTGTCATATTGTAGCCACATTCCCGTGTCCTTTCCATGATGCCACTTAGTCCAATCTGTCATTGCGAATCCTTTCAAATCTGTTTCGGAGGCAGATAATAATACTCCTCATTGAGCTGAACGCATGATTTTATTCTCCATGCCTAGCAATGATATTTGCAGCCCAAGAGCTCTTTTGGAAAAGGACATGTCACGTTCGATCTCTTGGGAAACCTCCCATTGTGACCTGTTATTATCAAAATATGTTATACCACTGCACATTCGGTACATTGGCAAACATGCTAAAAAGGTTCCACTGTTCTCTATCGCCATCGCCTTTTGTGAAAATGATGTCTCAATGCCATAACAGGACTCATTAAAGAATACTCCAATCCACCCGTGAGTTCAGCACCACAGCATTTAAAAAGCCCTCTCTGTGGCATGTTTGGCCAGCACATCAGCCAAATCTTTTCCTACACAGTTTACATGTGACAGTCAAAATTCTGAGAACCTGCTAATGAGATCATGGATAGGCTTTAGCCAACAACATGCCATCCAGTTTGGTGTCAAGTTCTGTCTGATGGCATTGATATTGATCAGGGAGTCACCTTCAAGATATAGTTGTCTCACATTTAGCTCCAGTCCTAATTTTATTCCAAGACTGCTCTGAACTCTACAAGATTATTTGTGGTTTCCCCTGGGTGCTTGGATCTTTCCGCAAGTATATTTTCATTGTGGTTGTGGGTAATACATCCAGCATCAGTAGGCTCCAGATTGTCCTTCGGCACACCATCAAAGTTGATCTTGATCCTCCCATCATCTGATGCCGTCCATGACACCCCAGCACTCCCATCATCTGATGCCATCCATGACACCCCAGCGTGGTGATTGAGAGGAAGATCATCCTTCTTAGCCCCATTAATGAGGGAATTTCTGTCAATTTCTTAAATTATATAAAATTTAAAAATAAATAAATTATACTTGTTCCTTGAGCATTACTGGATGACCATCAGTATAATTGTAAAATATTCTATAGAATTTCTTAAGGAAAATGCATTTTTAAACTTACATATTTGTCTTCTGCATCTGGATTTATTGATGATAGTATCTTATGGATTGCAGGTATCTTATAGCATTAATTCTTTTATTGAGCTTGCACAGACAAGTTGTGCTTTTGCCACCTAAAATCTCTGATCTGCATTTCGCCCGGTTCTTCAAAAGTGGTAAGATACTATTTAATTGCGTCAGAGCATAAATTATCTTTTCCACAATGAAATTACTTTTGAATAATTTCATCCTGTTCATATTACAAATTTTTTACCGAGCTTTAATAATGCCAAAAGAGAATAGTCTTTATATTAAAAAAATTGTATGCTTCTCTGTGGATTTCAATACTTAAATTTGGTTATGTTGTTTCAATGTTAAAATGGTTTTGTGAGAGACAATTGACATGGGCATGCAAACAAGGAAATTGGAGATGCCACATCAAATGCTTGCAACAAATGAAGGGATTCTTGGTTTCACCTTCATATAGTTTGTAATGAATTCTATTACTATAATATTACGAGGGATTGCTATGTGCATCTATAATAGAATCTACCTCATTTAATGCAGTACAAGGAGGAATCATACAACCCTCTATAATATAGAAGAACTTAAATAGTTATATTGATTAATGCACCAATTTTTCACTTAGGGATTACCAATTAAATTCTATTAAATATTAATAATTGATCTTTGCTATGTGGTCTAAGTTATGAATCAATTTAACATGTTGCAAATACAAAAATTATTAATTGACCTTTCCTAGTAAAGTTTTAAAGAATTAGTATAGATATCTTAATTATATCTTAAGGAAAGGTGAGAAATATATGTTTTAAATTATTTTATTTATTTAAATGCTATTTTGTTTTACTTTATAATTATTTTATTTACTACCTACATACATGGACACATGAATCTGATTTTTTTGTTAAAAATTATTTTATTTGGTCTATAGTTACTTAATGTATACTATTGTTGAAAATAGAATATATATATCTTTTTGTTTTATAATTCTTTTGATAGTAAGCCTGATAAGGCCAAGTAACCATGGGAACAAAAGCGGTCTGTTGCCAAGGAGGCCACTAGGTCTATCCACATACAACATATACCTGTCATAATGACAATTGGATCAGGAGCTGATCCATAACTATCAACAAGCCATTACATTCTAGAATTAAATGAAAACCTAAAAACTATCCTTCCCAATTATAATACCATACCACTGGTCAGACATACCGTCTAAATCTTATACACCAATCACATAGGTCTGGTGTGGCTCTGATACAGTTAACTGAAACTGAATATAGATAGATATACAAAACCAAAGTAAATCAGAAATGTGCTTCTCTCAATTCATTTTACAGACTACAACTAAACACAGGAAGAAATACTTTGCAGCTTTAGCCTTTTGTAGAAAACTAAATAGGACAGTGGATGATCATTTATAAACTCTATCCAAACTGCCCTATATTTATTCACTAACTTACAACTGCTTTATTTATAATAACACTTGCACAACTGCTCAGATGAACTATCATTTTCCTAAAATAGAAAGCACTAAATGTAGTACCATTTTAAAAATAGTAAATCCTAAATTTAGTACTCAAATTCCTAAATTTGTAGCTATAATTTCTGCATATCTGACTATTTCTTGTGACTATTCCAATTTTGGTTCTTCTAAGGAACCTATATCTTCATTTATAAGCAGTAAAACACAGGGACTCACACCCCTCCCCAAAGCCTCAAAGTACCTGTCCCCAAGACGTCCCCGCACTGGGTAATCCCACCTCCACCAATCTCCAATCACACCGCTGCTGGGACGGATACTTGAATTTCTATTTTTCAATGTTACTATTGGGTATGTATTATGTTAATGTGTTAAATGTTCAATGGTTATGGTTAGTGTCTCGATTTTGCTACATTCAAATGTTTCAATTTGGTATATCATACTGAAACATCATTTCATAAGTAGCATTTCAAGTTCTACATGTATAGTACACAACACCCCCTTGCCCCTTGGCCCCCTTGCCGCCGTCCCCCCACCATCCTGAAATTGAGGCCCTTTGCCCCCCCATCTTGGAATTTGTCTAGGCATCCCGACCTCCCGATGCACCCCAGTACCAGTGTTTACACTGTTTATAAGTGTCTTTTCATTTGTGGATGTAGAGTTATGGCCTTTATTCCATTCAAAATTTAATATCAAGTATGGAAGAACGAGAATAAGAATTAGTATGAACTTTGGAAGAATAATAATTTCATAGTCATAGGAATACTTTTATTTGGCTGCCACCAACCTATCATAATGTTAGAGGGTAACTTTTTATTTTGATATCACCACCTTCGACATAAGGATCGTGATATTCTGAAATATATATGTTGAAATTAATTAAGCCCTGCAACCAATAAAAGATTAATTTTAGAAAATAAGGATTTTATTATCTTCAATTTCAGAATACACATTTTTTAAGTATACCCAATTTGAGTACACATTTTATAATCTTCTATAAAAAAAGTTCTATTTATATTGGGGGTAAACACTTTTGAGCGAATCTATGAACCATTACATATGGGGGACTCATACCCAACAAGAACACTCGGTAATAATATCCTAATAGACTTTTTAACTTTGGTGGTAAGAATCATACCGCAACAATCTTAGAAAGAATTATTTTAAGATTTTCAACCAATTAATAGATTCGTCTGAATAAGTTTTAGAAACCAAATTGAATATAAAGAAAGTTGTTTCAACCATTGGGGGTATATCCTAACAAATTTGGGGGTATATCCTAACAAATTTGACAAGTGTAGTTGCTTAATTGATTTCCTGAAAATGACAGTTTAGTTGCAAATATTTATGCTGGGTAAGGATTTTTGTTTAGTCTTCTTCTGAATTTCTTACCCTTTGATTATGTCTTCTTTACGGATAGGTGGTCTACTTCTTGCAAGAGTTATAGCTGCCACAGTTTGTACAACTTTAGCAGCTTCCATGGCTGCACGGCAAGGGGAAATTTCAATGGCAGCATTTCAAATTTGCTTGCAGATTTGGATGGCGACTTCCCTTCTTGCTGATGCATTGGCTCTTGCTGGACAAGTAAGATGTTAAGAAGATTAAACATGTGGTAGAATTTGTTGCTAAATATATAAATCCTCTGGGCTTGGGTGGATTGGCTATTTTAATCTTACAATCAAGCTAATCAATAATTGACATTAGAACAAACCAGATTTGTTATAGGCCTTGATGGAGTGTTCATTAGTTGTTTGTATTTAAGAATGGTAGCATACGAGTAAAAAAAGTCGGCATTTTTTTCCTATTAACTATTTTCTTGTTTTACACTCAGGCAATCCTGGCAGGTGCTTCTGCAATAGGTGACTATGAGAAAGCAAGGAGTGCTGCTGCTAGGACATTACAGGTAACTATATATTCTTACTTTAGTATAAATTTATAATAATACTGTTTTGTGAATCTTAATTTTCCTTATGAGAGCACTATAATCAATCAGTTTTTCTTTTCTAGGCAAGCCCTTAAGCTGCAAAGTTACATGATAATAGTTATTGGTTCCATTTATGGTTTGTCAAATCTTTGGTGATATATATTTAGCAGATAGGCGAATCAGTTATGGACTTATCTGATAGTTGTCAATGGCTGCATATTATCTGTCATATACTCTGTTCAATATCATCTGATGGCCTTTATTATTACTAAACGTTTTTTTTATGGGCACCATGATTGATCAAATATAGGTTTAAATTCCACTAAACTTGAACATGACATTTGTATGAAAATAATTTTAGTTCATGAATAATTTACTCTACGAAAATCTTGATGGATCTGTGTTGGTCGTTTCCTAAGTAGGATGCATTGCCTGCTTTGCCAATGGATCCATTTCATGATACATTTTTGTTCCACTGTCAGGTGCACTATAGCATGTACTTTATTGATCCTGGGTCTTTTCATTGTAGAGACTTTATTTAAAATAGATAGTTATAGGAGAATGGTTTTGTAGCTTTCTTTCATAGCTTTAGTATTCTATTTGGTTAAAGTTTAAGTGTTTATTATTATTATTTTTCCTGCTAAAATATTTTCAATTGAATGAACATTCACCATTGCACAGCTCTTTGTATAATAGAATTTCCCCAGCTATTTCTTTATAAGTTACTTCAAGCAATAATGTTGGTCTTCATCCTAACTTACAGATTTTTATTGTTCTGCCTTAGGACTAAAGGCTGCCCTTGTAAACCATAGCTATAATAAACCAGAACCCCACACCAAAACCAACAGAAAACTTTAGCACTTTAGAGCATTTGTCATGCTTGCCACGATATGAGTCATGTACATTGACTGATCTGTATCAGTGATTTACAAAATCTGTTGTTACAGATGGCGATGGTTCTTGGAGTTTTTTTGGGTGTGGTCCTTGCTGGAGGCGTGCACGTTATAGCGAGAGTGTTCTCCAATGATATACGTGTATTGAAGATGACCTATATTGGGATGCCAGTGAGTATTGCTTATCCAATCAGTAATACTTGGTGTTTGACAGTGGAACCATTTAGTATTTACACATGCACTAATATTATCCTTCCTTCTGTGCAGTTTGTTGCTGCCACTCAACCATTCAACTCTTTGGCATTTTTTTTTGATGGCATTAATTTTGGAGCTTCTGACTTTGCCTTCGCAGCATATTCAATGGTAAATTGTTTGCCCAATGCTTGAGCTTGTTATCAGAGACTGCAAATTCTTAGTTTTCTCACATATTACTCATGTCGCAGATCTTGGTGTCGATGATTACCATTGGATGCTTATTCACACTTTCTCCACATTGGGGTTTTGTTGGTGTATGGATTGCATTGACAATTATGATGACATTACGAATGTTTGCTGGTGTATGGAGGTAGATACATTCTTCTTTTTGCCTTGTTCTCAAAACGTCATCATCACAAGTTATACACAAAAATCACAGGAATGGTTCATTAGTAAGGCAATCAGTAAACAGCCACATATTTGTTATTTGAGGTATTGAGTAAGTCAAAATAACAAATGTGTTGGCTGTGTAAACTCACATAAACAACTTATAAATTACTCAAATTAATATGAATTTAGGAAGCCTTAAATATTTATATTGGATTGCAGATATCATAGAATAAATAATGTGAAACTTTGAAGATTGAGCATCGTATGCATTTTGCAGGATAGGAACTGGTTCTGGACCTTGGAGCTTTCTCAGAACTCAGAAGAGGTCACCATTATAGTCTTGGGGAAGTTGTCTTCCTCTATAGCTGGGAAGTTACAATCAAGTAATAAAATCTTTGAATACCCTTGGTTGATTAATAATTTTCCAAGAATCAGCCAGTTTCATTTGCAAAAAGGAACAGACCGGTCTTGAAGATCGATGCTGATTCTGTTCTTGAAGATCAACGTTGATTCAGTCAGAATGGTAGAGACCAGTTGAATGAAAAGGCTCCTTCATTATATCTGGGCTCTTTTACGTAGAGGGCCCTCAAGTATCTTGTATTCTCAAGATCTATCAGGACCTGTGACTTCTCTGATGTCACCAAGGAATTTTACTAGGGGTTTTGTCTCTCGTAGCTAGAAGGATTGTAGTGTAAAGAGATATTTGAGAAATGTAAACTAGAAACTCTCATATGGGTGCACGTACACCATGTTTACATGGGATGAGCTCATTGGCTCATGTTTTCATTCCATCACTTGCTAATTAATTGTTGTAATGTATATATATAATGGGGAAATTTGTAAATTTTTTTTGTTTATTATTATTATTAAAATTTTGTTTTTATTTGAAGTGTCTTGAATCTTGATAAATAAATATATTGAAGATGGAGTAAATCAGTCATTACACTTAACGCACTTACTATTGATATTCATTCCTATGTTAAATTTGTCTTATTCACTTGTTTATCGTTCCTATCCTTATGGGCATTCCCATGCATTTACCATCCACCAAGATCTAGCTCACTTTCTATATTAGGACTAATTTGAAGTCACATAGTTTTTTTTTTCCTCAGATAAAGACACCGATGTGAAAAGACTACATTAGAAGAACTGATGGAAACCCATTGGAATAAAATGGGGCTACTGCTAGAAAAATACCCTAAGACAACCAGTGTTTGCAAAAATTGCAGTCTTCATCTGTTCACTTACACAGCAAGATAATGTGCAAAGTCTTCTACCAGTTTCTATTTTCCACTATTTAGCCTTTTTTTATATGCACATCTGCATTTCAGGGCATTCTTATACCACCACTTCTTTTCGTGGTGTGCCCTCTGTTTTTTTTCAATGAATTGAACTGCGAGAACTTCTGTGGCACTTCAATGCCACAAAATTCAAAAGTGACTTTATTTTTCACCTATATACTTTTCATCTAGGACAGATTAAACACATATTTGTACAATATGTTGTTGTTTGTTTGTGTATAAAAGACATTCAATGCATTCATTCTAATTGAGAGAGCATCCTTGGAGTAAGAATTAGTCCATATTTATTTTGCCTCACCGAGTACATGAAAATCAATCTAGCTCAATTTTGTTATTCTATATCTATGATTAAAGGTTATCATTGTTGAATGTCTGGGGATTGACCTAGGTAAATATTCTTCGTGATATAGTATATTTTTAATTATCGTCAAGTTCTCAAATAGCTCAGAAAAGATCGAGAGAGGAAATTGATACACTTTACAAAATAGAAAACAATTTTATGGGTGCATGGCAAATTGGTGGCAATAAAATAATTCTTGACAATCATATTTATCCCTGTACAATCACATCAAACCATTTTCCTGATTTGTCATCCACTATTTCTAATTTGAACGCATTATATATGTGTATACATATATACACATGTATACATATACATCTACATCTACACACACATATATAAACTTAAGTACATCTGTTTCTACATATATTTCAATATTCAATAACTACAAATTGTCAAATATTAATACTATTTATTATTATTAATTAATTTGAATTAGCTATGTAGTTTCCTCCACTATTTTCAATGAATGAGAATTTAAGCTAGTAAGATTATACATTCTTAAAAAAAACTAATAAGAAAGTTTGAAAATGAGGGGATTTGTTAATTTAGAATTGAGTTTTGGGAAAATAGTTGGACCTTATGGGGAAGATGTTTTTTGTGCATTTAGTTTTACAAAACTGAAATTGGAACATTCTGAAGACATTTTGATTTGATTCAATTTGTATTAACCTTGTTTAGTCCATCTTCTTGAATCTACAATGACTCTTGAATAATAAAATAGATTGCTCATAATAAAAAAATTTCTACGTATCGCATGATGAAACAAATCTATTGATGATAGAGAGGCCTTTGGTATGAAATAATAATGTAACCATAAAAGATATAAAAGTTTTCCCACAAAATCGTATGACATTAGCTCTACAATAAAATAATTTTAGAGGATGATTTGTCAAGCGAAGGATTGGAGAAATGATGAGTCAAGAAAGGTAGATAGTTAGTGGTGCACTTTGTCTATGCAACCAAGTCATGGACAGAGAAAAATGGACATAAAATCTTGAAGCCATTAAGTTTTCTAATAGACTTGCAAACCTAGTGACTATTCTAGCCTATGATATTGTCAGGATTACAGTTTTGGTTACTTGGATATGTTGTTATATGTTGTATTGGTGACAAAATATGTGTTTTGAGTTCATGATAGGGAAAATTTGTACATCCCAAAGGTTGGATTGGTCAACGAAGTTGGGATATAATAGGTTAAGCTATGCAAGCTTAGAATCATGTTCAAGAATTTGTTTAGATGCTACATCTACATTCACAAATATTTTGGATAAGCATTGCATGAATTACAGTTCATTTGGTGAAGACTAGTAGCAAGCGTGCAAGAAAGAAGTTGTAGGTAGTATGGTTGTATTTTATCATTGATATGAAATCAAGGTGATCAAGCTTGAGTTGTGGTTGAAGACATGTTTGTGATAGAATATCTTGAAGATAATTATGGGAAGGTCACTGAAGTACAATGTGTGATATGACGTTGTTTTGGGAATTATTTTGGAAGTCGTAAATAATATTGTAATGTGTAGTAAAATATATCACCATTATGTATGTTACATATGCAATTAGTTGATGCAAATTTAAAGGAAAAATCATTAGAGCAGATCAGGAATAGAGTTAGTTAGTGGTGTTGAACTTCAAAGGAATTGTATTAACAATTAAGTTGCAAGATTGGTCAACTCACTTATTGAATTTGTTATCCTAAAGATTTATTCTTTACAGTTGTTGAAACAATTTAGATAGTGGGTTTAGTTGTCTTCTTATCAGCCTCTAACAGGGCTAGAACCTTTTAACAAGGGTTCAAAGGTCTTAATTTGTCTTCTAACAGGGTCACATCCTTTCACAAGGAATTTTTATATTAGTAAACCATCTTGTGGGTGCCATCTCCACTAGGGGTTTCCCTCTTATCAAGGTTTTCCTTAGTCAACAAATCATTGTGTCGTTGTGTGTGTTTTATCTCTTGTTGTTGATCATTGTTTTGGTTATTGAAATTGGATTTAAGTTTGATTTGCACATAACTGAATCCCCCTTCCCCTCTTAGTTGTGTTAGTGGACTTTATTTTCTAACAATTGGTATCAGACCACCAGATCCTCGTGTTAACAACTTGAGGAGATCCATGACATTTAGGAAGGAAAGTCCTAAATTTGATGCAGAAAACTATGCCAATTGGAAGGTTAAGATGCAAAATCACTTGACCTGCACAGGGATTGATAATTGGATAATTACAAAAATTAATGTGGATTTCAAGGAAGAAAAGGATCTACTAACCTGTACAAATGAAGATACAAAAATCTTTATGTACAAGATGTATGCTAGAGAAGCACTGATCTTTGCACTACCATTTTTTTGCAAACCAAAACCCGAAGGCCTGATTTGCAAAATTGGTATGATCTCTTCAAATTTGTGCAATTAATTTTTAGATCTACATTTTTATTGGCTTCTCCGCACTTGTTTTATTCAGAGCTGCATTTTTTCTTTTTAGATTTGCATTTTATTTTTGAAATTTTGCAAAAAAATTGGCCTTTTAGGCCAGCAAGAGAGATTTTTTTTGTAGGTCAAGATTGGAGCTTGTTGGTGCAAATCAGATATTGTCATCATATTCAAAAGGTCAAAAAACCCCCATATCGACTTTTGTTTGATCAAAATCAGACATCTGAGGTGAAATCTAGAGTCAATTGATTTTTGGAGGTGTGACAACGGTGATTCAGGAAAAATAATTATAGAGGTGATTTTCAAATAATGATATCTCCCTCATACGGACTCCTTTTTTTGAGCAATTTTTGTTTTTGTTTTGGGGTAGAATTTCATGATCTACACATTGGTGCAGGATGTTTAAGATCTTTGTTCCTGAATTTTTTTGCAAATCACAAATCCTAATTTTTGCAACTTCAAAGGCTTAGTTTGGGCTCATCTGGACGCATATTCAGGTTCCCTTTCCTTTGAAATTGCATAATTTTTCATCTGCTTTCCAAATCTGCAATTAGATTATAGGCTTGTGTGGACAAAAATGCCACTTTCACAAATAGGTCATTTTTTGCATTGTATTGCTTTGATAAAACTTCAACATTGTTGTACATCTGAGCTACATTGCTAAGTACCATATTTGAACTCCAAAAGGAGGTTGTAAATAGAAAAATCAGAAGCCCACTTTTGTTCATTTTGATAGGTGGCCTATTGTAAACACACTACATATAAAGTGCCAAAAACATCATTTTGGGGGGGGGGGGTTCTCTGATTGAGTGAATAGGGGGGTATGTTTTGTGTTTTTTGTGTCTCTCTTTCTCTCTTGTGCTCTTTTAATTTTTTGCATCATGGGTTCACCTAAAGCTCCACTTTTTACTTCACACAAACTAATGGAAAAAGGTTTAAATCTATATGTTGATGGTACTATTGTAAAACCCATTGATGCTGCTGCACAAGTCGATTAGCAAGTTAAAGACAACTAGGCTTTAGGAATTATTAGGAGTTGTGTTCATAGAGGTCTCTTCTTCCACATTTCTAGCTTTAAGGATGCCAAGAGTGCTTGGGAGAAACTTGAAGGGTTGTACAGTAAGGTGGATAAGGAAAAGGGACTCCAAATTGAGGATGATCTACTTCTACTGGATCCTAAGAATTTTGGCACAATTCAAGACTATGTCAACAAAGCCAATAAATTGAGAGCACTACTTAAGGACTGTAGTAATCCCATGAAGGACGATAGATTGATTCATCACATCTTGAAGAGGCTACCTTCAGAGTATGCATCTTTTGTTTCAAGTTACAACACTTACAGGTTGACCATGGGAAGTGCCTTCACTAAGCCTTCATTTGATGCATTTGCAAAAATGTTGATGTTGGAACAATCCAAGTTGATAGATATGGGAATTCTCAAGTCATCCAAGTCTACAACATTGGTGGCTAGTAATGAGAACCAAACAAATCAAGTCAGAAAAAGTTCTACGAACAGCAAGAAAAAGCATTGGAAGCAAAAATCACAATCAAAGACATCAAAATCTTCCTCCTCACAACAAGGCAATTCTTCTTCCAACAAGAAGGGAAACAACAACAATAAGGATAAACTATTTTGTGCATATTGCAAGAAACCAAATCATGATGAACATCATTGCAAGACTAAGAGAATAGATGAGTTGGAAAACTTACGTAGGAAGAACAAAATCAATGTGCCAAATGCTTCCAAGGATTCAAATCCATCCACTTCACAAGGAAAAGGGCAAGCATTTATTACAAGTTTAAGTTCTTTAGGGGAATGGATTCTTGACTTGGGTGCCTCACATCATATGGGTTTTTCAAAAGGACACTTTTCTTCATTGAAGCAGTCTAAGATACCTCACATCTTTGTAGGGAATCATACTCAGGTGGAGGTTGAAGGGAAAGGACAAGTTGAGATGGAAAATGGAGAGTTCAAAGATGTTCTCTATGTTTCTAACCTTAGCACTAATCTCCTTTCAATTTACCAAATCATTCACTATGGAGGTGGCAATAAAGTTGAGTGAGTTCCTAATTTAGTAATGGTACACAATCTTAAGGATGATTCATTGGTTGTAGTGGGTAAAGTTAATCATGATACAAGGCTTTATTCTTTCTCCTACTTTGTGCCTAAGCCTCCTTCACATGCCTTGTTGACACAATCACATTCACAATGTAAATTATGGCATGCACAGTATCGACATCTTGCCTTCTGCTATCTTCATCAACTTAGCTCAAAAAATATGGTCAAAAGTCTATGTACAATCAACTTTTCTACAGGTGAATGTTCAACCTGTTCAATGGATATGCATCTAGAAGAAAATTATGACAACGGGAAGTCTTGGAGAGCATCAACTATTCTTGAGTTAGTTCACATGATTCTAGTAGGCCCTTTTTTAGTAACATCAGTTAGTAAGGGTCACTATGTCCTCACTTTCATTGATGACTTTTCATGCTACACTTGGGTCTACTTTCATAATCACAAGAATGAACTGTTTGATAAGTTTTTAGCCTTCAAGAGTCATGTTGAGAAGCAATCAAGTAAAGCCATCAAGCTTCTTCTCATGGACAATGAAAGTAGATATGTGAACTCAAGACTTAGAGACTTTTGTAAACTTGAGGGTATTGATCTTCAGAATCTAGTAGCATTTAGCCCACACAAGACAAGTGTTGCAACAATGAGGATTAACTCTTAAGTCAATGGGAAGTTGCATGATTCAAACTCTCTTGATCCATCTCTTGAAGTCAAAGCTATAAGTAGTGCCAATCACATCCTTAATAGGTCTCCTCATAATGTCTTAGATGGAATGACTCCTTTTGAGGCATGGTGTGGAAGAAAACTAGTTCTAAAACACTTCAGAGATTTTGGTTGTCCAGCATGGGCACACATATCTTCAAGGGAATGCAAGGCACCACCACCAAGGCCTTGTACTTTCATTAGATATGATGAAAGTGTTAAGGCATATAGACTTATGGATCCTGAGACTCATGATATATTCATAGAGAGGAATGCTCATTTTGAGGAAAGTTCACTAGTCTTATCCTCTAATCCTCTCCATACTTCATACATTGTGAAAACTGATAGTGACAATAGTGATAGTGATTCAATAGGTTTATATATGGGGGATCCTATTAATAGATGGAAAAAAAGGTCACAACATCAACACATTCCACATGCATGCATTGCTATAGTGATAGGTCCATGTAATTTAGTACAGTTGGGTACACCTTGTCTTCTAGTTTCAGCATTAGGGGATGACTACTTGACAGACATTTCAGGTTTGTTTGTGCAGTCCTACATAGCAGATTTGGGAGACATTATTGATGATATAAATCTTCTCTTTAATGAAGAAGATCCTTCTTCAGTTGTTGCGAGGGAACACTCTAACCCTCTTGTCCATTCTCTACATGATCAATCTTACATGGTTGATATGATTGCGGATCCTTATGTACAACCGATGTCGATCTCTTTATCATTCGAGGAGATAGTTGGTTCTTTGGGATATGTTCTACATCCATCCTTGCTAGATCTCAACTTGTTCTTTTCAGCAATGTTGGAAGGGGTGACCATTAGTTTCGACACAGGGATAGTTGAGCAGGTTTCAAAGACACCATTCATCTTTGGGATTCTTTCTACACATTGGGGAAGCATCTCATATGTACCTACGACATTGTTTCTTCCTAAAGGGAAGAACATTATTCAACAATCATGGATTAGCTTCTGCATTCATCTTCGAGAAGCTATCACTGACTGACATTCTACATTTGGGGGGGGGACTACCTTGTCTCCTTTCTTCTTCTTCTTCTCTCTCGTGGGGGGGGGGGGGGGGGGGAGGACTTTTTCCTCTTATGGAGTTTTGTTCTTCTCATACTTCTCTATTGTATATACATGATGTCTGGTGTAATGAGGGTGTCTTAATTACTCCATCCATCCATGCATCTTGTTTTTTCATCTCTCTTTTTAGGGGAGGGGTTTTCCCATGAGGTTTTCCCTCTTTCTCCATTTTCAGACAGATTGCATTGCATTTGTACATGGGTATCTAACATGGCCTAGTAGTCGGGACCCATCATGCATTTTCATTATAGCTTTCGTAAGCTTAAGTACTACAAGAATTTGGTATAGCTCTGATACCATGTAAGAATTTTCCTTACTATAGACCAAAAAAGAGTATGATCAATATATCAGAGTATGTCCTCATACATTGCTCTATAATATATGTGATTAATGTACACACTAGGAGTACCTATATAGAAAGGCCTCTTTGGAAGCACCTAGAATGTCTCTAGAAAGAGCTAGGACATAAGATAAGCATGACAACTAAGAACATGTCTTATCCATCATTATAGATAAGAGGATAAGAATGACAAGCTGCATCTCAAGTAGAGATGTTGTAGACACTATGTGCTTAATTAGTGTGCTAACTCCTGTGTTGTAGACACCATGTGCATAAAAGAGGTGCAAAATCCTATGTTGTCAACATGACAACTCACAAGAGTACACATACTCCTAGGTGACTAATAAATAAATAATAAAATAATGGATTAACCTAAGTAAACTTAAGTAAGTGTAAATAGTAAATACTTATTTACACCAACACCCCCCTTAAGTGCAACTTAGGGGAATGCACTTGAGTTCACAAGAACTAGGATGAAATGCATAATGGGTCTCAACTACTAGGCCATGTTAGGTACCCATGTACTCAATGAGATGCAATCTCTCATAAAGCGGAGAAAGAGGGAAAACCTGATGGGAAAAACCCTCCCCCAAAAAGAGAGACGAAAAGACAAGATGCATGGATGGATGGAGTAATTAAGACCCCCCCCCATTATGACATACATCTAGTATATACAAAAGAAAAGTAGAAGGAAAAAACTCCTTAAGAGGAAAAAGTCCCCCCCATAAAGGAGAAGAAGAAGGGGACAAGGTAGTCCCCCGCCCAAAAGTAAGGTACCGATCAGTGAGAAATGCTCCAATGTAGAAGCTGACCCATGACTGCTAAATGATGTTCCTCCCCTTTGGAAGAAATAATGGTAGAGGTATTGGTGAGACACTTCTGTTGTGTGTGGAAAGAATCTCAATGATGAAAGGTGTCTCTGAAACCTGCTCAAGTGTCCCTGTGTCAATACTAATGATGGCTCCCTCCAAAACTACTGAAAAGAACAAATGTAGATCAAGTAAGGATTGATGTAGAGCCTATTTCAAAGAACAATCTGTCTCCTTAAATGATAAAGAGACTTCCTACAACTGCTATACATAAGAATCCTCAATCACATCAACCTGCAAAGACTGATTATGTAGAGAATGGACATGAGGGTCAGAGTGAGCCCTCACAATAACTGTAGAAGGATCATTTTCATCAAAGAGAAGTGGTATATCATCAAAGAAGTCTCCCAAATCTACTATGTGTGACTCCATGAAAAAACCTGAAATGTCAGTCAAGAAGTCATCACCTGAGGCTAGAACTGGAAGACAAAGTGTACCCTACTATGTTGAAGTACATGAATCTGTCATTGTAGCAATGGATGAAGAATTTGCCTCAAAAAGAAGACAAATATCATCAATAGTGTCTCCCACATCTTCAATGTGAGACTTCATAAATAGGCTTGCAATGACAGGAAGGAAGTCATCACATGAAGGTAAAGTAGGAAGACATGAAAGGTCCTACTACACTAAATCCAAAGCATATGTGGCTAGAATAGGATCAATGGGAGCAACAAGAGCATCTAGAGGTGCAATCTCATGATCAATGGGAGCAACAAGAGCATCTAGAGGTGCAATCTCATCTAGAGAGGAAGAAACCATAGCTAGAGTGACTGAATGTAGAATGTCCTCTAAAAATGGAGGAACACATGGATCTCCATATGCTTCCCAAATAGACATCCAAATATCATAAGGAAAATTTTCCATTCTAATAGGAGCACAAGATTTCTTACTGATACTATTATAAAGAAAGTGATGGAGGTGCACAAGATGTCTCCAATTAAAATGTGGTGGCAATGAATAGAGATAAGGAAGCAATTCTTGATGGTCTCTTAGATGATCAAGTATCAAAGTACTCCATTTGTGATAGTTCCTTGTTGTCAACTATGGTCTAATACCAAACTAACATATTTGACAAGACTCCATTAGATCAATTAATGAACACCCAAAGAATCAAAGAACCCCCCCTAATGTATGATTTAGGCACTTGGTAGCCACTTTCCAATTTAGGGCCTAATTCTAAAAGCAATTTTCTATCCAAAAAAACCTATAATTTGATTGTAGATCTAGAAAGTAGACAAAAAAATATGCACTTTAAAAAAAAATGGAACCTGAATATGTGTCCAGATGAGCCTGTACGAAAAATTTGTTATGGTAAAATTTGAGATTTGTGAGTTGTAGAAAAATTTAGGAACAAAGATGTCAAACTTCCTGCACCAATGTGTAGATCACAAAATTTTACCCCAAAACAAAAAAAATTGCTTGCAAAAAGGAGTCCATATGAGGGAGATATCACTGTTTGAAAATAACCTCTGATGCTATTTTTTTTGAATCATCATCATGCCTCCAAAAATCAAATTGCTCTAGATTTTTCCTTAGATGTCTGATTTGGATGAAACAAAATCTGATTTGGGGTTTTTTTGACCTTTTGAATGTGATGCAAATATTTGATTTGCAGTAGCAAGCACTAATCTTCACTTGCAAAAAATCTCTCATATGGCCCGATGGCTAGAAAATTTCTAGAAAATAATGCAAATCCAATTTTTTTTTATAGAGATGTAGATGAAAAAAATGCAGATCTAAAAATTAAATATACAGATTTGAAATGATCATACCAATTCTGCAAATCAGTCCTTCAAGTGCTGGTTTGCAATTTTTTTTTGCCTCACAATTGACTTTGGCCTAGGGTAGGCAACTTTATAGCTAATTTTGACTAAATCAATGTTCTAGACACAATGGTGAGGTCAGATCTAGCTCTAGACACTCCCAATAACAATGATACTCTGGATTTAGGCCAAGGTGCTGAAGCAAGAAAATGTTCTCAAATAGCTATGTGAAGAGAGATTCTCCAAGAACTCTGATACCATGTAAGAATTTGGTATAGCTCTGATATCATGTAAGAATTTGGTATAGCTCTAATACTATGTAAGAATTTTTCTTAAGGCAATATTCACCCAAGATCGTAGAACTCGAATACAAGCACAACTGTAGACCAAAAAAGAGTATGATCAATGTATCAGAGTATGTCCTCATACATTGCTCTGTATTGTATGTGATTAATGTACACACTAGGAGTGCCTGTATATTAAGCCCTCTTAGGAAGCACCTAGAATGTCTCTAGAAAGAATCAAGAGATAAGATACACATGAAAACTAAGCACACATCTTATCCATCATTCTAGATGAGAGGATAAGAATGACAAGGTGTATCTCAAGTAGAGATGTTGTAGACACCATGTGCTTAATTAGTGTGCTAACTCCTGTGTTGTAGACACCATGTGCATAAAAGAGGTGAAAAAACCTATGTTGTCAACATGACAACTCACAAGATATGCATACTCCTAGGTGACTAATAAATAAATAATAAAATAATGCATTAACCTAAGTAAACTTAAGTGTAAATAGTAAATACTTATTTACACCAACAAGTGCATTCCCCTAAGTTGCACTTAAGAGGGGGTGCTAGTGTAAATAATTAATTATTATTACACTTTACTTAAGTTTACTTAGGTTAATGCATTATTCTGTTATTTATTAGATTAGACACCTAGGAGTATGCGTACTCATATGAGTTGTCTCGTTGACAACACAAGAGTTAGCAACTCATTTTAGCACATGACATTTACAACACAAGAGTTTGTGTATTTATTTGAGTTGTCATGTAGACAACATAGTTGTTTGCACTCTAATTAAGCACATGGTGTCTACAACATTTTTTTACATGACACACCTATGTAGGCTTATCCTCTCATCATCACACTAACTTCTATGCTCAATGGAGGATAATATACTCTTGGTGGACATGTGCTTAGTTGTGAGTCTTATCACTTTATTGACTCCTAGTCATTCTAGAGGCCATTATATACAAGTAGTCCTAGTGTCTATTTACATAAATTCATTTTCATATTGTTATTTTGATCATACTTTATTGGTCTATTTTGTGCTAGTTCTTGAGCTTCTTGATCTTGGGTGATTTTTCCCTAAGGAAAATTCTTATAGAAATGAACAAGAGGAGAGGTGAAGATAGTAGAAATGATGATTATCTCAGAAAGATTCAAAGATTAAGCCTTAAAAAGTCAACCAACTACACATAAGAAGGCTAAATTTTAAAATACAATTTTGATCATCAAGATGAACCCAACTTTTGATTTCAATCCCCAAATTGGATTGACGATGTCAAAATTAGGTAAAGTTGCAAAATTTTCACAAATCCAATGAGTTAAAAAATTAGGTCAAAAATAGGTGAAAAGATTGAAAAAGTATATAAGGGGCCCAAGAAGTCATAGATGTGATGATAAGATTAACCCCATGTAATGAAATTAAAAGAACAAAAGTAGTGAGATGACAAAATCAAAAGGAGATGAAGACATGATTGAGAAGAATCAAGGAGATGAGCACAGTTGACTAACATGTCTGAAAAAGATAAAGAAGTCTCTCTCAACACTCAAGATGAAAAGCTAAGCTAAATGAACCCTAAAATGCAATCTAGTATGCAAAGTGAAATTGCATGGGTTATATAAGTAGGTCCTAGTTTTTTTAGTATGCAAAGTGAAATTGCATGGGTTATATAAGTAGGTCCTAGTTTTTTTTTTATCATTGAGCCTTATTAGGGAAATTGAAAGATCACACAATCATCACTAGGATAACTACAAGGATATGAATATGATCTATACCGGATAAGTATGTTTGGGACCCCAATCTATGCATCAAAGACATAAAGGTCAAGATGATGGTATGATTAGACTCCATAAGTTTAGTGTAGAAATATTATTCTTGCATAAAGAGAAAAAAATGTTGAGATGTCCATAAAAACACAATTGCAAAAAGAAGAAAGGATGTAACATTATAGATACTAAGTGTCAAGTGGGTCAAGAAAGAAGCTCAAGACACTTAAGATCTAACAAAGTAACCCTATAGATAGAAATCAAAGTAAAACATGCCTCATGCCACAACCCTTTAGTTGATGAAATCCTCAAGAGAATATTAGGGAGGGAACACTTAGGAAAGAAATCATCATAGACAACACAAAGAAAATAAGCCAACAAGTCTTAACTAGTATAGAGTTTAAGTGCATGTGTGAAAGTCACATGACTATCTCTCTAGGACTTAAGTCTACTAATAAGAAATATTGCATTACCCTAGGCTGTAGCCAAAGCATCTGATAAGTGTTGAGAAACAATCAATGTTAAGGGGGAGTGTTGAAAAATATTGTTTGAGATCTGCTAAAAGGAACCCTAACACAACTAAGAGACCCTCATAATCTTAGGCAATTCGTGCCCCCTAGACTAAGATGAAGATTGATTCCAAACTAGGTAAGGAAAATAAGATGTAAGATGGATGATCTTAGACCACAAAGTGATATGCTAATAGACATAAGTGCAAGGGTGTCAAGCAACACCTGTTTCTAAGTTTTCACCACTTGAAAGGATTGACTAGCTCTTAAGAAAGATCACATCATTTTGTCCTAGTGTCTAGCAAGGTGTAGTGGATGGTGGATTAGATGGATAGGTAATGATGCATGAAGTAAGTGATTATGATCCTCAAGGACTAACTCCTCAAGAGTACCCAAGATAGGGAAAGATAGCCATATGGAGTATGTTTTAGATCAACAATGGAAGCTAATGAGCTATATATCATATAGGAAAATGATCATATGTCATCAAAGAATATAGCCCAAAATAGTGTACATGTCAAGAGGCTTCTAGTAATCATGTTTTTATTTTGATCAAAACCAAGAGGTCAATTTGATAGCATGGAAACAAGATAGAAAAATAAGAATGAAGCTAGATATGAAAGCTATGAGTAAATGAGCAAGATCATGATAGGAAAGATGATGGACAAGTTAACCAATGCACACGAAGAACTCAACATTACCTGTTTGCCAGGTTTTCATCATGGTACTTATCCAAGGTGCCACAAGAAGGGGTTTTCACTATAGGATGAATTTATTTCTTTTGTACTTTTTGTACCAAGGCACTTGTTTACCAGGTTTTCATCAAAGAACTTTTTCTTTTCTTTTTGAATTTTTGGAAAGAGTTCAATATTTTTCAACTTGGATAGTTCTCCTATTGGAAGGATATGTCATGATAAGCCAAGACCATAGAAATGTATGCTCAAACATGTTAATAGGGTGATGGTAGAGAGATGGTAGAAAAGGTATGTGGAGGATAAGGTTTTCTTCTTTGGAAGGCTATAAGGAGTATGGATAGTAGGTAAGTGCAGGATTGAAAGGATTTAATAAGGGTAGGTGAAAAAGTGGGCAAGATCAAAATTGACACACACCTTGAAGGGTGATGGAATGATGGAGAAATCATGGAGGAAATAGCTTTAGGTTTTGATGTATGAGGTGGTAGGAGACTTTTGATAGAAGATGGAGCGGGAGCCTTTGGAAGTTTTTGAGGAAGATGTTTGGAAGAGGATGGAGTAGAAGCCTTTGGAAGCTTGAATGTTAATTTTGAATTATTTTCAACATTCAATCCTTTAAAAAGGGACTTGGGAATACATATAGATTTAGAGTTTTCTTTTCCTTTGGATGCTTTAGAACACATTTTTAAGATGGATTTAGGAACCCATATTTGCTTTGGTATTTCTCTTTGTTTATTAGACCATTGTGGTCTCTTTAATGTTTTTCCTTTCTTTTCATTCACATGTCGATTAGATAGAATGTGGTGATCTTCATTTGTAAATGGATTCTTGGATTTATTCCTTTTATGTTGTATAACTAAATTGCTTCCAGAAGACTTGGGATTTGTAGATGGATAAGGATGATATGTCTAGTTCATATGGATAGATGAATGAAGATTTGTCAAGCGTGAGTGTGTTTGTTGATCTTGAGGTATAATGAGAGAATTAGATGAAAAGATAGGAGTGAAAGGTATGGGATATGGAGGAATGAAAGGTTTGAATATAGATGAAAGGTTGGAAGGTTTTAGCTTTTATGGGTAAGGACTAAGGATAGATTCAAAAGATGTGAATTGATAATGGGTAGGGATATCAACATCTTAAGAGTGATCAACATGAACAAGACCACCAATAGGTTCATGATCATCTTTGATAAGAGAAATTTCTTTAGCAAGAGCATTTTTTTGAAGTGGATATGGACAAGTGGAACAAAAGGGTGAGGGAATACTTTGATTTTGACAAGTTTCTTGGGATATCATAGGCATAGTGATTTTCTCATGATTCTCAATAAGATCAATGGAAATAGTAGAAGTGGTATCTCCATCATACTTGGGAGATGGAATATATGTAGGATAGGTAGGAGTGACATCTTGAAGGAGAGGAAAGGGTTCTTTATATTGATATTTCTTGACATTTATGTCTCGATCTTTTTGAGAGTCCTCTTGACATGAGCCACTTCTAAGGACAAGGGGGAATGTGATGTTTTCATGACATGATCTTGAAGAGGTAAAGAAGGACAAGTTGAAGTGGGCACAATATGCATAGAATGACATGAAGGTTGAGGATCTTTAGTCTTAGTAGTACGAAAAATATTTGTAGCCAAGTGAAGATTAGCTTGATTTTATTTTAGAGGTTTCAATTTAGGGTATACATAGTCAATACATAAAGCATTAGGTTTTTTTTTAATGGAGTCATGTTGGAAATATTTGAAGTTTTAGGAGGTTCATGAGTATTGGAAAAAGTGGTGTCAAGAAGAACAATACTTGACATAGGTTCATTGACATGATCTTTCTCAAGAGTAGTATCTTCATCACATTAGTTTATAGAGTTTCCAATACCAACTACCTTATCATCAATAAGATATTGCATTTTATGTTTTTAACTCAATGCAATTTGAAGTACTATGTTTGTTGTATTAATGATAAGCACAATAGATTTCCAAGAATGGGTTTCCATATGAGCTAGACTTAGGAAACGTGATGAGATTAGTGTCAAGAAGTGTTTGCAAAATGATGTCATAAGAATATCCCAAAGGAGTGAAATTTATCTCAAAAGTATGTCTGGGATTTTCTTGTTGTTTCTCAAGTGAATAACATGCATCCATGTCTTCATCATATTGGTCAAAGATAATTTTGGCATAGGCTCAAAGGAGGTATCACTTTCTTGTTCTCTAGAGAGGTCTTCAGATCTAGAAGATGAATAAAATTGATGCCTTAAAGTAGAATATGTAGACCTAGAAGAAGAGGATGACCTTGGAGAATATTACTCATATGCATATGGAAGACTCAAGAGAGAATCATGTGATGATGCCATTTTTTCTCTACCATTTTTTCAAATTGAGTATTCTTTTATTAGGTTCTTAGTGAAACTAAGGTGAGCGGATCATTGGTCCCTTCTAGTTTGTTATATCAAGTGTTATAATTTCCTAAAGATATCAAGAAACTCAAGATCATCTAGACTTGGTTTAGGTTTGGAATAAAAAGACTTGAAACCCATAGTGGTAGATAGAAAGTCAAGCATGAAGGAGACTAGAAGAAGCTAACAAGGTGAAACAAGATAACTAGATGTCCAAGCTAGAGAGGTAGAGTGTTCACTTGCCAAGATAGTAGAAAGAGATTAAAATGACTTGTCAAGAAAAGTTGTCAAGTAATTTACGACACTTGCGACTCGAGTCAAGAGATAGGAAAGAAGCAAAATAATGAAGTAGATAGGTAAGAAAAAACACACGAACAACTCTCCCAATCAAGTAGTGTAGTCAAGAGATCAATTTAACCATTTTAGCAAAAAAAGGTCCTGGTATGCTGACATAGACCAAAAAGGTAGAAAATACCAAGAGTGGTAGAACAAAAGATCCATTTTAAGCAAGTTCAAGCACTAGAGGCATATCAAAGCAAAGTCAAATAATGAAACTGCCCCTAGTAAGAAACATAAGAAAAGTGTTTAGACTTGATGTTCTAACTTAGGAAAAATGTTTTGGACTTGTTTTGAGTATTTTTAAAATTAGTTTCGGGTGTTTTTGAAGTTTTATGATTTTTTGGAGATTTTTTTTTGAATAAAAACACACAATGAAAGCATGCAAAAGGAAGAAAATCCCAAGGCTCAATTTGATGGATGTGTCCTCTTTTTGTTTCAAATGAGGAAGGTTTTAAATTTTCAAGAACATCAAACACACCACCAACCTATTAAAATTCCTATAAGGATGTACATGTGCAACTAGGAGATGTCCTTGATATACATAAGGTATGTGAGGCCCAAATCCATAGATGAAAGAGAATACTGCCATACAACTAGGATGAAATGGTAATCTAATATCCAACTTCACTTCCCAAAGGTATAAAGTTCTTTAGAGCTTAGCCAAGATTGGAAATATTTCTACTTCCAAGAGGACTGTCTTTAGATTCAAGCCCCACTATTTATACTTCGCTAGAACACGAGAGTTGAGGTCATCCCCTAGAGTGATCACTTCTCTAGGTAGGCCCCCTAAATATTAAAAATTAAAAACCCTTATTTAGGTTCCCTTGAAATCCCTAACAAGGATGTAAGAAAAAAAACATAAATAAGAAAACATTGGGGATTAAAAGACAAAGGGGTTTATTTTAAGTCCAAATCCAAATGTGAATGGTTAATATTAAGCCCTCTTTTAATGCTGGGAAGACACCACAAACAAGTAGATCAAAAGGAAGAATTTAATTTACAATGAAAATAGAAGAAAATGATCACTTTTTACAATTCAAATAAGAAGGTTTGGAATGTGTGCACCTTGTTTCATGCTTTCCGTTTTTTCCTCATTTTTCGCTCCTTGACCTCCAAGTTGCCTTCACAAGCTTCAATCAAGAACATGAAATCATGAAGAAATATGACAATTCAAGGAAAATAAATTAAAATATTTGATTCCATAAAAAATGATAACTAATATCACGCATTGGAGCATGTGTAAATAAAACACAAGCTAATCAACAAATGCCCTTTTTTTATTTTTTATTTTTTGACCTAGTCAACAAGATTGGATCTTTATGCTTTGATTTTGGATCTTAAAATGAAAATACAAAGAATATACCTATAGTAAAAATTAGAGATATTTTCAAAAATGAAAGAATTTTATAGATATCTCTTAATTTGTGCCCAAGGGACCCATTTTCCTAAAACAAACAATTTTTTCCAAAAAAAATTGTTGGGCCATTTATCTAAGTTCAAAAAAAAAATAACCCACCCCCTATATAATTAAGAGACCTTATCAAAAATCTATTTTTTTCGGAAAACTTCAATGATTTGTGACCAAAAACTAATTTTCATAAAAATTAAAGAAAAAAATTACAACTCACTCAAACTTGATCCAAAAAATCTAAATTTTGGACTGAGTCATCTCTAGTCCATCTCCAACTTGGAAATGAAAAATTCAGATCCTAATATGAATCCATTTGGAAGATATGATCAATTTTTTTCAAAACCGAGGGCTTTTGCCTTCAAGTCAACCTATACAAGGGTTAGCCTTAAAATTAAAGTAAGAATCCTATAAAACCACATGAATGGATCTAATAAATGGCTATAAAAAACCAAAAATGAGACATGCAACTAAAATGCAAGAAAATTAAAGTACTAAACAAAAAAAGGTGCAAGAAAATAGAGCTAAAAACTTGGTTCAAGCCCAACGGTGGGCACCAAAAATGTATACCAAATTGAGGGTACACTTCTATAAAACATTATACTTGAGATAATCCATGATGAAGAGAATCTCAAAAGGTGACCTATAGCTTCTTATATATGATGTGCAAGAGCTATGAGAGGGTGGCTCTCAAATGTGCTTAGCTATGCAACAATTGAAAAGCGTGCCATAAAATGGAAGATTTAAAGGAGTAGAGGCAAGCATGCTAATATCCAAGAATAAATGAAGGATGTAATGCAAATGCAAGCTATTCTAAATGAAATGAAAGAGATATAAAAGTGATTTACAAGATTCTCCTAGTTAATCTATGTGAGCTAAGCTATGAAATAAAAGGAAACTAAGCTAAATAATATTCTATAATGCAAGTAGAATGAAGACTAGCTAAGAATGCAAAACTGCTCGAAAAGCTATAATAAAACTTACAACATAACATTAGCATAAAGTAGAATGATATGAGAGAGTGAAGAGAGAGCCTTGTTTTAAAGAGAAATAGATGATAGATATTAAGAGGCAAAATCAAGGGTGGAGAATGAACCTTGAGTGATCCATGTGCACAAGAATCTCACCTATGCAAGATCAATGATGGTGTTTAAGAGGCAAAAGATGTGCGGAGGAGAATATAGATTCTAATCACCTTGGAAAGTATGCACCTCATGTGAGACACAAATGGATTAAAATAAAATAAAATAGGAGTAATGTTTGCATGTCCACACTTAGGATAAGTAGGACTTTGGGTATTTTATTTAATTAAAGGGGACAAGTTCTTTCAGTTAAATAAAAGACTTAGGATAAGGTGGTCAAACCATAGGTTATAATCAAATAAATATCTTATTATTATTATCAAAGATAAACAATGGATAAATTATTCAAATATTCTAGAAAGGGGGCTCATAGTCTAGACGACAATTTTTGGGTGATTGCAACAATGGACATAGTTTATTCAAGAACTCTTATGAAAGTTTTTGTATAATAGTGTCTGTTAAAACATGGTACTTTTCAAATTGTCTAGATCCACTAATGAGATAACTTCAAATTATCTACTTGACATATTGAAACCTTTTCCATTGATGTCAGAGGGGAAGAGATGCAATGAAAAATCTTAATTTGGGAGAGAAACTCAAAGAAAGAGAGAACAAAAGATTGATGTCAAAAGGGGAGTATGCATATGTTGTGGATATTTTGAAATTTGTATTAAGATGAGAGAGTATTTTGGAAGCTATATATGTTCAGAAAATATTTTTGGATTAATGGGTTTTCATCATATATTTCCATCAATTCCAAAGGGGAAGACTGTTAGAATTGCAGGTCTAGTTGGAACTTGGATATTCTAGTTATATGTTGTATTTGTGACAAGTTATTGTTGATGAAAACACATGTGTTTGAGTTAATGACAATCATAGATTCTATGTATCACAAAGGTTTGATTGTGATGCAAGAGCATCTAGTGGTGAAAGAGAAATCCTTTACCACCCAAAAATATGCTTAGTGTTAATTTTGTTTAATGTGTTTGTATTTATGGATACCCATTTGGGCCAAATAGAGATTCCAACTCTCATAGTTCCACTATTAGTTTTTGGGTTAGTGTTTATTAGCACCTTAGAATACATGCTAGTGTAGAAAATGGGTTATTTTGTAATTAAGACATAATTATGATGATTCAGAGGGCATACATTGGAGGGATGATTGTACTTATAATGTCAGTCACTTCAAAAAAAGAACTAGGTCAAAAGGATTTACGTTTGAAAGTTCTTGTAGTTTTAAGTTGCTTGGAGACCTCCTAAGAATTCTTCAAACTTAGATTTGAGGCACCAAATGGCCTCATCTGGGCCTAGAAAATTGCGGAAAATAAAATATGGTCCATAGGAATGTAGATCATTAAGAGTGATTTCTAGAAATGTAAACGGTTCATCAATAAGAGCCTTGGATCAAAAGTTATGGCTCCCAAAAGTTGGACTACCATTTCTAGATTCCTCTAGTTTTACACTGACTTCTGACATGCCTTCTATAACCTTCTTCTTTGGTAGTGGATACCAAATGGTATATTATAAAATTTATTCCTAAACCTAAGCCTAATTCAAGTTACTTAAGGTCATTTCAAAAGGCATTTTTTGTGGAGTTTGGGATAAGGTACTATGAGAAGGGTTTTTCTTCAGAATTTGATTATGTTGTAAGCCCATAGGGAATATAGTTGATTCTATTTTTTCTATAATGAATGTACTAGCATATTATTTATGATAAAAAAATTCTCCTTTCCTATTTTGTTCATTTTGTCTTGGGTTGTTCCCTCATTAAGCAGTATGAGAGAGTGAGTTCCTGAGTGTGTAGACAAAGTGTCGATTGTGAGACAATTTGCACTAGGATTATATGGTTGTGGGTTTTGATAATGTAAGAAGATGCCTCCATGAAGAAAGCATGGTGGAAGTTCTAGGGGTGTTCCCCCTAAGATTAGAGTGTTAACCTTATGGTCAAATCATTTTTCTATTAGCGACTTAACACTTAGTCTGTTGGTTTCATTACTATCGAGCTCTACAGTTGCTATAGAGCTAATCAGTCTAACTATAGTTCATGCCAAGCTTCATAGTGTCTACTGAGAATTTGAGATAGAATATAGTTCTTTCTCTAATGTCTACCTAGCTTTAGAGACAATGTATAGTGTTAACCGAGCATAATAGAGTCTATTGAGCTTTCTAATGTATGTAATGAAGATCTTAGTGTTAACCGAGATTTGTAGTGTTTTGATTAAGTAAAAATAGATATTGAAAGGAATCAAAACCTTTTAAAAAGTAACAAGAAGATAAGAAAAGAAATCCCACTAGAAAATGTGCCTTAGCACCATACAACTAGACTAGTTAGAACAAAATACCAAAACACCTCAAATAGGAAGAAGGACAACAAAAAGCCAATAGAAAGATAACATCATGATAGCTATATGGTCTTCAGTAATTCAGCTACCTAATTAGCAAGGATGTTCATGTTTGCAATATAGGTCTTTAGTTCATCAATCTCTTTGTCATGCATACCCTCTATCTTCTTTGAATTTTCCCTTGTGTGCTTGCTAGGTCCTTGGTCCTTATTCTTATCCTTTGTGCTCTAATTTATCCCCTATTCCAACTTATTTAGCAAATTCATGGTATATTCCGCGATAGCTTTCAATATAGAGTAACTTTGATTAGAAAATCTCTTTAACCATTTCTTAGTAATATCAAGTACATTATCCATTACATCCATCTTCTTCTACATGTCCTTCAACATTTGGTCCATTGATTTGCTTTTGACTTCAAGAGGTGGGACTCTCTTCATCAAGTTCTTAGCCTCTTTAGCATTCCCAATCACCTCCGAGAGTCTATCCAAGTGCTGGCCTAAAGTAAACTCACCTCTATTAGTCTTTCTCAGGTGATCAAACTCCCTTCTTATATCTTGCATGTATTCCTTCATCTTGCTGATATCCCTTCTCATCCCACTGGGATTTTAAAAGACACCCTTAACATGCCCTAGATCATCCTAAACATTGGTATAGTTTAGATTATCCTCACCACTATCTAGATTATCTTTTCTATGGTCTACATCCTCACTTCTTTTCTCCTCAACCTTCCCACAACTCAAAATCTTCTTACCTTTTAGGTCCTCTTTTTTCTAGATTAGAAGATCATCATTTGAACTTTGTAGCGTTCACCAAGTTTTTCAGATTTTTCAAGTATGAAACTAGAACCAAGGAAGAGAAAAAAATAGATTGAGGATACCCTAGTGGAAAATATGGCTAAGTGGAAGTATTTCCTAGATGAACATAAATCAAAGGTTCTTGATGACCTACTAATGGTAGTTGCACCACAATGGGACAATACATTGAAAGTAGTGTAAGATATTAGAGAACAAATTCTTAGACAACTTATGTTGAGTCTTTCTAATAAGGAAGTGAAGGAATCATTAATGGAAAATGAACACAAGCTTATCCATAGATTCAATACATTCCTAATTCTATCAAAAGACATAGAATCTTTTTGTGAAATCAAACACTATTGCATAGAAGAACATCCATGGGTTGCACAAGCCTAGTGATCAAGTTGTGTAAATTGATGACAAAGGTGATGAAGATGAAGATGTAGAAAAAGATAATTAAGATATAGATGATGAGGAAATAGATAATGTAGAAGGAGATGATACTAAAGAGGAAGAGGATCAAGAAGCTACAGGAGGAGATCTTCCTAAAATTTAGAGTATTCAATAATCTAATGCAGAGAAGATAGTACTAGAGGCTATGGACTCTCTTGCTCATTCTCTGAGAAAAGCCTTAGTGAAACATAGCTCAGAGAAGGCTTCTACCAAGTTGGTTGACGTTAAAGCTACATTACCAAACACCCAACCAATATTTGGAGAAATATTACTGAGTGCTATGATGAGTGAAGTTTCCATCACTTCATCTACTGAGCAATAGGCTCCAAACATTCCAACATCAAGCTCTATTGAGATACAACAAGGTATTTCAATTATTCCTATTGTTAGTGTCATTACTTCTACATTTATTGTTGCTTCTATTGTTTTAGCTATTATTTCTATATTGAGTGTGTCTACAATAATTGCAATGATAGTTGAGGTTAAGCCTCAACCGAGGATAGGAGTTAAGAGAAAAGGAAAATAAATTGTTCCTTCTACTATTATAATAGAAAAGGGTAAAGAAGAAATTGATTTGGATGAGGAAATTGTTATTCCAAATTGGGATACCTCTGACCTCACCCCTGAAGAAATAGATACCCTTGGTGAGTAATGGAAAAAGATGGCTAAACAAAAATAGCTTAGAGAAGAAAGAAAAAATAAAATCAAATGCTTAAGGATATAAAAGGAATATTCTTTGATGTACTTAGTATTGAGGTTGATGAGAAGCAACCAATTTTGGATCAACTTGTTGAAGTTGTTCTCAAGTATAATAAAGAGTTGAATGGTCAAGAAAAACTTCTACATAGGGAAGAAACAAATTTTCTGGAGTAGTGATACATCTATCTTCACTAAGGAAATAAAGGACAAACTATCCAAGATAGATGAGGACATGAAGGAAAGTGCACATCAATTGTCACTTGATCCTAGTTATAGTTCTACATATTTTACAAAGATGAAGTACTTGACAGATCTTTAGGCAAAATTACTAAGGGGAGAAGCTAGAATAAGGGCCACACTTGTAGATATTGAAGGTATGATCCTTCCCAACATTGATGCAATGCAAAAACATTTTACACATGCAAAAACATCAGTCCATGATAATAATTTATCCATAGCTGATCATATGATGGAACTTTTAACAGAAGTGTCGATAGCCTTGCATGCATCAAAGGTATTGCAAGAGAATTGTGACAAGACCATGACAATCATTTTGAAGGTACATAGTGATTTCTTGTTAGATTTTGGTATTAACTTGTAAATATTTTGCATCTTTTGCATTTATGTCAAAAAGGGGGAGAATATTATTGATAAAGGGGGATAATATTATCATACTCCAGATATATGTGTGGGGGAGTTGTAATTAGAAAGGAAACACATGTATAGATAACAAAAAATATGTTTACAAAACCAATTTTGAAAAATAAAAAAAATAGAGTAAGAGGTTATTGAGATGAAATAGTAGACATTAGTCAAGACGAAGTTGAAGACCCAGGTTGCTAATAAGAGAAGTCTTGACTTGAATTTTGAGCATTTAGATTTTTGGTATGATAAGTGTTTTTGTTAGTAATGCCAAAGGGAGAGATTGTTGACCTTATGGATAAATCATTTTTCTATTAGTGACTTAACACTGAGTCAGTTGGTTTCATTTCTACTGACCTCTATAGTTGCTAGCAAGCTATAGTTCATGTCAAGCTTCATAGTGTCTATCAAGCATCTGAGACATAATACAATACTTGTCAAGTTCTATAATGTCTATCAAGCTTCAGAGGTAATGTATAGTGTTAACTGAGTGTCGCAAAGTCTATTGAGATTTCTAATGTAAGTGATGAAGATCTTAGTATTAACATAGATTTGTAGTGTTAACCAAGTATATCAGTGTCTACCAAGCTCGCAGAGTTAACAAAGTGAATTCACTATTGACCAAGCCATATAGTGTCAAATGAGTAATTCAATATCTACCACATTTCTTAGTGTTTATCGAGTCATATAGTGTTGACCAAGTTCTTGCCACTCAAAGTGTTTGGTATGGACCAAGCTTCAATGTCAACTGAGTGCTAGAGTTTGCTGAGTGTTGGCATTGTTTTTCGAGTGTCATAACATAATCAAATTATCTTTAGAACTTGAGTTGCAGTAGTGGGCCAACTTACTAAATTATGATGAATTTGGAATTGTAGCCGACTCTAGAAGGTAATTAAGTAGATTGGTATATATATGTAATGTATTATATCATATCCAAACAAGAATGTGAGAAAGAAAGAAGTAGACGAGTGTGAATTAAAGAAGGCCACAAGTAGTAAAAGGAAAAGAAAAGACTTATCTATCATAGTAGGTGATCATTGTAATTCAAGAATCTTATTCAACAAATTAGAGTTGTAGATCAGAGATCAGCCATTGTTTCATCCTAAAAAGTGCATTAGTCAAATCCTCTAACAAGGTGGACTTAATAGTTTTTTGCTAAATCTCATAACAAAGTGCATACTTCATTATATGTTTGTAAAATTCTTTCACAAGGTGGACTAGTAGTCCTTATTGCTCCTAATAGGGCAGATCATTAGAAGTGATCAATTGTAAGCTTTAATAGGCCAACTTTATACTATAGTGCTAAAGCTTGTGGGTATCATTCCCACCCCAGTTTTCTTTCTATCTAGAAGGTTTCTAGGTTACCAAATATTTTGTCAAAGTGTTATGAATGTTTTATTGCTTTCATTCTTTCATGCATGCAATTAGATTGAAATAATATATGAAGGATTAATTGGTGATGTAAGTTAAAAGTTTTATTGGTTCTGGATTCACCCCTTCCCTCTTAGTAACCTAGCCTACCTTATATTTCCAACATAGAGCCCTCCAGAGACAAGTTCATACATTAGAAGAGGAGATCCATATAGGGATGAATCTTCTCATAAGGGATGGAAGTGAGGAGGAAAATGAAGAAGAAGGAAATATTGTGCAGAAAGGAGAAAAAGAAGGAGAATTCCTAAAACAAGTGAAGGAGAAGCTTTTTAGGGCCATTTCCAAGCTAGAAAAAAGACCTAAACTCTAGGTTGGCATGTTTTTGAGAAATCTAAACCCGGATGAGTTGATAAACTAGATCAATCAAGAAAGAAGTAGATGAGTGTGAATTAAAGAAGGCCACAAGTAGTACAAGGAAAAGAAAAGACTTATCTATCATAGTAGGTGATCATTGTAATTCAAGAATCTTATTCAACAAATTAGAGTTGTAGATCAGAGATCAGCCATTGTTTCATCCTAACAAGTGCATTAGTCAAATCCTCTAACAAGGTGGACTTAATAGTTTTTTGCTAAATCTCATAACATAGTGCATACTTCATTATATGTTTGTAAAATCCTTTCACAAGGTGGACTAGTAGTCCTTATTGCTCCTAACAGGGCAGATCATTAGAAGTGATCAATTGTAAGCTTTAGTAGGCCAACTTTATACTATAGTGCCAAAGCTTGTGGGTATCATTCTCACCCTAGTTTTCTTTCTATCTAGAAGGTTTCTAGGTTACCAAATATTTTGTCAAAGTGTTATGAATGTTTTATTGCTTTCATTCTTTCATGCATGCAATTAGATTGAAATAATATATGAAGGATTAATTGGTAATGTAAGTTAAAAGTTTTATTGGTTCTGGATTCACCCCTTCCCTCTTAGTAACCTAGCCTACCTTATATTTCCAACATAGAGCCCTCCACAGACAAGTTCATACATTGGAAGAGGAGATCCATATAGGGATGAATCTTCTCATAAGGGATGGAAGTGAGGAGGAAAATGAAGAAGAAGGAAATATTGTGCAGAAAGGAGAAAAAGAAGGAGAATTCCTAAAACAAGTGAAGGAGAAGCCTTTTAGGGCCATTTCCAAGCTATAAAAAAGACCTAAACTCTAGGTTGGCATGTTTTTGAGAAATCTAAACCTGGATGAGTTGATAAACTAGATCAATCAGCTAGAGAAATATGTTGAGTATAAGGATATTGAGGACCCTGATGGGGTTAATTTTGTGAAGGCTAGACTAAAAGGCCATGCCTAAATTTGGTGGCAAGAGATTCAATTAGAGAGGAATAGAAGGTGAAGGAGAAAGTCACAAGATGGGATTACATGGTGGACAAACTTAACAAGTAGTTTATTCTTATTGACTACTAGCTTAATTTGTTTAACAAGATGCAAGGGTTAAAGCAAGTGGGAAAATGTGTCCAAGAATATATAAAGGAGTTTTACTTAGACCTTATTAGGATGGGGCATGTAGAAGAAAACAAGGAGAAGGTCACATGTTACCTTAATGAGTTAAGACCTAGCATTCATGAGGAGTTAAGTCTGGTTAGAATGACCAACATTGAAGAGGCATACCAATTTTCCTTGCGAGTTGGGAGAAACTAAAACAAATGTTTCATGGAAAGAAAGGAGGGCATGGTCAAGGAGGAAGGGTTAGTGATATGTCTTTTGGAGTTTGAAATGAGGACTAGAAGAAAAATGAATATGTGGGTACCAACCAAAACTAAAGGAATGAGGGTTTCAACTGCTCTGGTGATAAAAAATTTGATACTAGAAAGGAGGAGGTAGAGGATGTGAACATGGTTCAAGAAGAGGAGGCTTTTGTGGTACATGTTTTCACTACAAAAAAATAGGCCATTGAGCCTATGAATGCCCTCAATGCCAAGGAAGGATTGATAGAAGAGTTGATGGTCAAGCAAAGGTTTCTCATGTAGATGATGATGCTGAGTCATCGAATTCAAAAGACACCAAAAGAGGAGAGATTATGGTTAATAAAAGGGTCTTGTTGAGTGGTGAGATTGAACCTAGATAAAGGATGAGTCTATTTCATACTAGGTGCAAGTGTGAGGGTAGATATTGTGATGTGATTATAGATGGTGGTAGCATTGACAACTTGGTCTTAGACGAGATGGTCTCAAATGATCCAAATTATGTAGAATATTATATGTTTGAAACTATTTTGTTCATATTTAAAAAAAATTCTAGGTTTATTTATTTGGCTATTTTAGAGGTCTCATAATCAAAATTTCAAGTCAAAACTTTCATCAATCCCTAGAACTAGGAAGCAAAAGGCTGGCTATTTTAGGGACTAAAATTTGATTTTTAGTTCTTCTTTCCAACAGTGCAAGCAATTATGAATTCTGAGCTCTAGGTCAACAATTATGACCCCGACAAGTTGGGGTAGTTAAACACCTAGTTTTGATTAGTTTTAGTTTAATATTGTTGCTAATTTTATTATAGTCACATATGCATTTTGAATTCTTGCCTATGGTGACTTTTGTTAGTGTAATTTTTTATTTTTCCTATTTTGCTAGGTTTTTCCTACACTTTTAATAATCTCGCTTAGGTTAATAAAGCATGTCTTATTAGGTGAATGGTTGTGAGGTGTCACCTTCCTACATGTGAGCATCCATTAGCTATCTTGGGAAGATACTTTGCTATCTTTAGTCCAATAGATGGTTGCTCCTCATTGGTTGGTGTTGCCACCTCCTCCCTCTTCCTAGCCTATATATGCATGCTACCTAGCTTGTATTTGCATCTCTTGTTTTTGCATCCTCTTAATGCTATTTTTCTTCCAGCATTTGCATTACTCTCTTGGAGACTAACTCTATGATGCTATTTTGATTTTGTATCATTTGCATTCATAGTTTAGATATTTATTCTTTGCACTAATTTTCTAGGTTATTAATCTTTTCAGATTCTAACAAATTTTGATGTTCCATCATTGTATATATTCTTTCATTTTTGAATAAGATGATGGCTTTTGGTTCACATACAACTCTTTTTCAAGTTTTTTCAAGTTTTCCAAAAATTGAACATCGATATCGCATGTATTTGATTCTCACTAGATATTGTGTTTCAACCCATTTCTTAAAATTAGATCAGTGGTATCAGAGCAAGAATGCTCCTCTATGCCAACTAATAGAAGAACTTCCTATCAAATATTAGGATTGGCCACACAAGATTTGTTTGAATGCCTTCCTTTGCGACGCACAAAAAGAAAGATTTTGGATAATTCAACAGACATATGAAGAAAATGGTGGAAGAGGCTTTGGCCAGGTAACTAGAAGTGATGATGAGTAAGTTTTCAAAAAATTTGAAGACCCAACAATTGCCCAGTTTAGTAGCTTCATTCCATGGAAACACCCCTTTTAAAGTACAAATAAATTTTGATATCCCATATTTTGAAGGAAAAATTGATGCTCATGCTATTGATAATTGGTTATTAAAGTTAGAATGATCCTTCTCTGTGAATCATTTCTCTAATGCGAAAAAAAATAACATTTTCCCTCTTGAAAGATGAAACTCATGTCAAACTAGCATTAGAAAAAAAAATATTGAATAAAGAAAGTGAAGATGGAGAAGGGTTGGGAATACTTTTTGATAACAAACCCGATTGGGGAGAACTTGTGGAACACATAAAGGAAGCATACTTGGTTGAAGATTTATATGAATAGAAATATATAGAATGATAGTTGCTTCAAAAAAAGAGGGACAAGTCTATACAAGATTATACCAATACATTGCATGCACTCTCCACAAAACTTGGAATCGAAGATTCAAAGAAGCATCAAATTTTGAAATATCATAGTGGGCTTCAAAGATATATTCAAAATGAAATGCAATTCCTAAATATTGAAACATTGGAACTACTTTCAAATATACTACAAAAATTGAAGAAAATTTCAAATAGAAAGGAAAAAGAGATTAATTTTTAAATAATAATCCAAGGAGTGAAGGCAATAATAAATTTTGAGGATAAATAGTTTAAAAATGGCAAGGCACCCATAACCATACTCTATGGGATGGGTTAAAAAAGGGAAAGACATTTAGATAAATCAATAGTGTCGCCTATAATACTCAATCAAACCATTCAAGGATGAAGTAATTTGTGATGTGGCACCTTTATATGTATGTGATGTTTTTCTAGGGAGGCCATACATGTATCAAAGGCATGGGGTGTATGAATCTAGACCACAGTGTCACAATCAAGCTTGGTGAAAAGAGATATTGAATACTAGAGGTATGCCCAACTCAAGCCACTTCTTTAATTAGTGTTAAACAATGTAAACATTTAATTGATCTAACTAGAAATTTTGTTCTCCTCATGATTCATTCTGAGAAAACTAAGTTAGTTGTCCTTAACACACATGCTAAGGTGGCCACAATAATAGACCAACAAAAGGAGATGGATAAATTTTTGAAAGAAAACCATAGTGTGTTTTCACTAGCAAGTGTCCCAACACACTATCAAGTCAAGAACTCTATTGATTTAGTTCCAGGAACACCATTACCACATGAGCCGATATATAGGAGGTCAGTTTTGGAAAATGATGAAATTAAGAGACAAATTCAAGAATTGATTGAGAAGGGACACATTAGGCCAAGTGCTTCACTTGTGGCAGTCCTATTGATTTGTCAAGAAAGAAAAATGGGACATGGAGACTTTGCATTGATTACAGGGAACTTAACAAAATTATTGTGAAAAATAGATATCCAATTCCTTGAATTTATGATCTTTTGGATCAACTTAGGGGGGCTAATTCTTTACCAAAATTGACTTGAAATTTGGATATCACCAAGTACCAATTGATCCACTAGATGTATGGAAGATTGCAATGAAGTCCAAGGAAGGTTTGTTTGAATGGTTGGTTATTCCTTTTGGCTCAAAAATGCTCCTTATACATTTATGAGGTTGATGAATGATATGCTTAGACCATTCATTGATTCTTTTGTAGTTGTTTATTTAGATGGTATCCTCATTTTTAGCAAAACTTGGTTTAAACATTTGCAACATGTTGAACAAGTTATTTTGAGTTTACAGAAACATAAACTCTATGCCAACTTAGAAAAGTGTTCTTTTGGTATGCAAAGCATATGGTACTTAGGGTACATTGTTGATAGAGAGGGTATTCATGTGGATTCTACAAAGATATAGATAATTAAAGATTGGCCACCTCCTAAAAATTTCAGAAAACTTCACAGTTTCTTAGGTCTAGCTAACTTCTATCTCAGATTTTTATTTGGTTTTTCACATTTATCATGGCCTCTTAATCAATCACTCAAGGGTGGAGCACAAGAAAAATTTTGGTGGATAGAGGAAAAATAGAAAGCATTTGAAAAATTAAAACAAAGACTATGTTCAACTCCAATCCTTCCAGATTTGCAATAATCATTTGAAGTAGAAATAGATGCATCAGATTATGCTCTTGGTGTTGTACTCATGCAACATGGGCACCCTATTGCATATCATAGTGAGACATTTTCTTATACATTTTGAAGGTACCCCGCTTATGACAAGGAGTTGTATGCCATTTTTTAGGCCTGTAAATAGTGGAAGCACTATATTTTGGGAAAGGAAACTATGATACATATAGATCATAAACCTATTCAATTCTTACAAACCCAAGGGAAGTTGCAGATTGATAGGCATCAAAGGTGGTCAAATTATTTGTAGCAATTTCATCACAACATTTGTCATAAAAGGGAAGTACTAATAAATTAGCAAACTGTTTGAGTAGGCCTCCAATCATAGGCTTGACAATAGTGTTGGATTCCTGTGGCCATCAAATAGAAACTTGGGCTCAACCATATGATAATGATCCTAATTTTTGTGACATTTTCAATGTAGTCTTAGATGGAAAGCATGTTCCTAAATTTTATATACATGATGGATTTTTTATTTTATTTTTAGGCAAAAGTGGCAAGCCACTATAATATTTATTTATCTGATTCAACAAGGTCAACTGGGAAAGAATCAGTGAAGAAAACCCAACATCGTCCCTAATGATTACATAAAATTGTATATTTTGAGAAAATAATTACATAAGGTTATCACCCTTCAGAATGCCAAAATTTGAAGATAACCCACTCTAAAATTTTGCAAAATATAGATACAAATTTTTTTGGCATAAAGTACCTAGAAATAGAGCTGCAAAAAATCAAGGAACACAGCCTTTCAATTCTGCTCAGACAAAAATACGAGCATGAACAGAGGATCCAAAACCAAAATCAACATGAGGAATTCTGTAGCCAAGTTACACTGCTGAACTGTCTACAAACCAATCTAGGTTAGAATTGATTGCCCCAATTGAATCCCAAAAACTCTATTCAATTGGATGCAGATTTACTATTGGTGTATTGGACTGTACAAAATTTGAAATGTTAGGATTCTTTTGCAATTCAATCATGGCCAAGCCTACTGACATAATTCTATCCACCATATTCACACCCATTAAGCATGGATCAAGAGGCAAAGCATGTTTTAGATAAATGATTTTGCAAGTATCTATGGCTTTCTTCATAGCCTCAAAAATAGCATAATATTCATGTTTTTGCAAAAGTTAAAAATGTGAGAACAGACCCCCTACTAAAGCCATACCATTCCATAGATCATACTTCTTCATAGCCATATCCAATTTATTGTCCATGAGGAAATGTGGCAAAATTACCTTGCGGGCTAAAACTTGAAGCATATCTAGAGATTGCAAAAGATCCATGGCATTGGATAGGAAAATAAAAATGACTTGGGAAGGATAAAGAAAAACAAGTGCCAAAGGACAGAGAAGCTCATCACCAATGATGTGCCGAATAGTTGTTCTGGCTGAGTGAGAATGTAATATAAACATTTGGTTTAACACCTCATCCGTAATTTTCCTAGGTAACACAGCTTCATCTAACATCGACATCAACCAAATACGAAAGTTTTTTGGCATAACAAGATGATGTTGTTGATGACACATTTCACAAGTCAAGTCTATATCCCACCCAGAATTCATCTTGAGACACAATCACAACTCCTCAGACTCATTTTGCCAAATTAAGCATTTGCAGGATGTTTGCAAAAATGTGCAAGGAACTTAAATAGATAATTATAACACAACATGTCATTTTCCATGTAGATTCTCACCAATTTTATCCTTATCTAGCCTAGAAAAAGGACTAACAACATAACTCCTTAATGGCTCATATTTTCTCGCATAAGGGAATCTAGGAACATGACATCAAAGTTAGGTATCATCAGGGAATAAAAAGATTTGGATCATGCTAATTTTACTTTAGAAATTGAGTCATTATAAATGCTCTGAAGAAAAGCATGCAACATTAAATACACTTTCATATGACACCAACTGTAAATACAAGATAACTCGGCACCTGACCCATCTAACTAATACCTCGGCATCTAAGACTCACTCAATCAACACTCAAAAGAAAATAGAGTAACTTGGCATCAATTACCTTTATGCTGACTTAGCACCTAAAAAATTCCTATTCATCCGTCAATACTGAAAAACTTGACACCTAATGCCAAAAGAACTTGGAAACTGCATTATGAGAAATTTGGCACCCAAAATTGACATCTATTGCCTGAAGAACTCAACCTACTAAATACTATCTCAGCACTTGAAGGATAACATAGAAAGACTCGTCAGTAGAAACATGAACAGCTTGACACTTACAACAGGTGCAACTCGGCACCTGTTTCCTGATGGCTCAACTCGCCATCTATTTCTAGAAGAACTCAACTTACTAAACACTAGCTCGACACTTGAAGGATAACAGAGAAAAATTCATCAGTAGAAACCTGAATAGCTTGGCACCTATTGCTTGATGGCTCAACTTGACATCTGTTGCCTAAAGAACTCAACCTACTGAACACTAGCTCGACACTTGAAGAATAACACAAAAAGACTCGTCAGTAGAAACTTGAACAAATCAGCACTTACAGCTAGCTCAACTTGGCACCTATTGCCTAAAGCAGACGACCAGAAAAACTCCACATCAAGATAATTTACTCAGCTTCTTAACAACTGTTTCAACTCAACACTTGAAATTTACCAACTAAACACTAGCTCGACACTTGAAAAATAACATTGAGAAACTCGGCAACTCAAACCTAAATAGCTCAACACTTGAAGCATCTTTACTCAACATCTTAGCTTAATTCACTCACCTCAAACATGACAACTATTAGATGCTTCCATGTCATCATGAATAAGAGTTTTTAAAACCTTATGTTGCTCAATAAAAGGCAGAGAGTGAAAGGTAGAAACATTAACCCCATCACAACCCAAATTTGATAAATAGTCTACAACTTTATTTCCTTCTCGATAAATATGCGAAAAGAAAACATCCAAACATTCATCAAGGAGTCTCCAAATTTGATTAAGAACATATTTAAGTTTCCAAGAGATGATGCGCTTATTAAAACAAGCATCAATAATAACTGATGAATCTCCTTCTATATGTAGCCTACTAAAACAACCTTGTTTAGCTAATAAAAGTCCAGACAACAATGCATGAGCCTCAGCAATGTTATTTGTGCCAATAGGAAAAGGAGATACTGTGATTGCTACTATCTCTCCAAAAGAGTTTCTAATACATACCCCAAAACCTGAAGGACCTAGATTTCCTCTAGATGCTCCATCAAAATTCAGCTTCCAAAAACCAAATGAAGGGGGTCTCCAAGTGTTATTCCTGAGAACAATATGAGCTGGTGAAAGACTTATTTTCCACCCATTAGGAATAAATAATAGTTTCCATTCTTTCACAACTTGGGAGTCCCAATGAGTCACAATCAGATTAAACTTAATCATTTTCAGGCTTGAATTAGTCACTTCTGAAATAGATCTTTCAATACCCTTCAAAACAATTTCTAATGGAAGGGATTCCTTTCTGAAAATGTACTTATTTCTTTCCCACCAAATAGCCCAAACTACCAAGGTTGGAATACATTTCTAGAGATTTGCAAACAATGCTTTTTGATAAAGAAGTGGCTAGGCTTGAAAAAGATCCCAGAGATTGTTTGGCAAGGGAGTACAAAACTTAAGCTTGCTCAAAATAAAACACCAAAATTGATAAGAAAATGAACATGTAACAAAAAAATGATCCATAGTTTCATCCTATTCCACATAGAAAACACATTTAAACAACTTCATAATTTGTAATCTATGTAGTCTGTCACTAGTTAAAATCCTGTGTTTTAACGCCAGCCATGAGAAACAACCTGCTTTAGGAAGAACAACCGGATTCCAACAAAAAGAAAAAGCTCTAGATGTAGGTTTAATTAAATCATTATGTATTAAAATTTTGTACCCCTCTTTCATTGAATAGTTACCGTCCTTAGCTGGAGCCCAAAAAATCAGATCTTGGACGTCAGAGAAGTAGACTATTCTGGAGCTTAGAATAGATTGAAATTGATTAATTTCCTGAAATGAAAAGGGCAGCAAATTTGGGTCTTTCCAAATTATTTTCTTTGAAAATTCAGAAACAAATTTGACATATTGATTCAACTAGGTTCCACAATGGGTTTCAGCAACTTGAATAATGTTCAAAGAAATCCCACTTTTAGAAAGGGGAATTTGACCATTCCAGGAATCATTCCAAAAATTAATACTAAGTCCATTATTGACTTCCTAGGAAATATAATCAACTATGATTTTGTGTGAAGCTATCATGAATTCCGAAACAACAGAACCTTTTGGGGGGTTAGAAATCGTTAAGACTCTAGCAGGATCATTGTTATCCAGGTATTTTTGCTGCATAATCTTGCACCACATGGACTGAAACTTAGAATACATGTGCCAAATCAATTTCCCACCAAATGCCTCATTTCTGAAAGAAAGGTCGTGGATTCCTACCCCACCAACATTAGGAGTGTGTGACATATCTTGCAGAGAAATAAGAGGGATCTTTCAAGAATCATCCATGTTACTCGACCAGAGGAAACTTTTGATCAATTTTTGAATTGTAACTAGTACTTTAGGTGGGATCTTTAGGATAGCAATAAAATAGTTAGGGATAGCAGCTAAAATTGATTTAATCAAAAAAATTGTTCCCGCTAGTGACAAGCATCTAACTTTCCAAGAAGCAATTCGACTTTGAATACGTTGAATAACTGAAGATCAATACAAAGATTTATTTGAGCCCATGAAAAAAGGAATGCCTAAATAGACTAAGGGTAAGAAATCTTCTGAGAAACCCAAGACCTGTTTAACTTTATCAAAAACCAATTTGGTAGTATTGAAAAAGTAGATCTTGGATTTTTGAGCATTGACAATCTGACTAGACACTACTAAATAAAGATCAAGTGTATAAAGAATTTGGTGAGCTTCCTGTACATTTGAAAAACCAAAAAAAAGAGTATCATCCACAAAAAGAGAATGTGTGATGGATATGTTTGTACCTGAAATGAGAGCTCCTTTCCATTTATTGAGCAAGTGTTGATGTGAGATGGCCCTACTAAAAGGTTCAGCCATAATGATAAATAATACTGGAGATAAAGGATCCCCTTGTCGAATCCCTTGTGTAGAAGGGAAAAAACCCTTAGGCTTTCCATTAATGAGCAATGAAAACCAAGCCCCCGAAATACAAGCCTTAATCCATTTGCACCAACTTTTTGAAAAACCCATTTTATTAAGAACCTGTAGTAATAATTTCCAACAAACTCCATCATATGCTTTCATCATGTCCAGTTTGATGACAAAATTCAAAGTCTTGTTTGAATTAATAGAATGGAGAACTTCATAAGCCACAAGAGCCCCTTCCATGGTTTCCCTACCCAGGACAAATCCACCTTGCCCTAGGGAAATAATATGAGGAATAAGATGTTGAATCCTAAGATATATGGCTTTGGTAATAATCTTATAGGATAAATTGCATAAAGATATTGGTCTAAAATCTGCAAAAGTTTGGGGATCCCTCAATTTTGGAATGATAGAAATATTTGTAGTGTTAAAATATTTCATCATGGATTTAGACCTTCTAGATTCTTTCACAGCCTCCCATAAATCCCAACCAATTATATTCTAGCAACTTTGATAAAACAATGCAGAAAAACCATCTGGCCCAGGAGCTTTGTCAAGCAGAAAAGAAAAGACAACTTTACAAATTTCCTGAATAGTAAAGGGAGCCAACAGAATATCATTATCCTATTCTTAACCAATTTTGGAATGGAATCAAGGAGTTCATCAACTTGTGATGCAGTAGGAGAAGGGAAAACATTAGGAGCAAGAAGATTCTTGAAAAATTTGACACCTTCATTTTTGATAAGATTTTCATTAGTCAGAAGGGTAACAGAGGTATCTTTGATATGATAAATTGTACTATTAGTTCTTTTTTGCTTGGCTGAGTTGTGAAAATACTTAGTATTTCTATCCCCATCTTGAAGCCATAATTCTCTAGATTTTTGTCTCTAGTACATCTCTTCTCTAGAACACAATTCCTCCCATTGTTCCTGCAAATCTTTTTGAGAAGAATATGTTTCTTCATTCATGCCCTCTTGGATGATCTTCTTATATACTTCTTCAAGTTGATCTTTGACTATGACCTTTTGATGAAACACATTTTTGAAAACTTTTTGGTTCCAAATTCGAATTTGAGACTTGATATATTTCAATTTCATTGCAAACTGATGCATTTTTTGACCTTCTAATGGAACTTCGTTCCACCATTGTTGAATATTGTGTAAAAAACTTGGATGTCTTAGCCACCTGCTTTCAAATTTGAAAGAAGAATGAAAGTGTTGGTTAGTACAATTGTTATTGCAATTGAGATTTAATGAAATAGGAAAATGATCAGAACCTGGCAAGGTAAGGATTTTTGAAGAAATATCTGAACAGCTCATCTTCCAATCTTTAGAAAGAAGAAATTTGTTTAGACGAGCAACGATATTTGCAAATCTAGATCTCTTATTAGACCAGGTAAATACTCCATTATTTGGGTGAACATCCATCAAATTGTTATTATCCACGAAAGCATTAAAATCTTGTAGAGTTTTAGATGGGGGGATAATTCCACCAATTTTTTCTGATTGATCTAAAAGAGCATTGAAATCACCTCCAATAACTACTAGCTACTGATCTTGTAGTTGAAGAGAATGTGTGATAGACACCCATAAACAAGCTTTATCCAAGGTTGAAGCAGGTCCATATACATTAATCAGGATAAAAGAAATATCAAATATAGTTATATGAATCAGCTGCCAATTACTTTCTTGGTGAAGGAGCTGAGAGTTAATTGTGAGAGGATTCCAAAAAATTGCTAAACCTCCAGAAGCACCCAAACCATGCATATGATATGCTTTCCATTTTTTCCAAGATGCAGTGATTTTATCAAACTTATTTTGGGTCAATTTGGTTTCCTGAAATAAAATAATATCTGCCTGCAAAGAATCAATGACTTGTTTGATTCTTTGTCTCTTGTCAGAGGCATTTAAACCTTTGACATTCTATGAGATAATCTTCATTGATGATAAGGAGAACACCTAGTTCTCCTTGTTGATCTTCTAATAACAGTGAAACTATCTTCCAATGTAGTTTGAATACCTGCAGTAATTTCTGACTTAATTTTGGAACCCTTCCGTCTACCTCTAGCCTTTGGTGTTTTAGCAAGAGGAGCTATTGTAGACAATGTTTGAAAGATAGATAAAGGCTGAATTTTAAAGCTATCTTGCATCTGAGAATCTTGAGACTGAGATTCTAGATGAGAGAAAATTGTAGATTTTTTCACTAATTGATATATATTGGTCTCTAATCCCATGGAATCTTCTACCATTGAATTAACAATTCCAACACCAGAATCCTGGGGAAAGTTGTTAATAACTATTTGATTGTCAAATTGGTTAAGATTTGTCTGCTGATCAAGAACTTGACATGGAATAAATTGCTTTGAGAATTTCATTTTTGGAATAAATTGATTCCATGTCAGGCGCTTGATCAATAGATAACTCTTAACCAATTTGACAATCAAATAGTTATTAACAACTTTCCCCAGGATTCTGGTGTTGGAATTGTTAATTCAATGGTAGGAGATTCCATGGGATTAGAGACCAATATATATCAATTAGTGCAAAAATCTATGATTTTCTCTCATCTAGAATCTCAATCTCAAGATTCTCACATGCAAGATAGCTTTAAAATTCAGCCTTTATCTATCTTGCAAACACTATCTACAATAGCTCCTCTTGCTAAAACACCAAAGGCTAGAGGTAGATGGAAGGGTTCCAAAATTAAGTCAAAAATTGCTGCAGGTATTCAAACTACATTGGAAGATAGTTTCACTATTATCAGAAGATCGACAAGGAGAACTAGGTGTTTCCCTTGTCATCAATGAAGATTATCTCATGGAATGTCAGAGGTTTAAATGCCTTTGATAAGAGACAAAGAATCAGACAAGTCATTGATTCTTTGCAGGCAGATATTATTTTATTTCAGTAAACCAAATTGACCCAAAATAAGTTTGATATACATGATGGATTACTTTTTCATATTGGTCACACATGTGTCCCTAGTGAAGAAAGAGAGAAACTGATATGGGAAGCACACTATAGCTGGGTGGTAGGACATTTTGGTATTGGTAAGACTACTGCAATTCTCCAAAAGTATTTCTATTGGTAAAAAATGAAACATGATATATTTTTATATATAAAATCTTGTGTTGCATGTGCAATTGAAAAACCTACAAATCATAAATTGGATCTCTATCTACCATTACCTATCCATGATAAACCATGGAATTTTATTTCAATGGATTTTATGTCCAGGCTTCCAAGTAGCAGAAGGGCAAATGATTGTATATATGTGGTGGTCGATAGATTTTCTAAAATGGCTATCATCGTGGCTTGTAAAAGAATGATTTTAGCAGAGGAGACTGCTAAACTATTTTTTGAACATGTTTTGGTTCATTTTGGGTTGCCAAAAAGCATAATTTCTGATAGAGATAACAAGTTCCTTAGTAATTTTTGGTCTTCACTATGGGCTAGAATGGACACAAAGTTGACAAAGTCTACAACATTCCATCCTCAAATAGATGGCCAAACAGAGGTAGTCAATAGAATGATTATCCATATTCTTTGAATGTACCACTCCAAAAACCCACGTACATGGGATGAGAGCTTGCCTTAGGTGCAACATAGCTACAACTATGCACTCCACACTACTATAGGACATAGTCCATTTGAGGTTTGTCTTGGGTATCGACAATTGGAACCTATAGATGTAGTGCTACCTATATTTCAATCTAGTTAGCCACTAAATACTGGAAAGGATGCAGATAAAGCAAACAAATTTATTCAAAAGATCAAATAGTTATATCAACAAGTTCATGATATTCTAGAGTAGAGAAATAAGAAGTATAAGGAAAGACATGATCAACATAGAACTCTCCATCATTTCCAGATTGGTGACAAGGTTTGGCTACACCTTCAAAAGGATTGCCTCCAAGGACCTAATAGAAAATTTTGTCTTATTTGATATGGCCCATAGACCATTAAGAAACAAGTTGGTGAGAATTATTTTCAACTTGATTTGCCACTATTTTTGGGATTACATCGAACTTTCAACGTAGAATTTTTGTGACCTTATTTTCCTCCATTATTGGACATCTTTGAAGTTGTTGAACATATTCATGCTACCAAACTAAGTCCATCCACTACTACTCCATTACAGTGCGATCATGTCACGAAAGTCATGCTGAAATCTTTGAGAAATTAGAAAATTCCTCTATATAGGGTGGTTTGAGATGGTCAATTCTCTCATCAAGAAAAGTGGTTAACCAAGGAACAAATTGAAGCACAATTCCCTCATCTATTGTAGAAGATTGATGTAATGGGGCCCATTGCCTCTTAAGGGGGGACAAATGATCTATATTATACATAAGATCATATGTTTGAAACTATTTTTTTCATGTTTTAAAATTTTTTTTCTAGGTCTTTTCATTTGGCTTTCTCAAAGGTCTTCTACTCAAAATTCAAGTTGAAACTTTCATTGATACATAAAACTAGGTAGCCAAAGGCTCACTATTTTAGGGGCTAAAATTAGATTTTTAGTTCTTCTTTCTAATGGTGTAAGTGGTTTCAAATTCTGAGCTCTAGGTCAAAAGTTATGACCCCAACAAGTTGGGGTAATTAAACACCTAGTTTTAATTAGTTTTAGTTAAATATTGTTATTTTTATTATAGCCAAATATACATTTTAAATTCTTGGCTATGGTGACTTTTGATATTCCATCATTGTATATATTCTTTCATTTTAAAATAAGATGATGGCTTTTGGTTTGCATACAACTCTCTTTCGAGTTTTTTGCAAGTTTTCCAAAAATTGAACATTGATATCGTAGGTATTTGATTCTCACTAGATATTATGTTTCAGCTCATTTCTTAAAATCAGATCATCAAAGCTAAAGCTCAAGAGGGAGAAACACTCCCATCCATACTAGATTTCCTAGGTGTAGGATGATCATAAGGTTCTAGTTAGTGAACAATGTTTGGTGAAGTTTAAGATTGGGAGTTACCATGACAAGGTTCTTTGTGACATCTAAATGAGGTCCTATGTGTATCATCTTAAAATGAAAACACTTCCATGTTAAGAGAATTTAACCCTCCAATTAAGTGGTTTGGGGTCATGTCAAGCACCTTTAATGGGTTTTTTCATGGATCTAGATGTTTTCCCCTTGTTCTACTTCTCTTTCTCTATTTCTAGCCTATTTCTGACAAACTGCTCTATGAAATTAAGGACTTTGGCCTTTGGGTCAAGGATGACCTTCTGGGTCAAGGTTAACCTCAACCCTAACCTAGGTCAAGGATGACCTCAACCATGATCTAGGGCAAGGTGGACATCGTCCCCAACCCCAGGTCCTATTTTCAAATTTTGGGAGTTTCAAGATCTTGGGCTATGAAAAATTTCTTTTCCCACTTCTAGGTCAGTTGTTTTGGGTTCCAGAATAGTAGATTCTTAAATTAATTTTAATCTAGGTCTATTCCTAGGGGTTAAGGTTAAATGGGATTTAATGCTCCCATGTTAGCCTTCTCTAGGAGCTTTCCATAGATATCTATATAGGAAAGCCTTCTTCCCTCATTTTGACATCTACCTTTTTCTTACATCCATTTATTATACAAGGAAAGAACCTAACAACACATCCACTATCTATTAGAAACTATCTACTTTTCAAGATCAATCAAGCATTCAAGTTCTCCATTGAAGATCAAGGATTGAAGCATTCAAGCCTTTGAAGGGATATGGTTCAAGCATTCAAGATTCATCATTCGAAACCCTAGATCTAGCCATCATGATGGTGTGATCTTCTTTCAAGATCTTTTGTTCTTCTTCAATATTTATTTATACATCTTTCAAGGTGGATTCTAAGCATACAATCATGGAGGTTTTGATTTTCATTTGTTAATGTTGTGTTCAAGCTTTTATATCAATATACTTATTTACATTTTGAATATAATTGCATATCTATTGAGTATCATAGCTTCATTGTTAGATTTACTTCTACTACTTGCTAGCATTCTCTATTTCAACTCAATTATTAAGGTTGATTCCAAACTAGGGTTTGACTAAGGCAAACCACTCATCCAAAAAAAAACCAATTTTCTTGCAAATACATGTGTGGAATAACAAATTAGAGAGCAGATTTGGATATCCTTTTCACCGAACTTGTGAGATTCGTGAACATAAATTTCATTGGAGAAGTGCAGGTCAAAGTCAACTTTTTAGGGTACAATTGTGCCTTGGGGTAAGATTGTGCCTTTCCAATAGGGTCAAGGTCAACCTCCCTTTCAAAAGGCAAAATATTTCTAGGTTTTCTTTGTCTCAACATTTTTGGTCCAAAACAAGTTGTAGATTTTCTAGAAACTACATATAGACATCAGAAAACAACATTTTTAGATTCAAGGTGAGTATTTTTCTTTTATCTATTTTAGGTTTTTGGCACATACTCTCCCATAATAGAAAGATCACACATAACCACCTTGTTTCCCCTTATTTTTTATCACTTGATCCATTTTTGCATTGAACACCTTCTTGTGTTTAATCAATTTTGATCATTCCTTTCGAAAATTAGAGTTGGAAAGAGGGTTTCCATTTTCTTTTTATTCATTTTGGTGAACTTGACATGCTTACCCTCTTATTTTTTGTGGAACTAGATGCCCTATTATGTTTTGTAGTGTTATATTTCATTTCATATTTTTTAGGTCTTTTCTTGCATTAAGATTAGATTTAGTTTATGCTCTTTCATTTTAAATTTCAAAAATACAAAGAAATCTATATATTTCATAAAATACAAAAACATTTCTTGCATTTTTTTACTATGAATATTATGGAGATGCTTCGGTGTGTGGTTATGTTTCTTATTTCTCTTCTTTTAGCATCTCTTTACCATAATTACAATGTTTATGAGAATATCATTCATTTTATTATGTTCATGATCTTTCATTTTATTATTGCTTGTACTTTTGTGAATTTGACTAATACTAGTCATTCTGTTGAAAACAATTGATTAATTGTGTATTGTCTTTGATGTTACACAAAATGTCATATCATTAACAATCAGTGTATTCTGAGCTCAGTCAGGCATTGAAGATAAGTTTCTTGTTTCTATCAAGCATTCTAGAGTTTGCCAATTTCGAAAGACAATGTCTATTGAGCTCACTCGAGTGACAAAGAGAAGTTCAAAGAAGTTGAGTGTTAACCAAGCTCACTTAGTTAATGAAGGAAATGTTGGATGGAACTAGTGTTAATTAAGCTCATTTAGTTACCAAATGAACTTTGTGAATATGTAGTGTTAATTGAGTTCACTTGGTTAACACAGGATAATCATTTCTAAGTTAGTGTCAATCGAGTAGGGTTGGCTAAAGAAGGATTTTCTTATTTTGGCATATTTGGTTTAATTAATTTGATTTTTAGTTCTATACAACTAAGGAGATGAATATTACGTATTCTAAGTTGTATTCAAGATGACTTGATAATGTGTAAGATATAAATATAAAATCAAGTTGAGGATTGAAAGTGTGGAACATAATAGATGATTTGAAGATGCTTAGAGGAAGCGAGTTAGAAGGATAAGAAAAATATCCTTGTTGAGATGCAAAGATACATTCAACCAGGAAGGATCAAGTATACAAGCTAGAATTGAGATCTGTAATCAAAAATTTATTTGCATTAGAAACTAGGTCATCTCATTATTATTTTCTAACAATTGTAGCAGTGATCTAAATCTCTTAACATAGTTGGATTAATAGCTATTTGTAAATCCTCTAACAAGGTGACATTTCTAGATTGAAGTGTCTAAAGAGCTCTAATAAGGCCACTCCTAAGAGGGTGATCAAATCCTCTAACAAGATCACACCTAATAGTGTGTTTTGTAACCTTTAATAGGGTTGGCTCCTAATAGGGCTCACTTCAGGATAGTGAAAATCAGTAACTAGTTGCAATCAATGATTTTTTCCAAATTGGGTTTCCACATTAAATCTTGGTGTCAATTATGTTCATGCTATTTCTTTTATATATTTTCAAATAAGTTAATAAGGATAATCATAGATAATATCTTAAGAATTCATGTTAGGTATTTATTGAGTTATTTCAATGTTTTCTGAGTTATAACATTTGCTAGTGTAAACCGAGTGCATATGTGTTTACTCAGTTACAATAGGATACAATTTAATTAGAGTTTTGATTTGTATTGAAATATAAGGGATCTAGAAGATTTATTTTTGTGGTAACTAATTCACCCCTCCCCTCTCAGTTACTCCTCTTATATTTCCAACACTTTCTACATTCTAATCTTTTCTTAAAGATTCATGTGGTAGACTTGTTGTTCTTTTGGATTATGTGAAGGATTCAGTAGATGATACACCATCTCATAATATTCCTAATCTAAATCTTATTATTCCTAATATGATACTTAATTCTCCATCTCCTATCCCTAGTTCTTCTCATACTTTGCGGAGGTTCAAGCTATAGTTCAGGATACAAATGTGCAAGACTTCTTTGATTTACCTTCTCCTTTGATTCATGATGATATTAAGGGAAAGGGTAAAGACACTTCTTTAAAACCTATTATTCTGTCTTATACAACCTTTTCTAATGAGCATGATAAAAAATCATCTCCTATAGAAGATTTACATGATATGTACACAACAAGATATACAATGATCACTAAACAAGCTTATAAAGGTTTAGGGCTTGGAGTTAATGAGCATGGTATTAAGTATCCCATTCATATACCTTCTAAACCACATTTGCATGGTGTTGGTTTTTTGAAATCTCAAATTAAAGAAGGTGACGTTAATCATCATCCTCCTCTTCATAAGCTTCTTCCTACACCTACTTTAGATAACTATGATATTCGTCAAGAGGTGGGTAAATAGTGTATGTTGAATTAATGAATTCCAAAAAATAAATCTTTAAACCTATACTGAAAGACATATTATCCAAGTATAAATGTCCTTTTCATTATCGTAATACACACTTATTTATTGATTGTAGACATTTTAAATTTTATGCTCGTGAATGAGTTGCTTTAGGAATTATATCTTATTCTCGTGTAGTTTTATAATTTCTTCATAATTTTGATATAGGGGATTCCCCTCTTGTTGATATAATATAGATCACTTCTCCTCTTGTCTCTGGATTGGGAGGTAAGAAGTGTACTTTCATCTAGTCCCTTAGGATCCATTAGGCTTTTAGGATATTTTGTGCCTTGAGCTTAATCGACATTCTTTCTATCTCTCTATGGTTTTGTTTTATGTTTCTAATTATTCATAGAGTCTATTCAAGATATATTCTCTATGACATTTGTTTTGAAAAGGTCTTCCTTGTCTTCCTTCCTTAGGGGAAAGATTCTTCCTTCTTTCTCTTTGTCTAGGGAACTATTTTCCTTAGCTTAGTGGTACTTATTTATATTTTAATATTATTTCCTTATATTGAGAAATATTTTGACTATGGATAATCTTTTTATATGAGAGGTTTTTGTCCTAGATCATCACCTCTTCTTTATGTTGCAAATTATGTTTGTTATAAACTCTTACACATTCTTTGGTGTTAGAGTTGTTGTCCTCATTCCAAAGATTCCTTTTCCTCTTCCTTGAAGGGGGCTTGATGATTGAATCTTTGTTCCCATTTGATTTGAAAGATGATATTTTATCTAAAAGCACTCCTCTATGGTGGGGGTCTTTTTGATAAGATTTCTTTCTTTGAGGACCCTTTTTCCATTAGTAACATATTCTTTTCATGATTATCTATACTCTTGAATGTAGGGATCAATATCCCTTGTTAGGAATATATTGTACATTATTATTAACATGATATCTCCTTTTGAAGTAGGTGTCCTCTTCCTCTTCCTTATCATGTCTAGTAGACAACCATGATAAGGAGGGGGCATATATTGTACTATGATTTTTATTTAATCTTGGAAGGTAACACACATAAGTTGTTAAATCCTAAACATACATACATTTTTCCATTATATATATATATATATATATGTGCTAAATCCTTTGAAGGTAATGCACATAAGTTGCTAAATCTTGAAGTGACACAAATTGCTAAATCCTCTGAGGGTAATGCAAATAAGTTGCTAAATCCTAAAGAGATACACACCTTTTCAAACTTTTAATATGCTAAATCTTTCAAAGGTCACACACATAAGTTGCTAAATCCCAAGAAGACATGTATTTCATATTCATAGTGATACAAGAAGGTGGATCTATGAGTATTCTAGAAGCGACTAGAAGACACATTTAAATTGTAAGCACATTTTATGGGTGAAATATTAGGTTTGGCCACCTGTTTGGCTCTCCCTCTCCTTTGGTGATTCATGATAAGGTGGACATATTACTGGGCAAGGTAATCACTTCTTCTTTTCTTCCTTTTTCACTTTCATACTAGTAGGATTGGATCATGAAGCTATGTTATTTATACTGTTTCTCTTATCTTTCTTATGTAATCACTTATGTTTTTAGCATAGCATTCCAAATATGATATTAGTGTGAGAAATATTTTTTTATCTTATGCTAGTTGATTTTTGTTTGTTTGTACTAACCCCTTTATGTTGCTTTTGCACTCTCATGTGTGTATGTTGAGTTAGAATCCTTAGCCTGGGGGCTTACAGCCTTAGTCAAGTCTTATTTTATCTCGTTATGAATTCACATGGATCTCTTCTTTCTTCTCTTCCTTTACCAAGAGTTTGCATTGAATCCATACTTTTGCTAAAGTGGGGGTGTAATGTATCATCTTAAAATGGAAGCACTTCCATGTTAAGAGTGTTTATCCCTTTGAGTAAGTGGTCTGGAGTCTTATCAACTGCCTTGAATGGATTTTTGCATGGATCTGGATGTTTTCCCCCTATTCTGCTTCTCTTTCTCTATTTCTATCCTATTCCTGACTAATTGCTTTGTGAAATTGAGGACTTTGGACTCTAGGTCAAGGTTAACCTTGATCTTGACCTAGGAAAATGATGACCTCAACCCTAGCCTAGGGTAGGGTTGACCTCATCCTTGACCCTAGGTCCTATTTTCAAATTCTGGGAGTTTCAGGATCTCAGGCTTAAGAAAGTTTCTTTTCTCGCTTCTGGGTCAACTATTTTGGGTTTTGGAATGGTATACTCTTTAATTAAATTAAATCTAGGTCTATTCCTAGGGGTTAAGGTTAAATGGGATTTAATGCTCCCATTTCAGCTTTCTCTAGGAGTTTGTGCCCTAGATCTCTATATAAGGAAGCCTTCTTCCTTCATTTTGACATCAACCTCTTTTCACATCTACTTATTATATGAGAAAAGAACCTAAGAGTGCATCCACTATCTATGAGAAGCTACCTACTTTTCAAGATCAAGCAAGCATTCAAGTTCTCCATTGAAGATCAAGGATTGAAGCATTCAAGCCTTTGAATGGATTTGGTTCAAGCATTCAAGATTCATCATTCAAAACCCTAGATCTAGCCATCATGATGGTGTGATCTTCCTTCAAGATCCTTTTTTTATCTTCAAGATTTATTCATACTTCATTCAAGGTGGATTGTAAGCATACAATCATGGAGTTTTTGATTTGCATTTGTTAATGTTATGTTCAAGCTTTCATATCTATATACTTGTTTACATTTTGAATACAACTGCATATCTATTGAGTATTATAGCTTTATTGTTAGATTTACTTCTACTACTTGCTAGCATTCTCTATTTCAATTTTATTATTAAGGTTGATTCCAAATTGGGATTTGACTAAGGTAAACCCCTTATCCAAACAACAAAACCATTTTTCTTGCAGATACATGTGTAGAACAACAAATTAGAGAGTGAATTTAGATACCCTTTTCATTGAATTTTCAAGATCAATGAACATAAATATTGTCGAAGTAGTGTAGGTAAATGTTGAATTTTTAGGGTACAATTGTGCCCCAAGGTAAGATTGTGCCTCACCAATAGGGTCAAGGTCGACTTCCCTTCAAAAAGATAAAATATTTCTGGGTTTTCTCTGTCTTGACATTTTTAGTTTGGAATAGGTTGTAGATTTTCCAAAAACTACATGCAAACATTAGAAAACAACTTTTTTTAGATTCAAGGTGAGTATTTGACTTTTATTTATTTTAGGTTTTTGGTACATACTCTCCCATAATAGAAAGATCACACATAACCCCCCATTTCCCCCTATTTTTCATCACTTGATCCCTTTTTGCATTGAACACCTTCTTGTGTTTAAACAATTTGGATCATTCCTTTTGAAAATTAGGGTTAGGAAGAGGGTTTCTATTCTCTTTCTATTCACTATGTAAGTAATAGTTTAGTTGGAATTTATTTTAGAGAAGCTCAAAAAGTCAACCCAATTAATCTTTTGTGTAGGGTATATAGGAAGATGTTTGGGTTGGGTAAAATATACTATCATTATGTTTGTTATGTATGTGACTAGTTGATGCAATTTCAAAAGAAAAATCACCAAAAAAGGGAAGAGTAGAGATGGAGTTGGTTGATGGTGTTGAACTTCAAAGGAGCTGAAATGGAAACGAAGTTTAAGTATTAGTTAGTTCACTTATTAGATTTGTTATCCTAAATATTTTTCTTTAATAGTTACTAAAATAATGTGGACAACGGGTTCATTTGTCTTCCTATCAAACCTCTAATAGAGCCATAACCTTTAGACAAGGATTCAAGGTCTCTTGATAGGGATATATCCTCTAACAAGGACTCTTGTACTAATTACATTATATTTGGTTCCTAACAGGGTCACATATTTTCACAATAAACTTTTATATTAGTATAGTATCTTATGGGTGCCATCCCTACTAGTATTTTTCCTTGATCAAGGGTTTTCCTAGTTAACAAATCATTGTGTCATTGTGCATGTTTTCTCTTGTTATTGATCATTATTTTTTTATTGAAGTTGAAATTAATTTTCATTTGTACACAACTGATCCCCCCCACCCCAAGCTCAATTATATAGGAAGACTTTACTTTCTGACAATACCTTCTTGTAAATTAATTACTTTTGAATTCCCATAACAAACAATTGGTTTTATTTCAAATTATAGAGAAAAACATGTAGCTCATTTTCTTGAGGTTTTGTTGAGTGGGAAAAATGAAAATTTAAATTTTATTTAATTCCAATTCCAATTGCACATCTTGAGGTGGAATTAACAAATCCTCATTTTAGACCAAAATGGGAATTTGAAACTCATAGTCCAATTCTAGTTTGATGCATCCACACTGAGGTTTTAATATTTTAGATTTTATTTCTACAAATTATGGTTCAACTCCCCAAAGAATAATTAGATATTCCAACCTCAAAGAATATGAGGTAAATAAGAACTAAGAATAAAATGAATCAAGGTATTGAGTTGGTCTTTGTGGAATATTTTTTTCTATTAGATTGGATAAAATGAAATAATAAGTAGGTTTAAAGATATGAAATTGAACAACAATAAGCATAAAGAATAGCCTATAGATAATTTATGAAAACTCCAAGTGAAAATGTAGAAAAAATAATTATAAAGGAATATATAATTGTAATTTAGGACTGAAAATGTTGGACTGTTTGCATAGGTGATCTAGTCCTAGTGATGTTTGGTGCAAATATCTTCAATTGATATTGATTAAGAATGTCATTTTTACCATCTCCTAAAGTTTTTTAGGGAAAAGTGATAGGTTATTATAGTAATGTTGGAAATAATTCTTTAAATGTATATTGTCATTGATGTTTACACAAATGTCAGTATTAATTGAGCAATGTAGACTTTGCAATATTAACCTTGTATATCTCAATATTAATAAAGTAGTCAGGTAATGAATATTTTCTAGTATTAACTGAGTAGTTGGTTACTAAAAGGGTTCATTCTTGCAGTATTGAGTGAGTGATTGGGTATCAAAGAAGTGCAGTATCGACTAAGTAGTCAGACATTAAAGAAGTCACAGTGTCAACCGAGTGTTTAGTCTTAGTGTTGATCGAGTGACAATATAATTTAATTTTCAAATATTTTATTATTTGAGGCTGACTATTTGGATGTATATTGATGCTTTGGAAGGGTATTCAAGTTGACTTGTCCTATCTTATAATTTATAAGAAAGGTAAATATGTGAGGATAATATGTGAAACAAATGGAACGTGAAATAGATGGATATGTGAGCAAAGGCAAGGCAAAGAAGGAAAGTGTGGAAGATAAATTGCATAGAACATATGATCAAGAAGGATCCATAGGTCAAGGTAGAACAAAGATATGAATATGAAAAGATAGTTGTGTTGGTATGTTTACCATTGCACTTAAAGATAAAGCTTTTAATGAATGTCACAAACACCAAACTTACCCAGATCCATGAGAGGTAGTTAAGGTATGTTATAAACCTCGAAGGAGGTGCTAACTAGCAAGTCAACAATGTTACCCTTAGCATCAACTGAGGGTTCCACACTGACAGAATGAAAGAGACCACTTGAGATTCAAAATTGTGACCCAAGGCTCTGATACCAATTGTTGGTATGTTTGCCATTGCACCAAAAGCTCAAGCTTTCAATGAACATCAAAAAACAATACTTACTTAGATCTATGAGAGGTGGTTAAGGCATATTGTGAACCTCGAAGGAGATGCTAACCACCAAGTCAAGAAATTGCATCATAAATCAAGTCAAATTGTTGTTTCTTTCTACCCATTGTAGTAGTAAAAAAATCTCTTAATAGAGTTGACTTAACAATCATTTTGTAAATCCTCTAACAAGGATACATTTCAAGATTGAAGAGTTTGAAGACCTCTAACCAGTCCACTCCTAATAGGGTGATCTAAATCCTCTAAGAGGGTCATACTTAACCATATGTTTTGTAACTTTTAATAGGGTTGGCTCCTAATGGGGGTCACTTTAGAAGAGTAAAAATTATTGCGACTAGTTGCAAGGTGGCTTTTCCCAGATTGGGTTTTCACGTTAAATCTTGGTGTCATATGTGTTTATGTTATTTACTTATGCTTTATGTTTCTACAACTAAGTTAGCAAAGGATAAAATAGTTTAATGAATCTTAAGATTGCTTTGTTAATCAACCTTTAGTAAAATTCTAGTGTTAACTAAGCTATTTAGTATTGCATGTTTGGTGGAATTTTGTATTGACATCTAAAGGACAAGGATTTGTTTTTGTGGTAACTGATTCACCGCTCCCCTCTTATTTACTCTCTTATATTTCCAATGGAAGAGGACAATGATTTATTTTTGTGGTAACTGATTCGCCCCTCCCCTCTCAATTACTCTCTTACATTTCCAACAAGTAATTACATAAGAAGTAAATAATTGTAACATCTAGATTTGTTGTATTTTTCAATTTTTTTCTCTTTGTCTCAATTTTCTCTTCCTAGGTTATTAACTTTTCTATCTTAAATCTGAATAGTTGCACATGGTAAGAAGGAAAAGTGGTGTTAGGTTGTATAGGGTGTTACATGAGTCAAGTCTTGGGAGGATCCAACCTTCTCAACAATGATGATGTATGAAATAAACCTTGAATTTGAAGTCAAAAATGGTGAATTGTCAATCTAATGCCCTTTTTATGGATTCTTCTTTATTGAAAGGTTGATTATGTTTAGAAGTGAGCTCATTCATATTTTCACTCATGGGGAAAATATACAAACTTGATCATGAGATATCCTCCTTCACTATCTTGAAAATGACTAAAATGCTTGCTTAATGAGAGATTGGATTCTTTGTTGTATAATATTCAAATGAGGGGTGTGATGCCTCATTTTATAATTAACCTCACTATAAATGTTGACAATTTTGATGGAAGATGACATAGGTAGCACTTTTCTTCTCACCAATTTCTAATTGCTAGAGGTTTCAAATTTAGGTTGATTTTTCTTGGACCATGTTTCCTAGCACCATAGTATCTTGGATTGCACCATAGTCCACTAAGACAAGGGTGTTATGCACCTAGGGGACCCAAAAAGGAGCTAAAATTCTTAAACTAGGCACTAAACTTAGTAAGACTAGTTAGATTTGAGGGCATGGAAAGAGGAGCACTAATGTGATCACTAAATGAAATTGTGAGGACATAATTAACAACAATATAGTATATATTTGGTTTTAGTTAAAGATCTTTCTACTGATGATTTTTGGATATATATATATATATATATATATTAATGAGTATTATTTATATATTAATTTGAAAGGGAATTCATAATTTGTCTAAATACATTGATCAATTAAATAATTGACCTAGATAAACAAATTTAAATTTATAAATTAAACTGTTAAAACTAAAATGAAAAGCAAATAGAATTAGTTATATAAATATTAGTCAAGAGTATGTATCCTAAAAGAAGAAGAAGTTTGCAATCAAATTTCATTCAAGGAATTAGATGTCCAGTTAGTAAAGGAGTGAGAGAGGGAATATAGAATTAATAGAATGCTCCTTATGGGAAGAGAAGAAGTTGGGATATTTTTCTAGTTGTATCTCTAAACAACGGAAGATCGAGCAAAAGGTTTTGGAATGCTACATGAAATTATTGGAACCTTGAGAGGTGATGGTTAACAAAATCAACAATCTAGAAAATCACAGATACCAAGACAAGTAGCTTTGGATAAATGAATGAATAAAGTACAAATAATCTCAAAACCACTCATTAGATTCATATCCTCTCTCATTGATAACAATGCTTCTGAAAAATAAGGTTTCCTAATTAATATTTATGGATTTCTTCATTAAATTGACGAGGGACTATACATCTAAGATAAAATGCTAAAAAATAAGGAAATGGGATTAATTTAATATCAAATCCAAAAGGAATTATCATGATGAAGTCCCCTAATGTGAAGAAGAAGATATAATTGTTTTTGATGAATAGGTATTTTCTATTATAAGATAATTAAGTATTGCTATTTACAATAAAAAAGTCAAAGGAAATAGAGTCACTCCATGAGAGTCAAATAAGAGGACCCTGGAAAGATAACAAAAAATCATAAACATGGGAAAAGCCTAAAAATAATAGGATACTTCTTTAAGTGACTAAGGTAGTACCTAAAAAAGAAAAAGATCTTGATCACCTTTTTTACACCATGCGTTAGTTGGGTCAGGATTAGAGTCTAGAAGGGACCAACCTTCTTCAATTCTATATTCTTATTCTCCTTTGCAAGAGAAACAACTAAATCCAACCATAGGAACCACTTAGAGGATGTGAGCCAACTAGAATATGATCATCTAGAGCCACCTAGAGAAGAAGGAACCACATTATCAACAGGACAAGTATTGGTAGAACCACTATAGGCTAGTAATAGGAAAAATGTCTTCCCCTACTAGAAATTTGATAAGGGGATTAGCACTATGATGTTTCTGAGAGAAAGGTAAGGGAACTACAACCACATCGATCACCACATGGTGTATCGATTGCCAAAGATAGAAACACCCAATGAAACTTTGACAACCATACATGAGACATTTCTCCAATGCTGAAGTAACTCCTACAAGTGGGTTGCTTTATTTTCTTGAAGTTGAATTTTCATCAAAGCATAATGAAAATAATATGCTTTAACATAGATAGAAACATTAATATCAAGATAGTTGTTAGTAAAGAACACTAAATTCCCATTTTTCCATAGATTGGAAATAATCTCCATAGTAAATGCATGCCACATCTACAAAGATTTTAGGGGAAGTTTATGAAAATATCCAAACAAGATCATATCCTAGGAGAGAGGTTCTGATCTCAAAAACCAAACAGAATCATAAATCCAAACACAATACTACTAAGCTCTTCTGTAGTGATAGAAAATATGATTGCAAGTATTAGGTTTCCCATAAAAAGGAAAGCAAGAATTTGACAAACCAACATGATGATGAAAAGAGCCCAAAGGAAAACCTTAGAAAAAAATAGACTAGGAAAAATGAGAATCCTTAGGCTCTAAAATTGTAGACCAGACCATGAGAAACCTGTGTCTCTAGGTGGAGTGAAAAACACAAGTGTTATTGTCTATTTAGGGTGGGTAGAATAGATAAGTGAGGAAACATATAATGGTAGTCCATCTTGGTCTTGTAATTAAAAATCAAAGTGCATATAAACCACCACCAATGTTTTGATTATGAATTAGTAAAATAAATTCCATTCTTGTGAATAATATTAAGAGGTAGTACTAAGACCACTCGGTCTAGCATTTCTCATTCTGTGAAATGAAGACTAAATTGAGCCTAGATATCTTCCTAAGTGGAAAGTCATATGGAAGCACAGGTAAAAAACATCTCTCAAAGTAGGAATGTCATGTTTATGAAAATTTAGAGCATGAAGTCTAGGAACTCTAGACAAAGGAAATCCCTATGAATGAATTAATGAAGACCTCCAAATATTGTGTTGGTTAAAAGAGAGGTGATCATGAAAATCAGGCCCATCCTTGACAAAGTCAATTTTGACAAAAAAAAAAACATTCTTTTCAGTGGTGAGCCCATTTCATACATTCTGAGATAGAAATAGTTTTATATGAACATGACTTGATAAAAATAGAATGCTTTTATCAAAAAATAAGAGGAAGGATATGACATATCTTAAGGTCTAGGGAGTTGTCAATGATCTTGCAGGAGACATTGAGAAAAGTGATGGATCACCAATTAAATATGTCCTTTGGATCCATTACCTTATGAATGAATTTCATATTCCCTTTATTGATGAGATGACCCAAGGATTAAGCATTAAAAGCCTTGAGGTAGACCTTATGAAGGCCAAGACCCAACAAGGCCAAACAAATTTGTAGAATTCACAAGTGAAACCATCACACCTAGGATATTTTTATCATCCATGGAGAAAAAAAATTCTATAGGATCCTCAGATGTTAACATTTGATTTCCAATTTTTTTTGAATCTTAGATCCAAGAAGGAACAACTATGAGGCTATCCTTCAAATCTTGAGTTTGGTAGGGGATTTTCCCTACAAAGTGAACACCTTCTCATAATGCATGAAAAAGTATTGAATAGTATTTTATAGTTTAGAGAGGACTGTTTGGAAATATTTGATGCATTTAATTTTAGAACAAGAGTGAGGACCCTTGAGAGAAAGAAAGAATATTTTAGAGGCTTAATCACCCACTTTAATTCAATTAATTATGGTGTTAATCTAAGATATTCTAGCGGAGTGATGATCTATAACTTCCTTCTAATGGAATAGTTGAGAAATATTAACATGCAATTTAGGGGAAAAAGGATCCAAAGTCAAAGCTTCAACATAAACACATAGAATGTAATGCCCCTCTAACCCTATCAAAATGTTAAGGATGCCTTGAGTCATGACTAGAATACTTAGTAGGTTTTCCTCTAAACATTATTTCTAATTATTGTGTTCCTTAGTTTAGCTTGATAGTGATTTTTATGAAAAGGAAAGCGAATGTGACCTTATACAATTTACTATATGAAACCTTAAATATTATTAGCTTTAAAAAGTCTCATATAATCTATACAAATTTTCTTGTTTACCTTACGACCTTTTTATATCAATAAAAGTATTTATAGGACCTTGTAATCTAACTAGGACTAAGGAAATTAATATCAAGTTTAGATATATGGTTCTAACATATTAATAATTTAGAAATATATCTAACAAATGTCCTTGAACACTCTTTGGAGTTTTATTACAATGTTTAGATCCTATTTTATATCAAACATTTGATCATATTTCATATAATGCTTGTGTGATTCTCTAACAATACTTGTAGGAGATTAAAAGTAATGTTTAAATTTGTACCAAAGATCATGATTTATATTTTCATAGAATTTTGAATTAGTATTATGATTGGACATATTATAACTTCTTTTAATTCATGATTATTATTAAATTTTTAAGTTAACCAAACTAAGTCATTTGTGTCTACTCTACTTTGTGTGTCTTGTAGATGATGGAAGGTAGTTGTAGTCACTTATTTGCATGATCTACACAATTTTTCACTCCTTCCTTTCTTGTCGATGTATGTATTTATGTATATGTATTGTATATTGTTAGTCGATGATGTAGGTGTGTGTAGGTACTAGACATTGACTTCACCTGGCTACACCAATCTGAGCTACACAAATTTGAGTGTGCCTCAAAATAATTGAACTAGTTGTTGTTATAAAAATTAGATGTAACCATGATCAATATAGGACTCCTTCTAGCCTTAGAAATCTAATAGGATGGTCACACACACACACATACACACACATACACACACACACACGCACACGCACACACACACACACACACACACACACACACACACACACACACACACACACACACACACACACACACACACACACACACACACACACACACACACACACACACAGTTGCATACTTAATGTATTTAATTATCTATGTATGTTGTAAATTATATGTGAGTGATTATTTACTACACTTAGATATAAAGAGAAATTAAATAGAATATAGAAAATAAATTTATTGAAAGGGGTATATTAAATATAATAATTATTTAAAAGATTAGCAAATTCCCTAACATGAAAAGGATGGTTATAACATACACTCAAGATTAAAAAAAGTTAAGAAATATGTATTACCCATGTGAAAGAATATGAGATGATAGCATAAATACAATGATGGGCATAAAAAATAGTCTATAAAGCACCAAAAAGGGTATTTAAATTATTTTTGGATAATTTATCCATTATATACCCCTAAAATAGTGTTAATACACCTCTAATATGCCTAAAAAACTTGTAAAATAGTAGTTAATTACATAAACTCAGACAATTTTGAGATATATAATTATTCTTATTTAAAAGGGTTGTGTCTTTTCACCTAAAGGGATTTTAAAACTATTCAAATACACACACACACACACACACACACACACACACACACACACAGAGAGAGAGAGAGAGAGAGAGAGAGAGAGAGAGAGAGAGAGAGAGAGAGAGAGAGAGAGAGACTAATACATAGTGTAAATTTTATATATGAAGGGGGAGTATTCTTTAAAGGTAGAGGAGAGATTAGTTATACTTTTCATGGATATTTAATAGAGAAAGATCAATGAAATCTGAGGGAGAGTTTGTGAGTATAATCCTCTAGGATTTGTAGTTTTCTTTCCTTTTGGGGAGAGAGTTATATATGAGACATTAAAGGGTTGTGAGATGAATTTAGTACTCTAAAACTAATTCTTTTTCCATGGGGACTTGGAAAAGTGAAGAGGGTTTGAATGATGGATCTCAAATTGGATTTATTCTCCTTTTTGTCTAGTCTTTGCTCTTGCTTCCATTGAATCTTCATAGGACTTGAGGTATGGATTAAACTTAGTGACTCCTTTAATTATTTGATAGAATAAATATCTATTTATATTTTCTTGTGATTTATTATATGTGTACATTCAATTCCTAGATTTTAAGAAATATTGAATTCCTTTTTGTTAAAATTTATATGTATTTTCTTATGGTATTTAGCCATTAGTTTTTAGATATATGTTATTTTTTGATAGATTTTTTTTGGTAACTAGAAGCATGCAATATTTTATTTCGATATCTTTCATATGCTCTTCTCCCTTCTTTCTTGTACATACTACATGTTTTGATTACAATTTTTGGAATTATATATTCTTCTCCCTTATTTTATTAACTAGTTTGACATCTTTCTTAGGTTGTCATTCTCCAATTATTGTTTAAGATACTAGAGGCATACACAATTTTTATTTTATGCATAACATGCATATTTATTATTGAAAATTCTTGTAAAGCTATATGCTTGAAGTCTTTTTTCCTGATGATTATTTATGTGTTTTATGCATTCTAATGCTTTAATGTATGAATTAGGGTTTAGGACTAGGGATATGTGACCCTAGGATTTATTATTCCCTAGACTCATTTTTATTTTATTTTTTAGAGTAGGGTATAAAACCCAAGAAAGTGGATCACCATAGGTACTAGGGCTTGGAAGTGGTTGCCAGGGGACCTTCTATCTTAGAGACCAGAGCCTTGTGTAGGCTGGCTCTACATCTAAGTTGGTTAGTAAGTGATAACATTAATTAAACTTATGGGTTTTGTGGGTTTGGGGTTTTACATCCATAAATAAGATAATAAGGATGTATTGTTGAAGTACTCAGGGAGAAGATATTATATGTGACATTATGGTCTTTGGCTTGGGGGAATAATCCCAACACTACAAGACTGTAGATATCCTATTGGAGTATTTAGGGAGAAGATGTTTTGTGCAGTAGGATAGTCTTTGGCTTAGGGGAATCATCTCAAAACTATAGGAATGTATAATGACACTCACCTAGATGTAGTTAAACACCTCACTCTTCTTTTTCCTCTAGTTGTCCATTTTCTTTATGACTTCATTTTTGCATTATGTTTTCATATAGCTCTATATTATCTTTGTACTTTTGATTTTGGGGTATCAGCCTTAGATTTTCTTATAACCTAAATGGATCATGGTATTATATTCTGGACCAATCATGGCTCCCTGTGGCTAGATGGTAAATATATTTGAGGTATTGTACATGTTTGCATGGATGGCTCTATGTGGACACTCGCTAAGTTGTTGAAAATTAGTTCTTGAAGTCTTATGTTGCATATCTTGGAAGAAATCAATGTGATAATATAATATAAAATCCTATTGAAGGTTTTAGTATTATATTTATATATGTATTGATTTGAAAAGATATCTAAAAGGGAAAAAAGGGTATCTCTAGGAGAAAGAACAAAACCATGAACATGTTGTATTGTTTTAGAGATGCTAATGTAGTAATGATGGTGTTATGGTATTGTATGTTCTTTTATGTTCAAGTAATGGTATGAATATTATATGACTAATATCCTTGTGCTTTTCTAAGAGATTTTTATCAAATGAATGTTAAGTAAACATTAAATGGAATGTGGCTAGGGAAAAAGTGTATGAAAGAGGGCTTGATTATACTTAATATAGTAAGATCAATTAAGTTATGTAGGTTAATAAAATAATTTGAGTTACTAATTCTTGCATGTTATAATCTAAGTTGGATATGAATAAAATAACAAGTTAAAGATGAATTTAAAACTTGGAACATAGTGAATGTGAAAGACTTTCTAAAAATTTCTAACTTTTTTAAAGTATGACTATGTGAAATAACAACTAGATCCTATTTGACATCTAGAGTTAGAAGATTGATCAATTAAATCCTGGGAATTTTATCATTAGAAATGGATAATTTTTTATACAGAAAATAGTTGTCCTCTTCTAAAGTTGGTGAATATTAAGTTGAATAAAATAAGGATAATTGGTTCAACCTAATATAAGGAATAAAATATTTAAAGGTAACTAAGTGATTAAAAATTAATTCACTAACAACTAGAAGAAACTAGTTATTATGATAGAATCAATGAACACAAAGTCTTTGTATGGGAAACTAAGTAGCATTATTTTAAGAATGACATAGTGAGCCTTTAGGGACTCTTACATCTATAATGAAGTAAACAAATAAATGAGAAGATATTAAAAAATTTCACCAAACTTAGTAATGTTTAGTCTTTTCCTTCTAGGTTCCTTGGAGGGGAATAACCTAGAACCTTGGCATTTGTATCATAAGATTGTTGATGGTACATGGACAAATGCTCATATTTTAAATCTAGAGAAACCATGTTGTGCTAGATATGACATCATTTCACAAAGTAATCCAACTAGTAGAGAGGAGTTGTGGATATAGTTTTATTCTCCCTTTGTATTATTTAATTCAATTCAACCATTATAATCAAACTTGGTCAATTCACTATACCATTTGGGGTATGAGACCTAGAAGAAATTTTCCTCGTAATGCAATTTCTTGATAATAACTCTCAATATTCATAAACAAGGACTCCAACAAAAGAAAAATTTTGACATCATTTTTTATCCCAAGAAATAATGCAAAATGGGACTCGAGTTTGGCCTTTGAATTAGGCAAGGTCCTATAGTGCCTAAATTAGGCATAATTGGCTATTAGTTTTTTTTATGGAGGAATCCTTTGACAAAAGACTTATCTTATCATTTTTTTTTTGGGAAATATATGTGCATCTCTAGGGACACTAAATCAACATTCAATTTTCACCTACTCCCCTTTTTGACAACTTTGTAAAACCAATCGATCCTCTTCCTAGTTTGTGACATGGTCATGCCAAGTACGGATTTTATTAAATAACAAAAAGTTGATTCCTAGTTTGATTCCTTTAGAAAATTATAGTACACCCAATAGCCTATAAAGCTATCCACAATTGGGTCCAAATACCACAATGGAATATTAGGTTTCCATTAGATGAATCCAAAACCCTAGGGTATGGAGGCTTACAAGACAATTTTCACCAAAACTATTGAATCTCACTCTAAACTTTTCCAAGTAATTTCCAACCAAGTGAGAATGAGTGGTAACTCACAATACTAACAAATTATGCACGGATTTTTTCTATCCATAAAATTTCATCTATATAGATGCAAATTAAAACAAAAAAGTGTGTAATTCTAATAATAGTTCAATCAAAACTTTCATTTCAATTACGAAAACTAAAATTTACATCACTTTTCAAACCAATGGGTCTTATACCATCTTTCCACATTAATTCCAATTAGCCACAATAATCATCAAATTATTAAGCTATTGGTTTACAAATTACAACAAAAACTATCAAATTGGTAAAGAAACATTGAAATTTTTTTGACAACATTTACAACTTTTGACACATTATGTATTCAACCCATTACTTTATAGCATGTCAATTTTACATATAGGTCACACATTACTAAAACATAAAAACCCCATGTTCAACCCCCTTTTATGTAACTTGGGTGACCTCTAACCATGACTAGCTTTGTAGGTCCTAATGGGTCACATTTGATGGGATAAATATTTTCCCATATTATTTATAGTATTTTTTGTGTTTAGATTAGTTCTTGATATTCTATGAGATGCTCTTAAAAAAAAATTGTGGAGGAGAGAGTGTGACAAAAATTAGAAGAAAAGATAAAATAAAAATAAAAATGGAGAAAAGAGGGAAAAGGAATTGAATAGGTGGCATTATTAAATGTAACTTGTGGCCTGAGGGTTTATTTAATGTAACTGTCTAGGCCAACTTGTGGCTTAGTTGGGTATAAGTAGGGGGTCTTGTGGAGTCTTTTAGTCATCCATTTAGTGGAGTTAGTCAAAGAGAATATGGGATTCAACTTGGAAAAGAGCATGGAAGATGGAATAACTGAGTGAGTGAAGTTTCCTAGAGTGTGTGGACATAGTGCCAAATGTGAGGTAGTTTACACTTGGATCTTGGAAAAAGTTTGAGAAGGGCTAGTAGTTGAGGCTTGGGAAACAAGGAGATTGCTTGGTGGGCTTACAAGTACAAGTTTAGATCTTCCTTGGAGGTTTCTACCAGAGTGTGGATTTAGACTAGCTAGTGTTTGGATAGGATCTTGAGGAATCTTGCAAAACTATTATTGTAATTGATCTTGTATTTTGGTTGTAATTGGGAAGGCCTTACATCCTAACACATTGCATGTAAATATTATCTTATGAATAAAGTATTGTGAATTGGTATAAAATCTTGCATTGTTGTTGTGTTTCCATTGTGTGGTTATTTTTTGGGGGCTAGGACATCTCTTATGGGATTCTCATGCCTTGCACTAGGTCAGATTCTATTAGAGCAAAGGTTATTCCTAAGTGTGTAGAAAAATTGCAAAAGTTGAGGTAGTTTTTACCAAGACTTGGAAGGACATGCAGATGGATCTATGGTTGTGAAGATGGAAGGTTGACCTTGTTCAAGAAGATTGATCTGTTGGTGATTTGTTGTAGAGGGTTTGTGAAGATCTTGGAAGATAGCTCCAAGATGATTGGACCCTAAAATGATTGTAAATCTCTATGATATAGTGGAGAGGAGGATTAATGAGACCATAGCTCAAGTGGATGGTGGATGCTACTTTTCCTAAAAGAGTTGAGAAATAGAATAAGGAACTTGTATGTTATTGGAGTTGGAGTCCACTGATCTGGAAGAGAGTTATCTAGCCAATTAGAAGACTTGTTCGAGAGAAAATATGGCATAGCAAGGTCAAAGTGGAAGAGGTTGGTTTTGTTGACTAGTTTGTGGAGTCTAATGTAGAACTTGCAGAGTAACTTGAGGCTGCTGTTGAGGATATTCCTAACCTTGTTGATGCTGGGATGAAGATTGGTTCTCATGATTAGTTGGTTGAGTGTGACATGGAAGTTGTAGAGAAATTAGTCATGGATAATTAGGTTGTTGTAGATGTGGAGTTCAATTCTATTGGTGCAGATTCACTAGTTATTGATGTGGTTGTGGATCTACATGATACTACAGATATGTATGTTCTTGATTTTCTTGTGGTTGACATGGATGAGGATTTACCTGTGAAGAATTATGTTCAATTTTTTTGTAGGAGTGAGCATGTTGATTGGGTTGTTGAGATTAATTTGATTCTAATGTTTGAGTGGATTAAGTATAGATGGTTGATGTATAGATTTTTTCTCTTGTCCTTGATCGATTGGAAGCCTTTGGTGAAGATGAAGATTTCATTTAGCATCAAAATGTGGGACACACTTTTCTATCTACTTGGAGAGTCTAATGCATGAGCATCTTGGGGGCATAATTTATTTTTAAAAATAAAATAAAAAATTTGTAGAGGAGAGAGAAAATGACAAAAATTTGAAGAAAAAAAATAAAAATAAAAATGGAGAAAAGAGAGAAAAAGACATTTAATAGGTGGCATTATTATATGTAACTTGTGGCTTGAGGGTTTAGTTAATGTGAGGGTTTTTTAATGTAACTTGCTAGGCTGACTTGTGGCTTAGTTGGGTATAAGTAGGGGGTCTTGTGAAGTCTTTTAGTCATTCATTCAATCGAGTGAGTCATAGAGAGTGTGGGATCTAGGTTGGAGAAGAGAATGGAAGAAGAAGTAGATGAGCGAGTGAAGTTTTCTAGAGTGTATGGACAAAGCACTAAATGTGAGGCAATTTACACTTGGATCCTAGATAAAGTTTGAGAAGGGCTAGTAGCTGAGGCTTGGGAAATAAGGAGATTTCTTGGTGGGCTTGCGAGCACAAGTTTAGATCTTCCTTGGAAGTTTCTACTAGAGTGTGGATTTGGACTAGCTAGTGTTTGGATTGGATCTTAAGGGATCTTGTAGAATTATTATTGTAATTACTTTTGTATTTTGGTCATAACTAGGAAGGCCTTACAACTTGACACATTACATGTAAACAATTATTTTATGAATAATGTGTTGTGAATCAGTATTAGATCTTGCATTGTTTTTGTGTTTCCACTATGTGGTTATTTGTTAGGGCCTAGGACATCTCCTTCGAGGATTTTCTTACCTTGCACTGCATCACTATGTCACCTTTCTTCATTGTTCCATTTTATATGTGCCAAACACTCATCTTATTTTCTAGTTGGGTTGATGGTAGGAAACTACATGAACTTTAGTTTCATGGTCTTATGGTTTTATAGGTTAGACTTTCATGGTTTAATACTTAAGGCTGAACATTAATATATTTTGTAATATTATGAAATGTTCTTATATGTAATAATCTATAATTATGTTTCAATATATAGTTAATCATATGGATGATGAATATATATTACATGTTATATTAGATATGTTCTTTTTTTATTCTTCTTAAGCATTTATGGTGCAATTCAATTCATTAAATAATGAATGACCAAGAAAGTGTTCAAGTAGGTAACCATAGAGACCTATAAAGACCTAGTATTGTAGCTAAAAGAATGGTTATAGAACCATTCTAAGAGTCATAGTTGGTGACAACTAGTTTAAGAATAAATCAAAAGGAATGTCTATAAAAATGAGAAAATCAAGGAAGTTGTGGGAGCCATATATGTTCTTCATGTTTGTTGAATCAATTCTTGTTCATCACTTTATGGATGCTTTTACTCCAATTTTTTAATATGAAATATGTAACCCACCTATTCTCTTGGTATGGTCATTTAGTAGTTAATCTTTGTTTTATAAAAAAATGCTTCTCTCTTGTGTGAAAAAGAAGAGCAATGGATTTTTTTAGAACATGTTCTTTTATCCAAGTTTTGTTTATAGATGTAATCATAGTTGTTTTGACATATATGCAATAATGAAGTTTTGGAGAGATATCCTTTGTAAATAAGCTTTGGATACTCACTCAAGGGGAACCACTTAGTGAGAAATCCTTATTATTAGTTTATTTTCCCACAGTTTCTAATTTCAGCTCAAGTGTTTGTTGATTCATGTACCAAACCAAGCAGAGTAGTTCATGCTTGATACAAAATGAGCATTTTTTTAGATAGTCTTCTAATTTTATTTATAGAGTTTCTTTCGGTATAAGTGCTTAAGTTACTTTCCAATCATTTATTTCTTGCATCCATAGAGTAAGTTTTATTTCAAGTATTTTTTTCTTGTAGCTTAGGAGATAACCATGGCTCTACCAAACACTTAGTGCATATTTTCTATAATTAAATTTAAAGCATTCATCCTTAGGTTTATGATTAAAAAAAAATTCATAATAAGGAAAATAGATACTAATATATGTCATCCACTATCTAAATTGAATTATGGACCTAGTTATTAATCAATTTGTGAAGTTAAGAATTTTTGGCATTATTGCAAGGGATGGTGTCAAACTAAGGACATAATACAACCATTTGTAGAAGTTAATTCAGTTTCATTATTTCCTTTACTATTAAATTTTAGTTATAATCCATTGTCAAAAGTCTAAGTTCGTTCTATTCACCTACATGAATAAAAATAGAAAAATATGTGAGCAGGGAAGATTTCTTCCCAATGACCCTAATAATTAGTTAGGATATATCTTTGTCCAATATGAAGAAGAAACCCCTTTGATGATACTTCTACAGACTTACCAAATTTCTCAACCTCTTCAAAAGAAGAGCCTTTTGGTCTGGACATCTTTGAAGAACCTATCAAGTTAAATCCTTTTGTTAAAATCTTTGCCAACTCATACATTAATCTTGATGATAATCCATTTAATAAGGAACAAGTTGACAATAGGAAAGCCTTAGTAATTTATCAACCAAGAGATCCACCAAGAATGAAAAATATACCTCCTACTTTCTCATTTCCTATTATGAGTCAACATGAAAATTACAATAGGCTCAAGATTATTCTCTCTTCACTTGTTTCCAAATTTTTATTGTATAGTAATAGAGGATCCTTGTGGCTTTCTCTTTAAGTTTAACATTATTTATTGAAGTTATGATTACATTACCAATTTCTAAAGGCTTACAACTATTTTTTGTAAAAGAGTTAACATTGAGATGGTTTATGGGCTTAGGGAGAGGAGGTAGTCATGATTTCAATGAAATGAAGGCGACAATCTGGAATAATAATAAAAAATACTATAAATAAAATGACTTAAGGGGAGATGACATCTTTAAGATGACACAAAAAGAGGACACAATTTTGGAGGACTAAATATCAAAATTCATATTTTACCTTCCAAAGAACACTCATCATTAGCTCAATGAGGAGTCTCCCTTAGAGGAGTGAATGGCGACAACACAAAAGCCCTAGAATTGATGCAAAGAGGAAACATAAATAAATCATCTTGGGATGATATTTAAAATATACAACTCAATTATTCAAGAGATGCTTTTAAGAAAGGAAAATCATACAAACCCACTATGGAAAAATAAAATCATGTTTTGGTATCAAGGACAAAAACAACCCATCTTCAGTTAGATTTCAAGAAGGATATGATTACAAACATAAAAACATAGTTGGACGCTATGCAAGAAAAGAAGAAACATAAATAAGCTAAGGCTATGCTAGAAAAGTACTATCCTCATTGCAAGAAAAAATAAAAAAGGACTGTAGATGCAAGATTGTGGCTAATTTGGAGACCATGTAGTAGCCTACTGGTTTAAAAAAAGGAGATGATGAGAAAGTGTTATTTCTTGCACAAAGGAGGCTAAGTGTTTTAGGATAAGGTATGCCACAAGACCTTTTTTTAGTACTCCTTATTAGAATATATATAATAATCAATAGAAACCTTCTTTTAATTATCAATCTTAACCTTGGAATAACCCCCAACCTTAATGGAAACATTATCAAAACCACAAATGTCAACGAAAACACCCTCTAGTAAATAGGCAACAACCCCAGAGTTAGTGGAAATATTTACAAGAAAAACAACCATAAAGTAATTTACAACAAAATCCACAATGAAAACGAGGCATGCAATGTCAAAATCGGCCTCCTAGGCTCCTACAACCACCTCCTTACTCATAAGAACAAGGAACTATGCCACCTCAGGTATAACCAATAATACTCCACAAGAAATACAAATACCCTCTCAACCTTAGCCAAATCATAACAATAAGTCTTAACAAAAAAAACCAACCATCTACTAGATAATTCCTAAGTTGTAACAATTTTCCCAGTGAAAATAATAAAATGCAAATATATAGAAGTTCAATTGATAGCATAAGAGAGATATCAAAATTTTAAGATCAACTGATTGATTTAGTAATGATAAAACATTCCACTTAAGGTCAATCATTGAGAAAACTCTCATTGTCTCTCTCCCTTCATCTTATCAAAAAAGTCATCTATATTTGGTAAGGGATATTGGTTCTTCACTATCACCTTATTCAATTATCGATAGTCAATGCATAACTGTAATATTTTATCCTTCTGATTTATGAAGATAACTAGTGCACCCCATTGGGATACATTAGGATAAATATGGAACTTGGAAAATATCTCCTCTAGCTACAATCAAAGCTCACTCAAATCCTAAGTAGTCATATGGTAAGGTGTCCAAGAAATAGGCTCAAATCCTAGGATGCTATCAATACAAAATTCAGTGTTGCAATATGGTAGCATACCCAATATCTCACCTAGAAATGCATATGCATACTTGCAAAGGAGTGGGTTGTTATAAAGAGTCATATCTTAACTCTCAAGTTTATTAAGGTAATTAATAAAGACTACAAACATATGATATCCATGCCTTACACTCCATTTCAGTTCCTTAGTTGAGATCATCTAAAGTGAGACTAGTCTTTAGACCCCTACAAGATAAACTTATCCACTTATATCATTGATACACTATACCAACCTAAATTGGAAATAAATACTTACCTAATGGAAAACTAACCAATCGATACCCTACATGATTTTGTAAGATCATAAGGGTAGGATCTACATAGATCAACTATTGTGATGAAGGTGCCCAAGTCCAACACATAACCACCGACTAAAGAATTCATAGTGACATTGGATCTTGTGGCCAACTCAACCTTCGACCTATCTACTTGATGTACTATCAGTAGCCAACATTATTGAATAAGGGATGGTGGAATAAAAGAATCTAAAGCACAAAAATTAAATAACATAGTGGTAGAGAAGTTATATAACATAGTTGCAGTCTCAACAATGTTAATATTATGCTTATCTTGATGGAAATCAATCATATAAAATACATAATGAGACCTAATTGCATCCCCTATGGTAGGATATAACATAGACACATCTCTTCTTAATCCTACTGAAAAATTCTGAGGACATCTTGAAAACTTATGACAAATCTCTCCACAATAAAAGCATGCGCCAATACCATATCCATAACCACCTCCTCAATAAGGAACAATAAAATAGTAGAAGCTCTTCCTGTTGAAACTCTACTAACCACCCTAGGATAGGAAATGCTACTATAATTTCTATCTTGGAACTTGGTTTATGCCCCTTCCCTCCTATGTTTCCTAAGCTTCGACCTCCCTACCAACTCTAAAAGTAGCATTATCTACTAGGATGATGGAGTCCACCTCTTAAGGGTACATATTGGGTATAAGTTGGTCCTATAGATTATGTTTGTAAAGAAGGTACAACTATCCCTATAGACTATACATTGTAACTCTATGTACCTTCTCCACTGCTATAACCTCTAGCCAAATTGTAATTAGGAATCTTCACCTTCTCAATGATAAATGTAAGTGCCTTGGGTTGGTGCATATGGACATCCCCAATGATTGAGTCCTTAAGACCCTAAATGAAGTGATGAATCAAAAGCATCTCAACATGGTTGTAGCTAGAGTACTATCTCAACTTGAAGCACCTCATCTCACACTATTCCACTATTATGTTTCCTTGTCAAATTTGAATTAAAGACTTGAGAAGAGACATAGAAGAAGAGGAGGAATATTTCAGCAATGTAGAATAGGACAAGAAAAAAGGGGAAACCATTCACACAAGGGGAACCATAAAACTCTAAAAGTATGCATAATCAATCCCAATCCTAACACAAAATAAATCAAAATAAAGATATATGGTAACATGAAAACTCTCTCGAGTTGGCAATTGTGTATGTTCTTACTTCTTTAAATGTATGGATGTACCTCCCATATTGACAAATAAACTTAAAATATGAAAGTAAGATGATGATATGATAGTGAGGAGATTCTAAAAATGATGGTTAGTGAAAATGAGGCACACGAGACTCAATTTATAGGAATTAATTGCCCAATGCACAAATTGGTAGGAAGATCTAAAATTACATCAATTTGTCATAATTTAATTGCATAACTTGAAAAATTGTCATAATTGAAAAGTATAAATTGTAAAATGTATCATTTTATGGGTATAAGTTAGGGTAAGAAGGTAGAGGACTCTTGCCCAAAGTTAAAAGTGTTGGAATTACAAGTGGAAAGAGTAAACTTTTGAGAGGGGCGAGGGGAGTGGGGGGGGATGGCAGCGGGGTGGGGAGAGGGGGTGAATCTATAGTTTAAAATTGGACCCATAAAACTTTCACCATTCATTCATAACATGCATTAACAAGTAAGCTAAAATAACATGTAAATCATATGCATCTAAAACATATAACGATGTAAGCATTCACACAAATAACACCATATATGATTACCCAAAAACCCTCCTAGTGAGAAGGTAAAATTGGGGTGGGGATGACACCCAAAAATCTTCACTACTATAGTAATAAAGTGTATCCAATGAAGGTTACAATGTTTTAACCATGAAACATGATCTAACCTGTGAAACATCTACCTTGTTAAAGGCTTACAAATAATGTTAGGTCTCACCTTGTTAGAGGACTTCAACTCACAACTAAGTAAGCACCCTATTAAGGATTTCTTATAGCCTATTTGGACTAATCTACTTAAGAGATTTAACTAAAATTAACTTTTAAAATGTCTTAGCATAGATCCTACAATTGGCAGTTGCTTTCCTAATAACATATCACCTCTAAAAAATGTCTAATTGATCCTTCAGATGTCTCAATGTTGTATCCTTTTCTTTATCCTCTATTCTTCTCTAACTAATTCTTCAATTCACTCTTTCTTCTAATTCACCTTGAATGCTCTACATGAAAACTATCTTGTTTGCTCCTTCAATTCCTTCCACATTCAATCTCCTCTATATTTTTGACTTTAGGGCTTCATCCTCCTTAAGAAGACTTAGGTGGCTTAGGGTTAGGTATGAATCTATGGCTGAGATTCATCCATTTTTCCACTTAATCCTTCCCATTTTTTGATTGGTTGCATGTAATTGCATAGAGAATCCAAATAGAGATTCGTCTTTATCTCCAAAATATCAAAATCTATCTTTAAGTTAGCTCAAAACTGGTTAACATAGTCCATTACAAACAAATATGTCAAAATCGTGTCACTTGACATATAAAGTCTTTGATGCTCAGCATGCACTATTCTATATACTGTGACTCAACATTTGAATTATTTAACATCCACTATTTACTTAGCTTTTGAATCACTCAACATGGTCTATCTACTCGGCACTTGAGCGACTCGACACTAATTGCAACTCGGCATGGTCTAATATTTACATGTTGTGCTCGACATGTATTACTAGCTTGACATGAACTAAGTAAATGGCTTAAGTGTGTTAACACACACTTGTCAAAACCAATCTGAGATCAAAAATCTCCCCCTTTGACGTGAGTGTCAAAAACACTTAAATATACAATATTATCCTTAATTCATTGAGCATAACATATCGATGACTCAGCTTATATACAAAACTTCAAAATTTCAAAATTTTGTACTAACTTGTATACCTCAAAATTTGATAACTCCCCTAAGTTAATATGTCTATATTGTATCCAAAATTTTGTGCTCCTCTCTGAGTAAATGTGTCTCTTTCTAATACACTTTTGACTTCAATATGTTGTGATACTGATACTCTTTCATTTGATATGCTCTCTCTTAGCTGATATCTGTCTCATTTTGTTTCTTTTTCTCAAAAATGTATATCTCCTCAATTATATAACTCTACTCTATTTTTTTTTTTTCTGCTATGCTCCCCCTTTCTTATTTTTCTCCCTTTTCTTCATACTCCCCCATATTGTATGTCTCCCATATTATATCTCCCCCTTTTTGACACTTATGTCAAATGGGTTATAAACCTATGGTGTGTTTGTCCAAAAAGGGTTTATGGAAATCCATTATTATCCTTAGAGATGCATCCCTATTATCACATACAATGTCCAATGACTTAATTTGGATTGAAAGCTTGGCAGCAAGGTGTACTAGACCATCTAAAGTAGAAAGATTGAGGTCTTTCTTCAATAGAGTTTCAACATAACCTAGCTCCTTGTGCATTATCTCCATATGTGGGGTGAGTGTAGCTTGAATGCTTGTCAATTTGGCTCTAATATTAGCCTCAACTACTGTTAAGATAGATAACTAGCTCTTTTTCTAAAGCAATGTTCTAAAATGCTTCTCACTCAAAGCTGGATTTGACAGTAGTTTTGCACTTGATGTAGATATTTGACTTTCTAGACTCAGAATGTGACTTTTAGTATCCTGGGTGAAGAGTGTAGGATTGCATAGTTTTGTGTATAGTGAGAATATATTCTCAAGTAACTTCTTCATATCCTCAACCTTTGTTGCTAATGCAACTTGTTGTAGTGCTATCTCACTAGATATTTTCTCATTTACCTTGCCTTGAAATTTTTTTTTAGACCATTCTAAGAGTTTTGCATTTGTATCAAGCTCTTCATTGCTGACCTTTTCACTATAGCCGTCAATTATTTTTTTAGTGGTTTGGTCTCTTCAGGAGTTGGCAAGCTAAATGCATCTAAAAATATGTCCTTTGTATCTTGAAGTGCTTGCTTTTGCATGTATTCTCTCCGAAGCATTTCTTGATGTTGCTTCCTTTCTAAGGTTTGTTGTAAAATTCCTATTTGTTCTAATCTCATAGTATCATAGTCATACTTTGGAATAACAATGTCTTCATCAAGAGTTATATCTCCATAATCTATTACCTTTTCTACCTTTGATGAGCTTGGGCTTGGCATTGAGATCTGCAATGGAATGGCCTCTATGCCTAGTTTCTGAAGAGCTTGTGTAAAAGGAATGTTTGATGCTAGTAAGGCTACTAGTGCTTGGATGGTTACTTGTTCCTTCACCTTTGGTTATGTCTCTTCCAGATTACCCTAGTCTATTACTATGACTTGGCTAGCACCTTGTTCCTATGTTGTAGGTACAAATGAATCTATTTGTCATGTTCCCTTTTGTTGACTTGTAGTGGTGTCTTTCTCTTCTATCTTCTTCTCATCAGTATCAATTTTAACACTTGTATCAACCTTTGTGGATGTTTCTACTATTGTTTGGATTAAATTTTGTACAAGAGTAATTGAAGGGATGATGGAAGGTGGTTCTTGTAGATTCACCTTTTCCCTTGTAACATCAGTTACTACTTTCTAAAATTCCTTCACACTAACCAAAACTCGATTTTCACAAATTTTAGCTTGGAGTGTAGTTTGATCTAGTATTTTCTTTAAATATTTTGTAGTAAGTGGATTGATGTTCTGAGCTAATGCATCAGGAACATCCTTTACAGTTATTGTTTTAGTGGTTTTGGTTGTACCATGGGGAGGACTAACACTCAACACTTGTGTGTCTTGCACACTTTGTTCATCTTGTTGTTGCTTAGTTATTGCCTTGTCATCATCTTGCTTTTCTTTCTCTCTCCCAACTGTATTATCTTTATTTTTATCTTCCTTATCAATATCCTTATCATCATCTTTATCATCATCTTTACCCTTTGAAGGGTCATCTTCTCCTTGCTTAACATTTTTCAACCCATAAATGAGTTTCCATATTTGTGTTGACTTTTTCATAACATCCTCAATATTATTTTGGAGAATGCTAAAGGATCTCTATTTAGGTGTGAACTCACTGCATATTTCTTGACAACCTTAGCAATTTGTCCCTTAGTCAACTCTGGCATTAGTTGGGCTAAAGTGGTTTCCCTGATTTGTCTTTCTAAATTTAGACAATAATGTCATTTTTGCTCAACAATATCATATAGGCTTTTAGGTATTGAGTTGGAAAATTCTAGTGGTGTGTTCTTGAACTTTGACATCATGGCATACAATGCCTCTTCCGCTTGGTGTTTCTCTTCTTTTCCCAGTTTATCAAAATCAATATGTCTAAAACTTGATAAATCAACGTTCCTCTTGATATTTTCACATAAGTTCTCAAGATTTAATAAAGGATTATGACTTACCACCTTGAATTGACTGATATCATCTACCTCTATCTTCTCTTCATCAAAATTTGGTGGAGCCACATACTTCCTTCTCTGTCTTTTCTATTCTTGTCCTTGATTTGTTTGCTTGGTCTTTTCTTTGGCTTTTTGGGTAGTTGCACATGCAATGGCTCTAGTGGTAGGTGCAGTGGGCTTGGCTTGGATAGGTTTGAAAATTTTCTTTGAATTAGAAAATGGCTATGCCTTTGCCTTCCTCTTCTTTGACTCAGTAGGAGTAGGTGCTTCCTCAAAATCTTTTCCCTCAACACTTTCAATTTATTATTCTTCCTTGTCTTCTCCCATACCCCGTGTCAATGCAAGAGGTTTTTAAGTTTGAGGTTCATCTTCCTCTTCATCTTCATCTTCTTCTTCTTCATCTTCCTTGAACCTTCTCCAAATTTGGCTTTTAATTTCTTCATCAGCTTATCCTTCTTCTTAATGGCTGATGCAGTTTTCAACTGCACGGTAATATTTGATTTTACCATCTCATAATTTCCAAAGACTTTTGTAGTCTTATCTACTTCCTCTGCAAGTAGAGTTGTGATGGCTATTGAGGCTTCGTCTACATTTACCTCATATCTTAAGGGTCTCAACCATCTTACCCTTGGTGTGGCAGCTTGTACATATGTGTAGTCACAATCAACAAGAAAATATACATCATTATAATGTTTCTCCACTAAGGAAACTGGTATCCTCATCATTTCCTTAATTGAATTCTTTAAATCTTCAAAGTAACTTGTCATTATGCATTCAAAGTTTTCTCCTAGTTTCTCAATGTACTCCCTAATTTGTACTGGAATTGAGTTGTTAGTTTTCCATCCTACTATTCCAAATGAGGAAAATGTGTTCTGTACATAAAAGAATATGCAAACTAGTATAGAACCAAAATTTTATTGTGCACTCTTAGTTTTCCTTATTCCTCCAAGGTTCTCCATAAGTTATTGTAATTGGAGTTCTGCCGGATCATATGTATGATCTTTCTTGACAATTTTATAACCAACATCCATAGCTATGCACGGTACACTATTCAATCTACTAGATTGATAGAATTTATGTGAGATTACCCTTACAAAAAAGTGTAGCAATGGATTAGTGATGGTATCTATAGTCATACCTCTTTTATTCCAAACTACTTCAATATTCTTCACAATTACTTCCTTTGAATCACTTCTGAGTGTCTTTGGCTGATCTAGGATTAGGTGGCTAGTAACCCTGACTTATTCTCTTGGTAATCTTGATTGGTCCTCCTTCTAGCCACAAGGAACCATCATGAATTTGGCCTAGAAAAATACATATCCACTCAGTTTTGAATATATTTGAAAAATCTAGGGCTCATGATAAACCCTTTTTCTCAATAATTTTGTATTCCTTCTTCAAAACACCATTCTCACATAATTTGTTTTATGCACCTCTTATTTCCATGTCTCTTATACTTCCTATCTTGCAATTGTAGCATTTCCTTACATCTTGCACCATTATCACATTTGGCAGGATCATATACAATGCGCCAGATGGGTCTTGTTTGTAAGCAATGTTAGGAATGGCCTTAAATATAGGTTGCTTAACTTCACTACTGACTAGCTAAACATTTAAAACTTCCTTCCCTTCAACATTTTTTGAACTTGATGCCATTGTGACAAGCTAGGATTTATGAAAATTTAAACTATGTAGCTTGGCTCTTGATAAATACCTTTGAAAATATGATGAACTAGAAATGAATCACTGCAAAAATCCTCTGCAATTGCTTCTAATGAATTTCAAGGTCACTTCTAGCTCTTCTCACTCTTTCTTGATTTTGAAATGGTGAAAAATGAGCTCAAATTGATCATATACCCTTTGAAAACCTTACATTTAATGTTAAGTGCTTACACAACTATAAGCTCGGCAATAACTAATTTTTGGGTTCATTCGACATCTATTGATATTTTGATCACTTGGTAGCTACTATGAGCTCAACATCCACTAACTAGTCTAATAGATCAACATCAACTAACATTCCACTCGACACATATAAGAAACTTTTCATACTCAGTAACAAAATTAAAAATTTAAATATTTTTCATGAATTTCTAATAACCTCTTGCATATTCACTTATGCTAATGTATTCATTTTAGTACTATCTTCTTTTGGAATTGATGCATAATATAACCTTTAAATGTCAGTTCCACATACTTCTTGTTTGCCTAGTTTGATGAGGTGTGATCGCTTGACCCATTGGGTGAAGTGATCCCTTCTCCATTTGAAGTATTGGAAACATCTTTATTTTTCCATGTCTTGTTCATCTCATCTCTGATGTGTTCAACATCTACCTTGCCTTTACTTTTATTAAATTCACAACTTGGTGCCTTTGACCTAGTTGGACAATATCTACTGATGTGACTAGTCTTCAAACAACTAAAGCATGCATTTTGACTCAACTATCTTTTGTAATTACCATTGAAGTGTGTCCTAATACAATTCTCAAGGATATGTCCATATTCTTGACAATAATGATAGCTATATCTTGTGTTATAATCCCAATTATAAGAGTTATGAATGTTTCTTACCTTTGTTGGCTTGTTTGATGACCACATGGACTTGGATTTGCATACAAAATCTCTATGTCCATACTGCTAACAATTGTAGCAATATCTTTCAAATCTTTATGTATGCATGGTCCTAGTTCTACATTCATGTTCTTGATGACCTTGCTTGTTGCACTTATGACAATGAGTCATGTTCTTAGGCTTGACATTTTGATTTGTAATCTTGCTCCTGCACATATTAGCAATATGTCCTTTCTTACTACAATTAGGACAAGTAGGTTTGGAATTATTACCTTTGATGTTCCTTTCTTCTACAACTTTGGATTATTCTCCTTCTTTAGTGCTTTTGTAGCCAAATCTTGATGTATCATTGTTGGATCTAGGGGATCTCAATAATTGCTCAAAGTATTTGATGGCTTCATTTGGCTTGTTGAAACTTTCAACAAATTCCTTTTCTCTCTATAGGGTATTGTGCAATTGTTCATTTTGTAACTTCAATGTAGTTATCTCAATATCCTTGACCTTTAATTTATAGTTGGTATTTATCATTTTATTTAGAGTATCCAATTGCATGTTGGAAATCTTGGTTAGCTCTATTGACTTCTCTTCTAGTCTACTAGCTAGAATTCTTTTGTCTTCTTAAATCATGGCCTTATCTTCCATAGCTTTTTTCTTTTGTTCAATCACCACACATAGCAGTATATCTTATGATTCTTGCTCTAGCTTGAGAAAAATGATTTCCTCAGTTTGGACTCTATTCTTTTCCATTAAATCTACAACTGCTGCATCAAATTCATTGGAGTCACCATCTGCAAATAGCTTGGTAGTGTCTATTTCTTTATATAGTGTGTCATTTTCCACAATAGCAATATCTTTCCTTCTCTTCAAGGATTTCTTTAGTTCATCTCCTACCTCATTCAGTTGATGTGGTATGAGATGTATTTCAATCTCCTAATTTTCAATAGTCTTTCCCAACTTTTAGACTTCCATTTCAAGATATTTCCTCAAAGCTGCCAAGCTTCTCTTTTAGAGAATAAAGCTTTGATACCAATTGTTGGAATTACAAGTGTAAAGAGTAAACTTTTGAGAGTGTGTGGGGTGGGGGGGGGGAGGTGAATCAGTAGTTTAACCTTGGACCCGTGGAACTTTCACCATTCATTTATCACATGCATTAATAAGTAAGCTAAAATAACATGTAAAGCATATGCATCTAAAACATATAACCATGTAAGCATTCACAAACATAACACCATACATGATTACCCATAATCCCTCCAAGTGGGAAAGTAAAACTAGGGTGGGGATGACACCCACAAATCTTTACTACTATAGTAATAAAGTGTATCCAATGAAGGTTACAATATTTTGACCATGAAACATGATCTACCTTGTGAAAGGTATGCCCTATTAAAGGCTTACAAAGACTATTAGGTCTCATCTTGTTAGAGGATTTCAACACCCTATTAGAAGTGTGCCTTGTTAGAGGACTTCAACTTACAACTAAGTAGGTACCTTGTTAAAGAATTTCATACAGCCTATTAGGACTACTCTACTTAAGATGTTTAATTGAAATCACTTGTTAAAATGTCTTAGCATAGATCTTGTGATTGGCACTTGCTTGCCTGATAATAGATCACCTCTAAACAATGTTTAATTAATCCTTCTCGATCATATGTCTCAATGTTGTATCCTTTTTCTTATCCTCTATTCTTCTGTAACTGATTCTATAATTCACTCTTTCTTCTAAGTCACCTTGAATGATCTGCATGAAAACTATCTTGTTCACTCCTTCAATTCCTTCCACATTCACTCTCCTTTATCTTTTTGAGTTTAGGGCTTCATCCTCCTTAAGAAGACTTAGGTGGCTTACAATTAGGTGTGAATCTACAATTGAGATTCATCCATTTTTCCACTTAATCCTTCCCATTTTTTTATTGGTTACATGTAATTAATTAGGGAATTCAAATGAAGATTCATCCTTATCTCCAAAATATAAAAATCTATCTTTAAGTTAGCTCAAAAATGGTTTACATAGTTGTTTGTGCCATTACAAAAAAATATGTCAAAATTGTGTCACTTGGCATATAAAGTCTTTGATGCTCGGCATGCACTATTTTGTATACTGTGACTCAGCATCTAAATTAATTAGCATCCACTATTTACTTAGCTCTTGAATCACTCGGCATGGTCTATCTACTCAGCACTTGAGTGAGTTGACACATGAGTGACTTGGCACTCATTGTAACTTGGCATGGTCTAATATTTACATGTTGTGCTCAACATGTATTACTAGTTTGACATGAACTAAGTAAATGACTTAAGTGTGTTGACACTCACTTGTCAAAACCAATATGAGATCAACAAAAATGACATGCATCAATGTGGTGAAAACATTGGTAGACTAACACACAATGAAGAGGCAAAGAGAAAATCAAATTTTGTAATAGGATAATGAATAAATTAAAGGCAAAGTATTTATACACAAATTATCAAGTGAAGTTATTCTAAGAGTTAAAAAATGTAAAGTAAAAGGAATCTAGCATGGAGTATATTAAGGAATTCTACAAGTTGGAAATTAGATTTTGACATGATGAGTATGATGTAGAACAAGTTTCACAACATCCAAATGTTTTTAGGATGTTTATACATGATGAGATCAATTCAGTCAACTATAGAGCATTGAATAATTTTATCAATATGACTTAAAGTCTAAGGAAATTTTGAATAAAAGACATGTGAATGATTGAATCATGATTAATTGACTAAATAATAATTACCAAACTAAGTAGAATAAGGAATGATATATCCTTAACCCATTCATGCAAATTTTTTACTTTTATAATTGTTGGAAATATAAGAGGAGTAATTGAGAGGGGAGGGGTGAATCAATTACTACTAAAATAAATCCCAAATCCCTTCCTTGTTAATATAGAAATGCAAACTAAAAATTGAATATTGTTGAAGCTTAGTAAACACATACAGAATGTTGTAACTTGGTAATAATTGAATTAGCTTGGTAAATGCTTAACATATAAACTTTAAATGTTAACTGTGATTACCTATTACTTTAACTAAGTTACAAACACATAAAGAAAATAACATGAACACATTTGACACTAGGATTTAACGTGAAAAACCAATTTGGTAAAAACCACCAATTGCAACTAGTTACTATTTTCACTCTTTTGAAGTGAGCCCTATTAGGAGTGAACCCTGTTAAAGGTTACAAAACACATTGTTAGGTGTGACCCTATTAAAGGATTTAATAACCCTGTTAGGAGTGGCCTTGTTAGAGGTCTTGAGATAATTCAATAAAACTGCCACCTTGTTAGAGGATTTGCAAATAGCTATTAAGCCAACTCTAATAAGAGATTTAGATCACTACTACACTAGTTAGAGAGTAACAATGAGATGACTTGATTTAAATTCAACTAATTTACTAATCACATATCTTTGTTCTGGCTTGTATCTGGTCCTTCCTAATTGAATATAGCTTTGCTACTCCACAAGGATATTCTACTTATCCTTCAAATTTTCTTTCTCTTCTCATCATTAAATCTTCAATAACATCTTCTTACTTTTTCATCTAGACATGCTTTGAAATCACAACTTGACTTTATACTTATATCTTCCACTTTATCAAATTGTCTCAAATACAACTTAGAATAATTAATATTCATTGCCTTAGTCAGCTAGAATAAATACAAATCAATTAAGTTTAATATGTCAAAATAAGAAAATCCTTCGTTAGCCAACCCTTCTTGATAGAAACTAACTTAGAAATGATTTCCTTTATTAACCAATAGAAGCTTGGTCAACACTATAAACTTGCGAAAATCCTTTGGCAACCAAGTGAGCTCAGTTAGCATTGGTTCGATCCAACTTTTCATTAACTGAGTGCACTTGGTTAACACTCACTTTTTGCATAGTTGCCTTCAATGCCCAAGTGAACTTGGTAGAAACTGCCTTCTAAACTAGGCAATCACAAGAATGCTCAGTAGATATAGATAATTATCTTTACTGCCTGAGTGAGCTCAACTTATATAGACTAATATTGATTTGACATTTGTGTAACATCAATGATGATACACAATTGATCAATTATATCCAATAATCTCCCTCTTTGGCATTGATGGCAACACATGTCATAGCACAATGAAATTATGGATTTGTTCTTTAAGAACTCCCTCTATCAGTATGAGCTCTTTCTTTCACTTGATTCTTCTTTTGTGTACAACAACTTCTGCCAAGTTCATTTAGAAATTTCTCCCTCTTAAAAAAAACTCCTCCTTCTTTGGAAAACTTCTCCCTCTTTAGTTCCTTAAATTATTCTGGTTCCAAAAATATTTCAAAGATATTACAATAAACTTCTCCCTCTTTGACAACACATGCCAAAGATAAAAATTCTATTACTACCAATGTATTTTAAGTACTGATTCATCTGCAATACACCCTTGCTAATTCTACACCAAGTGATTGATCTTCAACAAGTTCAGGTTGATGCATCACTAAGCTTCATTTAATGAACTTCAGATAGGGGAATTCAACCCTTAGCTTATCTCTTAGATACATAAATGCATCCTTAGGTAATGGCTTGGTAAATATGTATGCAATCTGTTCCTTTGTATTAACATATTCCAATCTAACTTCTTTTTCTTGCACCAATTCTCTTAAGAAGTGATATTTTATTACAATGTGCTTTGTTTGGGTATGCATCATTGGATTCTTTGATATGTTGATTGTACTAGTGTTATCACAGTATATGACTATTGGATCCTTGATCTCTATCTTCATTCCTTCCAATAATTATTTGAACCAAACAATGTTAGAACAATTAACTGCTGCTGCCACATGTTCTGCCTCTGCTATGGATCGAGATGTACAATTTTGTTTAATGCTTTTCTAAGACACTAGTCTTTTACCAATAAAGAATGCTCACCACTAGTACTTTTTCTATCATCAATACTTCCTGCCCAATCAGCATTAGCAAATATTTTCAAGTCCAAATTACCTCCAAGTTTATACCATAAACCATAGTCTTCAATACCTTTCAGATATCTCATGATTCTATTGATTGCCATCATGTGATTTTCCTTAGGTATTGCTGAAAATCTTGCCACTATTCCAACTACTAGAGCAATATCAGGTCTTGTGTTTACTACATATTATAATTTTCCAATCATTGATCTATATGTGGTCTGATCTACATCTTTGGAATTATCATTTTTGGAGAGCTTATGTCTAGTAGACATGGGTTTCCAACTAGTCTTGAATCTTCCATTCCAAATTTCTTTAGTATCTCCTTGATATACTTAGATTGAGTGTACCATTTTTTTTCTATTGTATCTGTAATCCAACTAAGAATTTTATTTCACCAAACATGGATATCTCAAATTATTTACTCATTTCTTCTAAAAATGCTTTGCACAAGTCATCATTTCCTGTGAATAGAGTATCACCAACAAATATTTTTGCCAACACAATCTTTTTATCTAGTCCTTCATTGATATAAAGGCTATTATTATCATTTGTCCTTTGAAAGTCAATCTATAACAAGTAATTATGAAGTCTTTTATACCAAGCTCTAAAGCTTTCTTGAGACCATATAATACCATGTCTCTTTTGCTAGAATCTACAAAACCTTCTAGTTGTTCAATATAGACTTCCTCATCAAGAATTCCATTTAAGAATGCAAATTTAACATCCATTTGATATACTTTAAATCCTTTATGTGCTGCATATGCTAGTAAAGTTCTAACACCTTCCAATCTTGCTACAAGAGCAAAAGTCTTACCATAGTCAATATCTTCTTCTTGAAAATTTTCTTTTCACACCAATCTTGCTTTATTTCTTGAAAATTTTCCATCTTCATTTATATTACTTCTAAATACCCACTTTGTACCAATTACATTTTTATCCTTGGGTCTAGGAATAAGAGTCAAAGTTTTATTCTTTTCTATCTATTCTATCTCTTCATTCATTGCTTCAATCTAGTTTTCATTTTCCAGAGCATCTTTAACACTTCTAGGTTCAAATTCAGCAAGTAAACATGTACCTTTTAACTTTCTTCTTGTCATTATTCCATCATATTTGTCTCCAATGATCTGATTAGGTGTATGATTCCTTTTGACATATCTTGCTAACATAGGCTCTTTGTTCTTTGAATGAGTTCCACCATCTTCATCTTGAATTTCAGTTTCAAGCTTGCATCCTTCTTTTTGTGACTTGGGTCCATCAGGCTCAGTTTGAACTAGCTCAGTAGCCTCTAATTATGACTTGGGTCCTTTCGACTATAACTAGGTTGCACTATCTACAACTTAGTAATTGTTGGAGATTTTGGGGACTCGGGAGATAAAGCTTCCTTTCTTTCAGATAGATTTGGTAGGGTATTACGTTCATAGTAAAAAAATCTTTTGTAATCTTATAGTTCCTTGTTGCTTTCTTCTTCACTCTTTTTTGAAAACTCATCAATTCTAACATGTGCACTTTCTATAATTTTGTGAGTAGAAATATTCAAACATCTATATGCTTTACTTCTGCAGGAGTATCCTAGAAATATGCCTTCATCACATTTTACATCAAATTTTCCTTTTCTAAATTCTTTCAAGATATAACATTTTCTACCAAATAGTTTCAAGTAACTTACATTAGGTTTGTAGCCATACCATAGTTTATAAGGAGTTTTGTTTCTTCTTTCAGCTATGCCATTCTATTGTGGTGTTCCAGGAGTTGATGCTTGTCTTTTGATTCCTCTTTCAATGTAGAAATTATTGAATTCATTGGAGATGAATTCACAACCTTTTTCTAATCTTAAGCATTTCAACCTCATTCCAGTTTCCTTTTCTACTCTTGCCAGATACCACTTGAATTTTTAAAAGGCTTCTAATTTTTCTTTTAGATGCATTATTGTCATCATTCTAGAATAGTCATCAGAAAAAAGAATAATTTTTTTTTCTTCACTATAGATTTCTATTCCAATAGGCCCACATAAGTCTGTATGAACAATTTTCAAGACTTCTTCTGACTAATAGTTTTTTTCTTTTGAAGCTAGTCTTTCCCATCTTACCAATTTGGAAATTCTTGCATAGACCCATATTAGGCTTCTTCCATCTAGGAAAACCTCTTACTCTTTTATGTTTTCTTATCTTAATTAGATTATCAAAGTTTACATGACATAGCCTTTTTTGCCATAACCAACTTTCTTCTACTTGAGCAATAAGACATGAACAATTACTGAAATCAAGATAAAATATATTACCTTTTGTTTGCTTACCAGGTCCAACCAGATTTTCTTTTACATCTAGTAGTTTAGCCTATCCATTCATGAAATCTACCTTGCATCCAATGTTATTCAATTGTGTCACACTCAATAGATTATGCTTTATTCCTTCAACCCAATAAGAATTATCACATACAAGTTCTTTAGTCAATGAAATACATCCTTTTCTTGTTATGTTACAAGGTTCATTGTTTCCAAATCTCACACTAGCTCCATCATAATATTCCATGTGCTCACATTTTGTTTTGTCTCTAGTCATATGATGTGAACTACCACCATCAATAATCCATATATCATTTTTTCTAACATGAGAGATAAGTACCATCTTATCTCCTTCATCATCAGATTCATCTTTCATAGCAATATATACCATTTCATCTTCACTATTATCAGAATCTTTAGCTATAAAACAAGATTTCTTACCTTTGTCCTTGTAGTTCTTGTATTTTTTGAAATCCTTCTTTCCTTTGTGCTTATTTCTTTTCTTTTCATCTTTGATTTCCTTATTTGGACACTTAGTAGCAATGTGACCAACTTCTTCACAAGAAAAGTAGATCAGAGGAACTTCACCTTTGTACTTTCCTCTACCTTTGGAATACTTTCTTGCAAGTAGGGCTTCAACAACTTCAAGATCACTATCTAAATTTTCTTCTAATGTTCCTTCTTCTTCACTTCCTAATTGACTGGATTTTGATTTCTTACCTTTTTCTTTGAGTGAGAGTTTAGCTTTAAAAGCAGATTTAGTAACCTTTGAACTAGGAACATAGTTATCAAAATTATCTAACTCAAAAGCTATCAATATTCCAACTAGAGTACCCAAAGATATTTTATTATTTAAATCACATCTCATTTCTTGAATAGCAGATACTCTAATTGCATAAATAGGAAAAAGAGTTCTAAGTACCTTGCTTACAAGTATTTTTTCTTCAATGTCTCCTCAAGATGCTTTGATTGCACTTACACTTGCTTTGATCCTTTCCACATATTTTGCAATGTTCTCATCTTCTCACATTTTCATCTGATCAAAATGACCTCTAAGACTTTTAGCCTTAGCCCTTCTTACAATGTCATCTCCTCCATATATATCCTTCAATTTGATCCACATCTCATAAGTTGTCTTGCAGTCTTTGACTTCATCAAATTCAACATAACTAAGAGTAGATGCAATATCAATCATCATGATTTTATGATTATTCTTTTCAGCAATATCTTCAAAAAATAATGTTCTAGTGGGAGTCTTCTATTCAGTATCAAGATATTTGCATCTTAAGTCACTGATGGTAGCCAAGTGTAACCTCATAAGTCCTTGTCATGCTACAAAATTGTCTCTATTCAGCTTGGGGATTTCTCTTTTATAAGGCATCCTAATCTTTAGCTTAGGTCCTTGAAACCTTCCTTGCAAGCACCAAAAGCTCTTGTACCAATTGTTAGGAAATATAAGAGTAACTAAGAGGGGAAGGGTGAATCCATTACTACTAAAATAAATCCTAGATCCCTTAGATGCCAGTATAGAAATGCAAATTAAAAATTGAATATTGTTAAAGCTCGATAAACACATACAAAATGTTGTAACTTAGTAATAACTGAATTAGTTCAGTAAATGCTTAACATATAAACTTTAGATGTTAACTATGATTACCTATTAATTTAACTGAGTTGCAAACACATAAAGAAAATAGCATGAACACATTTGACACTAGGATTTAATGTGGAAGCCCAATTTGAAAAAACCAACAATTATAATTAGTTATTGTTTTCATTCTTCTGAAGTGAGCCCTATTAGGAGCCAACCCTATTAAAGGTTACAAAAAATACTATTAGGTCTGACCCTATTAAAGGTTTTAATCACCCTATTAGGAGTGGCCTTGTTAGAGGTCTTGAGATAATTCAATAAAATTGCCACCTTATTAGGGGATTTGCAAATAGCTATTAAGCTAACTATGTGATCTGATTGATGGATCTAGACTAATTGCAGTATTGAATGCTTAAATAAAATCAAATTAGCGGAAGTCTTAATAGCTTTACACATAAATGAAACTATGCATCAAAACTTAAGAATTGAAGGTGAAATAAATATAATTGAGAGAGAAGAAGACAGAGAGTGCAAACAAAGTTTGATTTCAAAGTTCGCCACAAACATGACTATGTCTTCGGGTTAGCTCCAGTAGAGTACGACCGATCCGATTAATCTTCAAAAATCAATTACAAATGCACCAAGACTTATCCCCTTAAACACATCAGCATAACATGCCCTAGATGTGCAGAATAGTCTTCAAAAATCTCCTGAGCATTCTCCTATTCTCACCACCTGAATGCTTTTCCAAAGCCTACTACCCCCATTTTATACATCAAATTTAGCCAAAAATGGGCTAAAACAATTAACCAACATAATCTCCCATTTTGGTTACATATTTCGAATTTACCCCTTTTACCATTATTTTGTTATGATCTCACACCAAAATTAAGGGTTTGTTTTCAAAAAATACCCTTAATTAAATAAGATTGGGCAGATTTGTTATGGATAGATAACAACTCTTCTCTTAATATTTCATATGCTATAAATAGCCCATTGGTTGGCCTTAATTTTAGGAGGCCAATGGTTAGGAGTTCAACTCCAATTATCTCATTCCTTTAATTCGAATTAAATATCCATTTTAATTTGAATTTGAATGTTTTCCCTCTCTTTATGATTTTGTGACATCATGCTGATGTCAACATTTTAAACTTTTGCCTCCAAAATTCAAATTGCCATAACTTCTTCATACGAGCTCCGTTTTTAACGAAATGAACACTGTTGGAAAGCTCTCATCAAGCTCTTTATTTTGAAATCCATTGTTGACCACTTTCAAGATGGTCTGATTTTGCCTCCTATCTAGCCCTCTAGTCTGCCTGTTGACCAAAATTTTGACCCAGCATAACTTGCACGAATGAACTCCTTTTCACTCCATTCAAGTTGCATTGGAATCAGGACACCGAGATCTTTTTCATGGTGCAAAAATTTGAAGATTTGAAGACACTTCAATTTTCACTGAAATTATCCACCGGATCAAGCCTCCCCACTGAAGACCTTTTGGACCTCTAAAAGTGACATTTACTCTGACATAAAGTGAGGACTTGGCCTCCCCACTTGTCCTATATCATCTGTACATCTGAATATTTGAATCACAAGTACAATGAAGACTGCAACAACATTGTTGATCATAAACATTATTCTATCACTTCCATAAGCATCTACATCAATTGTCGTAGCCACTAACCAACAAACATTGACTAGCATCAAGCTGAACAATAATGCAGAAATGAAAGAGAATAAGTTAACAACATATCAATCCTTAACAACAAGAACATCTTTACCCAAGGAACCATCAATTCTTTCAATCATTATTCCCTCATGTTGTACTGTGGGTGCATCCTGCAACATTTGACCCTGGTTAGCTACTCCAAGTTCAAGTGTAGAACCACCTGTACTGACAGACATAAGAGTTAACTCTTTACTTGCATTAATTACCCTCTTTAACTGCCCTGTGTTTGCAAAAGAATGATCAGTCTTAATCCTATGAGAATGTACAATATACTGAATGCCATCTTTAAATAAGTGATAATGATTCTTTTCCCTATAGAAAATTGCTTTTCTGTCATAAAGATAAGGGCTACCAAGCACTATCCCACAGATATCCAGTGGAACCACATCAAATTGTACTTCATCTACAAACTTACTAGTGATTGCAAATCTTAAGGTGCATTGTCTTGTTACTTGCAACTTATCATTTTCACAAATCCAACCTAGTGGACAAGGTTTCTTATGTAATGTAGTTTTCAATCCCAAGTTCCTTACAATACTTTCAAAAATCAAGTTCACTTGAGAACCAGTATCTATGAGTGCATCAATTTTAGTGTTCTTAGCAACAACCCTTAAATGAAATAACTCATTCCTTTTCTTATCTTCAGGGAAATCATTAACTTTAGATGAAGAAGCACAACTATGAACAGAAACACCAGAGATAGGAACTTTACCTTTTACACCCATAGCTGTTATCTTAGTCTCATCATCTGAATCTGAACCAAGATCCATAACAACATTTGTGGCTTTCTCCTTACCTTTTTGCTTCTGATTCTGTCTTTGAACCTAGTTAGGCTTCAATTCGGGATGCAACTTCCAACAATGTTCTTCATCATGACCCTTCCTGTCACAATGAGTGCAAGAAAGTTTCTCATCCTTCTTAACTGTAGCTTCCTTCTTTCCTTTCTCTATCTCTGCATTCTTAGAAGATTTCTTTACAGAGTTATCATCATCAAACTTATCAATAAAAGATCCTTTACCCCTTGACTCTAAGTGTGTAGCTTGAATAGATACTTCATCCAATTTACAAGGGTTTAATACCAAAATAGAATGTCTAAGGTAGGAATGTAGACCTCCTATGTACTTCAACAAAGTATCCTGGGTGTACAAAGGAACATTCAAAGCAATATCCCTTTTCCTAAATTCATGGGTGTACTCTTGGACAGTTTGACCTTTCCCTTGCCTAAACATTTGCTAGTCCATCATTAACTGCTGCATATGTCCTAGGGGATAAAACTGCTTCTTAAGAGCATTAACAAACTCTGCCCAAGTTAAACTAACTCTACCATGTCGTGAAACTTCTACCTTAGTCTTACTCTCCCACTAGGTTAAAGCTATACCTCCTAACCGAAGAGTAGCTAATTGAATCCTATCAACATCATCTAATAGGTTCTGGACTCTACAGTAGACTTCTACTTGCTGAATCCAATCATCCAATTTTTCAGCATTAAGTTTACCACAATAGTTAGGCAAGTCAAATTTTACATCCAGATTGATCTTAGGCTTATACCCACTCTTGAAAGGATTAGAAGAAGTAGAATGAGGAGAAGATGGAGAAGAAGGAGAAGAGGGAGAGGAAGAAGAAGAGGGTGGATCTGGTTTCATATCACCATCTCCATGATGTTTCCCTTTCTTGTCTTCACATTCTTTCTGCTCTTGTCTCTCCTGAAAAAGAATGTCCACCTTAGCCTTCATCTCGAGGAATGCTCTTCAAAATTTCTGCTCACTAATCTCATCAGGAACCTCCATTCCAGAAATAGACATCCTCGGAAATGTTCTTCGCTTCCCGATATCAAGATTAAATTCTTCAAGCTTGCCTTTACCCTTCTGAATCCTGGATCTTGTTAGCATTCAAGAAAACAACTGCAATAATAGTCAATTGGGCTCTGATACCACTTGATCTTATTGAACCTAGACTAATTGCAGTATTAAATGCTTAAATAAAATCAAATTAGCAGAAGTCTTAATAGCTTTACACATAAATGAAATTATGCATCAAAACTTAAGAATTGAAGGTGAAATAAATAGAATTGAGAGAGAAGAAGACAGAGAGTGAAAACAAAGTTTGATTTCGGAGTTTGCCACAAACGTGACTACGTCTCCGGGTTGGCTCCAATAGAGTACGATCGATCCAATTAATGTCATGCCCAAACTAAGAGGGCAAAAAAAAACACAATTTTTTTTGAATTAATAATAAACTAATAATTAAACATGCTCTAAGTTTGATATGATTGAGGTAGAAGTTTTAGTACAGGTTCTCTACATTATGTCTTAAGATTATAAACAAAGGGATGGTTATTAAAATTTAAGATTTGAAACTTTAGTTATCAGATTTATATCAATAAACTTATGTTATTACATTAACTTTTAATAATAAGAAACAATTATTTAAATGACAAAGAAAATGTATTCGAGTACAGATTCATTGAGAAAGTATAATCAAAATCAACTATAAAACTCTTAGACAATAATCAATTTACACACTAATCGATATTGGAAGTCACTTGATGGAAAGACAATTTCACTAGAATCAAAACATATTATATATATATAATTTATTACTTTAAACATTTCAACTATTTTAACATAAAAATTAACTATCTAATCTTACTAAATTTGCATGATGATAGAGCCTAAAATTTAGTATTAATTTATCATGATGCTTATAACAAATTTTAACTTAACCTTGTAATTCAAATAAAATCACCATTCAGGTACCAATTCGATTTATGCTAATAAAAAAAAAACTATGATCGCAACTAAACTATATTAAAAGATAAATTTATTTAAAAGAAAAACTAACTGAATTAAAATCTAAACTATGTTACATCTAATATAATTTCGATACTAAACTAACTTTAACTTTGGTATCAAAAAAAACAATTAAATACCTAAGCTAATTCTAATACTTATTTTACAAATTGAACAAGTATAAGCATTCTAACTACGGACTTAAGTCTAAGCTAACTTCAATATAAATTAACTAAAACTTAAGATAAACTATCTACACTAATAAATTTTTTTTTCAATATACAAATTTCTATAAAGAATTTCATTGGATCACAATTAAAAAAACCCAAAACTAATGAATTAACATTAAACTATATTTAATGTAGACTAATAGCCCATAATTAAAATTAAGCTAATCTAACCATAATTTATTAACAAAGATAGTAACTAACCCAGAATGACAAGACAAAACTTAATTGATCCACTTGACAAGTGGATTCCCTCACACACCTACCCTACTCACCCACCCCTAAACCCCCATTCCCCAAACTAGCCTGGGCGGATTTCTAGCCTCTCCACGTAGATCGAGGTTTGCAAAGCGCTGCCCAAGAAGGCCCTGACAAGGGTACATGAGCAGTACAAGGGCAGCTCCCAAATAGCGTACCCTTTCAAGGTAAAGGCAAGAGGTTTTAGAGTTGAAACCACTTAACCAAAATTTGCTCCAACAACAAGCAACGACCTAAGTTAAGACAAGGAACAAAGGACGTCAGCCATGTTATGATGGATTTTATTTCATAAATGCCCAAGCTAAAAAAAAACAAAACAAAGGAAAGGGGTAGATGGGTTCTAGGAACAAGGTGGGGGGGTAGTAATGCAAAAAGATTTATAGGTGAGATCTAGGGTAAGATAGGATAAGATTTAAGCATGATGATACTATAGTTATTAATATTTATATTATTGTTTATTTTTTTGAATTTAAATTTGAAAACAAAGGATCAACAGAGAATATTCTCTGTTCCATCAAATTTTAACTTCCAAGCCCATACAAAAGGCAGAGAGTTTTCTTACTCTCTTGGGCCATTTTTTTTTTGAAAGTCTTCTAAGTGTAGAGTTGAAGTCATGTATTATTATATATATTTTTTGTATATAATTGGAATAGAATTAAAACATAGATTTAACCATTAACACAATAATGCAAGTTTGATTAATATCCAATAATCATAAAAAAAAACTAAATCTACATGAATGAACATAAATTTCCATTTCAACATATATGAACAACTTGTTATATTGCCAAACTGAACATCATTAATTTCCATCCCAATTTTTTTTAGATTCACCCATCTAAAATTAAAATTTACAAATAAATCACATGACAAGAAATTATACCCAACACCAATTTTATTGGCCAACCTGATTCCAAGGCTCAGCCGGGAAAGAATCAGGAAGAAAACCTGGCTTCGTAGCCAATTACAACAAGGTTTGAAATACAATTTACAATAGGATCTCAATCCCAATTTTCAACAATTTTATCAAATTTTCCCTCATGATCAAAATCAAGGAACTTGTAATGTCTTCTGAATCTCTTTTCAAGAACCATGGAGGAAACCAATAACTGATCGAATGACAACCAAGTAGAACCAAAAGAACATCAAGCATGCATAGTCACACATGGTTTACACAATAAGATTCACAATTGAATCAAGACTAGGGAGAGGTGGATTCTTCCAACTGGAGAAGTCATACACAACACCAAATCAAATGCCCAATCGGGGCCAATAATCAAGAACTTCCGTTCTTCCATTTAAACTTGCCATACTCATACCAGGTTTGTGCTGACGGGTAAGGGCCCATAACACCCTACCCTTTTATCCCTCTTCTCATCCTGAGAAGAGACTCTACACAGGTTGGAGTCCAACTAAATAGACCTCTCCCAAAATTGGTCACTTCTGCCCTCTCCTAGGGTGAGTAATACCAAAACACCCATGCAAGAAAACTCAAAATTTCAAACAAAAACAAGAAAGGAAAACAACCAAAAAAAGACATGGTTTGTAAATCCTCCCAACATACCCACAACCATACAATAGTAAAACAATAACAAGGTAACAAGAACAAGAAACAAAACATAAAAACTGAAATAAGGGAGATGGGAGTTTCCTACCTTCACAAAGAGGTAATGGCAATGAACCAATTCGAGTAGAGTATCCCTCCTTCCTTCAAGCTTCAAGAAATCCTCTCTAAATGTAGAGATTGGGTAACCAAAACACTAGACCAAGGAAGGCCTCTAAATAAGCCTCCAACTCAACTACCCAAAAGAGCAATAACTATTTCCACCCACTAGCCACACTAGAAACTCCTAACTCAACCTACACCATGGTTAAACCCTGAGAGGAGGTGGGGTAAGACAACTCATGACAACCACTTGAAATTTTCGCACAAAGGCAAAAAGGGACTTTTTGAGTGCCCTCAAAAGTCAAAGCTAGGGGCTTAGGGGTTGGAAAAGACCCCTAACCCATACCCATACCCTTTGGTTAGAATAAAAACATGTTAAAAGCCTTAGGAAGGAGTTTTAGATACAAAATAAAATCTAGGAATAAAATAGGTCCATCTAACAGTTCTAACTAGCAAAAATAAGCACATAAACATTTTTACGAGTGTCAAGCGACACTGAAAGAACATAATTATGAACAATAGGGTTTCCAAATTTTAGCACATGGAGATCAGTTTTGTTCCTCCGTAGGGTTTCTCGGCTAAATATCTGCACACTCATTGCACACATCAGTAGTCCCGTAAAATCACATGTATATAAACGTATATGTATTAGAAATTTTCATCATTTAAAACATACATTAATAAAGTTTCTTCTCCCTTCATAATTCTTAACCATTTGAAGTATCTTAAATCAAATCTCAATCCTACATCTACTAATTTCGTCAACATACATATACATGAACATTAAATGACAATCATCAAATATATCTGGAAATAACATCACACAACATGAAATAATAAAATATGTTCTAAGCATCAGATAATGTCTCGACATCACAAGTTGCAGATAACAAAAAATAAGAGTAATGTATCACTATGCTACGATGGGTCGGGGGCGAGGCCTCACAATTAATCTCCAAAAATCAATTACAAATGCACCAAGAATTATCCCCATAAACACATCAGCATAACATACCCTAGACGTGTAGAATAGTCTTCAAAAATCTCCTAAGCATTCTCCTATTCTCACCACTTGAATGCTTTTCCAAAGCCTACTACCCCCATTTTATACATCAAATTTAGCCAAAAATGGGCTAAAACAATTAACCAACATAATCTTCCATTTTGGTTACATATTTCGAATTTACCCCTTTTACCATTATTTTGTTATGATCTCACACCAAAATTAAGGGTTTGTTTTCAAAAAATACCCTTAATTAAATAAGATTGGGCGGATTTGTTATGGATAGATAACAACTCTTCTCTTAATATTTCATATGCCATAAATAGCCCATTGGTTGGCCTTAATTTTAGGAGGCCAATGGTTAGGAGTTCAACTCCAATTATCTCATTCCTTTAATTCGAATTAAATATTCATTTTAATTTGAATTTGAATGTTTTCCCTCTCTTTATGATTTTGTGACATCATGCTGATGTCACCATTTTAAACTTTTGCCTCCAAAATTCAAATTGCCATAACTTCTTCATACGAGCTCCGTTTTTAATGAAACGAACACTGCTGGAAAGCTCTCATCAGGCTTTTTATTTTGAAATCCATTATTGAACACTTTCGAGATGGTCTAATTTTGCCTCCTATCTAGCCCTCTGGTCTGCCTGTTGACCAAAACTTTGACCAAGCATAACTTGCACGAACGAACTCCTTTTCACTCCATTCAAGTTGCATTGGAATCAGAATGCTGAGATCTTTTTCATGGTGCAAAAATTTGGAGATTTGAAGACACTTCAATTTTCACTAAAATTATCCACCGGATCACTATGTTAAGAGATTTAGATCACTGCTATAATGGTTAGAGAGTAACAGTGAAATTAGTTGATTTGAATGCAACTAATTTGCTAATCACAGATCTCTATTCTGGCTTGTATTTGATCCTTCCTAATTGAATATAGCTTTATTGCTCCACAAGGATATTATGCTTATCCTTCAAATTTGCTTTCTCTTTTCATCATTAAATCTTCAATAACATCTTCTTACTTTTTTTATCCACACACATTTTGAAATCACAACTTGACCTTATACTTATATCTTCCACTTTGTCAAGTCGACTCAGATAAAAATTAGACTAATTAATATTCATCACCTTAGTTGGTTGGAATCAATAGATAAATCAATTAATCTCAATATGTCAAAATATGAAAATCCCTCATTAACCGACCCTACTCAATAGAAACTAACTCAGAAACTATTTCCTTTGTTAACCAATAGAAGCTTGGTTAATACTCACTTTTTACATACTTTCCTTCAACACTCGAGTGAACTCAGTAGACATTGCCTTATGAACTAGGCAATCATAGGAATGCTTGATAGACATAGAAAAATGTCTTTACCACCCAAGTGAGCTCAACATATACTGACTGATAATGATATGACATTTATGTAATATCAAAGACAATACACAATTAATCAATTATATCCAACATAATTCACATGTCTTTAGTGGTATGGAAATATTTTGCATAACCTTAGAAGATTGTAAAAGTTCATGCAAAGTTGTAGTATAACTTGGCAACCAAAACTTGGTAATTCAAAACTTTTGTCCATCAAAGTATCAACTATTGTTGTCACCCCCCTTAGGAGTAGAACATAGTTTCTAAACCATATCCCCTTTAGGAAAAAACCAAAAAATGTACTTCATTGTAATACCTTTTGATACCTCCCAACATCCAACATGGTTTAAAAATGAATATGATTAAATAGATCTAAGACCCATTGTGATCATCAAAATTGTGTGCCAACCATCATACTTATCCAAATTCAAGACCTAACATAGAAGGAACCTTGGAGCCATCATATTCAATCTTCTCACAATCTTAGCATTTATAATACTTTGTTCAAGAGATGATAAAATACCTAAATCTTTTTTTCTATTATTTGGTCGGGAACAAAATGTATATCAATACATGCTAGATAATCCAAAATATTATTTATCCAATAAAACATGAGATCATCCTCAATCTATGGTTATCTTAAGGCAAAGGAACTTCAAGAGAAGGTTGGACCCCTTGATAGATTACCTACAAACATTGAAGAAAAAAGATTGAAATGAAATCTAGAGGATAATGCACAAAACATAAATGTCTAATTTTTGTACTAACTCACAATATGCTCCAATTAATTTAAAAAAAAATGATGACTCAATATAAACATGAAAAATATAAGTAACTCATAAGGAGGATAACATTTTAATCTTAAAAAAATGCAAAGAATCACGTAAGACAAGCCAAATAAATTATTTCAATCAAAATCACTTAAAAAGAAGGCAATAAATCTACTTTCGATCATCATTAGAAACTCAATGAACAAACACAAATAAAAAATGAGCCGTTTTGATCAAATTTGGAAGAACATTGTATGATGCAATCTTTTAAAAGAAGAAAATATGCGAGGCATTAAAAAATAATTTCAAATGTAGGAACATATGCCTAATTGACCAACTCTTATATTTTTTTCTATATCAGATATTATATGTAACTACAACTTGTTAGTTTTATATTATCATGTAACATTTATTAAATTATTATGTTAACATTTCTTTCTATCCCTTGAAATACTACTTTTACTACATTTCTTGGGAGCACCTAATGATCCTAGAAACTTTCGTTTTGGGCTTGTCTCTATGATCCTGCCACTGTTTGGTGCCATCAATGTTGGTAGGAGATTCATCATTTGGAGATGAGAGCATCGAAATGATACTCAATAGAATCGATTGCACCGTATGTAGAGGCAACCATCTCTCAATAGTGAGCTCGTAAGAGTTTGGGTCATCTCTAGCTTAGTGAAGAATCAAAATCCAAACATGTCCATCTGGATAAACATTGGATGCCACATCTCTCTTGTGAATCTCACCAATAGTTAGCCGAGAAACTCATTATGGCATTGAAGAGACCTTAATAAAATGTATCCTCTGGACTGATTATTGTTACATTCCACTCGAATATTTTTGAATCATCGACAAGTCCTACTGAGAACCCACTTATTGGATTCCTGTTTACTTCTTTCAATTGCCTCACTAGAAAAAGTTTGGCCTTGTTTTTTGACATGATGTTGCTTCTGATTTCTGATTATATAAATAGATTACAATGAGAAGATGATGCAGAAATACGAATAGCTTTGTTCCAATTATAATCTCATGAGTTTATTCCTTACACTGATATAATGATCTCTTCTATAAATAATACACTTAGATTTTTATAGGGAGACCAATAGTCATCTTTGTAGAGCCGTGTTTGTTCAATAATCATTAAGTGATTGACTACTTAAATTTTCATACCAAATATTCATTTTTTCTGAGACTCCTATTAGTTTTATATGTAACATTTTTTCATGCTTTCTATTGAATTTAAGATTGTATTTTAAAATTAAAATTATTTGAGTTATTAGATTTTTGATTGATAAATAATTACATGATTGATAAAACATACAAGGTCCACGCTAAGGCATATCAACAAGAAACACTTTCTTACTAACAATAAAAAATAATGTACATATTATTGTCAACTCAACAATAGCTAGCCTCTAATGTTCAACACACACTATGTTGCTCGGCATCTATTAAAATTCACTTGGCTTATATTGACTTTTACTATTACTCGACACTCACTAGAGTTTGCTCGACATCTACTAAGTTCACTCGACATACACTATAACTTCACTTGACTTGGCACTAACTAATTTTTTGCTTAGCTTGCACTAACATTGCTCGGCACCAAATTTTGACTCGATCAAGCTTAGCAAACTCAATTTGTATTCTTTGTTCTTCTAGACGTAGCTAGTGTATCGATCAACTTTAACTTTAAGTAGATCAATGATACATCATATGGTCCATGCCTTACTTGGTCTTAGTACTCCTTTTATACACTAAATAACTCAACCTTTCTCTAGGTGCTCTTGTTATTCTCCCTTTTAAAATCCTCACCATCAATCAAACAAATGCAAACATTTAGACCAAACAAGTAATTGTCTCACTAGCAAGTGGCATGTTTGACTTCATTGCCAATATAATGATTATTCCATTATTCCATACAACAAACGATCTTGTTTTCAATAATCTCCCTATTTGGAATTGATGGAAAACCAACAACATTGATGGAAAACCAATACATTGAAATTTGTCTCCTGATGTCTCTAGCTCATGCTACTCATGTAGATTTTCAAACTATTGACACTCCCACCCATCGTCCTCATGTTTTTGTTCATTTTGTTGTGGATTCTCTTCATCCTCCTACTACGACTAGTGAGTGGGTCTACATTGCATCTCCTGGTGGGTCCTCTTGGACATCTTAGGTGACCCTTTTTGGGTCTCAGGTTATTGAAGGGAGATCTGCAATTTCTTATGTGGATGTGGCTTCTTTAGAGGTAGGCATTGGTGGTCCTACTATGAGAGGGCTCCTCGTTTGGTTGTACCTATTTTTGTAAGTAGCCCCATTGTGATTAACCTAGACTTAGAAACTATTGATGAGATTTCCAAATATGTGTAGGATTACTCTTCTACTAATGCTATTTTTCACTTTAGGGGTTTTTGGCCCTTTCTTCCAGATTTACAAGCTTGGATTTCCAAACATTGAGAACTAATCATATCAGATTTAGTTCAGATTTACCTTGTGACACTGGGTTTTTTTATTGTGAAATTCATAAATGTTGTAGACTAGAAAGCCATTCTATGTCATTGTTTGTCTTTGGAAGAGTGGTTCCCCCTAATGGCCAAACCTTGGTTTTAGTGTTTTGATCTGACTACCGAATCCTTTAATAAGATACCTTTATGGATAAGATTATTGAATCTTCCCCTTCACTTTTGGTTGAATTTAGTCTTGGAGGTTGTGGGGGAGGCTCTTGGGGATTTTAGTTTGGTGGATTCCAAGTCTACTAATGTCTATAAGATGATGTATTCTCACATTCTTGTAGAGATTGATGTGCCCAAGGGTCTCCTTGAATAGATTACTTCAAGTTCTCCAAATGGTTCTTGGACAAAGATTCTTGATTATGAGGGTATTCCCTTTAGGTGTAGGAAATATCATAAGACTTTCCATCTTGCTATGTGGTGCTCCTCTACTAAGGTTAGATCAAAGAAATCACCTTCTTGGTGGTTGGTGATTTTAGATTATCACTATATAGTTTAGAAGGCTTCCAAGGATGAGGATGAGGAGGATAGCTCTTCTTAGAATGATTCTTTGAAAAATGTTATGTTTTTTTCCTTGATGATACAAATGATATCTCTAAGGTGGTTGTTGATGTTGTCCCTTCTTTTTTTGCTAACTCTATCCAAAATATTATTTTTGGTTTTGATTTAGTTGTCTTATCTCTTGTTGTTGTGGGTATTAAGGCCCATGTTTCTTCTACAGAGGTTTTGGGAATTAGTAGTGGGGCTGCCCCTTTCCCTCATTTGGATAGTTGTGTAGCCTAACTTGGTTCCTTATGTTTATCTTTGAATTGGCAGATGACTACTAAAAAAGTGCAGGATGGATGGATTTTAGTTAAAGGAAAAAAGGAAAATCCTCCAAACCTTCATTTGATATTTCTTTATGTTCTCAAAAGACCATAATGTAAATCTTGATGGTCCTTGGTTTTATTCTAGGCTAGTTTTAGCCCTCTTGTTGGAAACTTTGTTTTTTTCCTCTACTTTGTTGGGTGGTGTTTCATAGTTGTATTAAGATCCCTCATTTTTATATCTTTTAGTCTCTTTTTTCAAGGTTTTAGGTCCTTTCAAAACCTATTTTAACTTAATCAAAACAATGTCAAAAAGAAAATAATGCCTTGTATTGAAATCTCCCCGTCTATTAGTATATGTCTTTCCTCTGTGTAGGGTAATGTGGCTTTGTTAGTCTTTTGTCAATCTCCCTCTTTGTAACTTTCTTTCATATTTCCCTCATAGTGCCATTCTCTCTTCTTTTCAGGTATATCTCTCATTTGATTGTCTCCCTCTATCTTTATGAATTTCTACAAAGTAACTCTTCTTTGATTTATATCTCCCTCTTTTCTCTTGAATTCATTTCTCCCTCTTTAAGTCATTTCTTTTCTCTATTTATCTCTCTCTAAGTCATTTCTCCCTCTTCGACAATAACGTCAAAGACTTGTCATCTCAACATGCAGATGTTATCAATTCAAGTTATTCATCTAACATCTTACTTGTGACTGATTGTTTTTTCCAGCTCTTTGATTACTTTAGGCAAGAACTAAAGTAAAATCCATTGCATCAAGGGGTAAAATATGACATTCAAATCAGTTGATGTAGGGCACTTCTCATGATTCATAAGAAGCTTTGGATAGGCATATCAACCATAGTTTACCTCTTAGATACTCATGAGCATCCTTATGTAAAGCTTTTGTGAATATATCATCTATTTGTTCTTTTATATTCACATATTCCATTTTCACTTCTTTGTCTTGAACCAACTCTCTTAAGTAATTATACTTGATTGCAATATGCTTTTTCTTTGTATGAATAACAAGGTTATTGGATATGTTTATAGCACTTGTGTTATCACAATAAAGTATCATAGGTTTAGTAATTTCCTCCATGTGTTTGAGTAGTTGTTTGATACATACCACATTAGCACAATTCACTATAGCAACCACATATTCAACTTCAACTATAGATTATGATATACAATTATGTTTCTTACTAGTCCATGAAACTAGTCTCTTTCCCAAGAAAAATGTGCCACCACTTGTACTCTTTCTATCACCAATATTTCCAGCCCAATAAGCATCTGTATAGGCTCTCAATTCAAACTTATCATTTTTCTTGTAGTATAGACCATAGTCTTCTATTTCTTTTAGATATCTCATAATCCTTTTGACTCCCATCAAATGATTCTCCTTAAGATTTGTATAGAATCTTACAAAAATCCCAATAGCTAATGTAATGTTAGGTATTCTATGAACTACATATTACAATTTTCTAATCATAGACCTATACAAAGTTTGGTTTACTTCAGTAGAATCATCAGTTTTTGATAGCTTATGTCATGTGACCATAGGTGTGCTAAGAGGTTTTGAACATTTCCTTCACATACTTGGACTGAGTAATATAAATACCATACTTCATTTGATACACTTGAAAACCAACAAAGAAAATTAATCTCTCCAAATGTGGACATCTCAAATTCTCTCTTCATTTCATCAAAAAATATCTTGCATAATGCATTTTGTCCTCCAAATATGATATCATCAACAAAAATTTCAGCTAGTAAAATACCTTTACCACCTTCAGTCTTCAAGTACATATTACTATTGTCATTAGTCTTCTCAAAACCAATCTCTCATACCATGCTCTGGGAGCTTTCTTCAAACTATATAAAGCTTTTTGTAATCTATTTACCATGCTCTTGTTGTTAGCATCAACAAATCCTTCTAGCTAATCAATGTATACTTCCTTTTCTAAAATGTCATTTAGAATGTAGATTTCATATCCATTTGATAAAATTTGAAACCTTTGTATGCATAGTAAGTAAGCAGAGTTCTTACTCCTTCCAATCTTGCAAAATAGGCAAGTGTTTCTCCATAGTCAATTCCTTCTTCTTGAGCATACCCCTTGCAAACTAATCTTTCCTTATTCCTTGTGACTTCACCATTCTCATCCAGTTGATTTCTATAGACCCACTTGGTTCCAATAATATTCTTATTCTTTGGTCTAGGTACAAGTGACTAGGTTTTGTTCTTCTCAATTTGATCAATCTCATCTCTCATGGCTTGATTCCAGTCATCATCTTATAATGCACTGTTCACTAACTTAGGATCATGCATGCTTAGAAAATATGTATCACTTCTCAACTTATTTCTTGTCATAGGTCTAACTTCTTTATCTCCAATAATTTATTCAGCAGGGTGATATCTTCTTACATACTTTGGCAATATTGGTTCTTCTCTATTTTCTTCAATAGATCTTTCCACTTCAGAATCATTGTGTGCTTCTTTATCAGGTAATTCAACATTCCTTTTATGTGTACTAACCTCACCATCAAAAAGTACCTCAGCTTTTGAATGCAACTTGGCTCTTGAAGGTAGCTCAACATTCATTGTATGTGACTCGACAATTATTGAAACTTGTTGTAGTGGATTAACAATTTGGTTCACAACTTCATCATCACTTACAATGTCATTATAGAAAGACACAAAATATTTGTAATCTTCAAGTTCCTTCATAGGTTCAACTTCATTTACCTCTATATATTAATCAAACTTCACATTTGCACTTTCCACAATTTTGTTAGTGTTAGTATTTAAACACTTATAAGCTTTACTTCTTGTGGAATAGCCTAGGAATATACCTTCTTCACTTTTAGCATCAAATTTTTCATTCCTATTATCCTTAAGAATGTAGCACTTGCTTTCAAATACCTTAAAATAATTTACATTGGGTGTATCCATACCAGAGTTCAAAAGATGTGGAGTTTGTACATTTCTTGACTTGTACTCAATTCAAGGTATAGACAATTGTATTAATAGCTTCTCTCCAATATTTCAAAGCAACATTCTTGAACATCATGAGTGTTCTAGCATAGTCCATTATAGATTTGTTCCTCCTTTCAACAATCCCATTTTGTGGAGGGGTCCTAAGTGAAGAAGTTTGTCTCTTGATTCTTCTATCATATAGAACATCGCAAACTCATTTGAGGTAGATTCTCCACCTCTATCATATCTCATACATTTCAAGCTCTTTCCAATTTCTATTTCAACTCTAGATAAGTACCACTTAAAAATTTAAAATGCATCATATTTTTTCTTCAAAAATATAACTATCATCATCCTAGAATAATCATCAACAAAAAGGATAATGTACTTGTCATCTTTGTAGCTTTTCACATTGATTGGTCCACACAAATATATATGTACTAATTCCAAAATTCCTTTTGAAGAGTGAGTCTTACTTTTAAAACTATATTTTTCCATCTTTCCTAACTGACATTATTTACAAATTATATTCTCTAGTTTCTTCAGTTTTGGCAAGCCTCTAACTCTTTTCATCTTATTGATACTGACCAAATTATCAAAATTTACATGACATAGTCTTTTGTGCCATAGCCACACATCATCAAATTTTATAACAAGAAAAGTAGCATCGGTCATGTCAAGGTAGAAAATGTTACCTCTTGTTTGATCACCATTGCCAATTAGTTCTCCATCAACATCATAGATCTTAGCTTTTCTATTTCGAAATTCAACCTTACATCCAACACTATTCAATTATGAAACACTTAACAGATTATAGCTAAGTCCTTCTACATAGTAAGAATTGTCATATATGATCATATCTATCAATTCTATTGATCCTTTTCCTTTGATTGGACATGGTGCACCATTACCAAACATAACACTATTACCATCATAATACACAAGAGAATTGAACTTACTTTTATCTCTAATCATGTGATTAGAATAGTTAGTGTCAATAATCCATCTATCACTCTTGTTCACATAAGACACCAATGTAGTTGCCTCATCTTCATCAAAATAATCCTTCATTGTAACACAGAAAACCTCATCACCATGATCATCAGAATCTTCATTAGATTCCTCTTCAACAATGTAGTATGATTTCTTTCCTTTATTCTTATAGTCTTTATTATTTTCATCTCTTTTTCCTTTGAATTTGTCTCCACTTCTATTGTTATTCTTCTTAGGAAACCTTAAAAAAATATGACCAACATCATTGCAATTGAAACATATGATAGGTAACTTACCTTTGTATTTTCCTTTGCCTCTGTGAAATCTCCTAGCCAACAATGCTTCAAGATCTTCAACATCATCTTCATCTATACCACTATCACTAGAAACATGTTTTCTCTTTTTCTTTTTCTTTTCTTTATTCTCTTTTAATGACAATTTAGCTTTGAAATAAGATTCAACATGTTTTAGTTTTTGAATTATCAAAATTAGAGAGTTCAAAGCTAGTGAGTCTACCAAACAATTCTTCAATGTAACTACTACATGAATTTTCCTCTACAATACCCTACCTTTTCATTATTACATGATCTTGATTATAGTTATGTTGATTTTCAAAAATCAAGTATATCTACCTAAAAATATAGGAGTTGAAATGAAAGTATAAGGAAAGGAAGTGCAATACGATATTGCATGCTTCACATATTCAATAAAATGCCAAAGATATACAAGGAAAAGTGCATGAGATAATAATCAGTGAAACATATAGGCTTACACAAGCTATGAACATAGCCAACATATAGACAATAATAAAAGAAAAATACATGCATAAGAAATGAAAGAAAAATGCAAGGTATCATACATTGCTTGAGTTGAATATGAAGATGGTTGACCACTTTAGCTCCACCCTTCTTCTAGCACTTGAAATTATCTCAAAACCTGGAAGGGTTACAAGAAGAGAGTGAAGGGGATTCTATCTAGAAAGATCTAAGAAATGTTTGATATCTTCTAAATATCATGCATACACATGGTCAAGGAATTACCTAGATGATTATGTTCAAGACAAAAGAGATAAAAAAAGATGATGCATAAGGAGAAAAGCCTATATTTTATCTAATTTTTTTGTTCCATGTGCATGTGCAACAAGTTAAATGGAGTAAAAAATTGCATATATAACATAGAGGAAGAAAATAGAGAGGTGTTAGGAAATAGATATTGTTCTCTTGTTCATGTAGCAAAATGAATGAATGCATAATGCACGAGAAATGTATGCAACAAGAGATAGAAAAATAAGAAATACACTAGATATATCATGATCTTTGGACATGTAAGATTCACATCTCACATGCATGTTTCAACTTCAAAGTGTTCATATATCTATAAATGAGGTGAAGATAATAACAACATGATGAAAATTTTGGCATCTCGTTATATATTTTAGTATGCAACCATAATGGAATAAACATGAAGATGTATTTCACATGCATATATCATAAGAATAGTAAAATACCTTTTAATATTCATCGAATTCCATGAAATCAAAAGGAAGATATGAAATTTCATGTAACCATGACCTATACAAAAAATTGTTGGAATTATGATTATTTTTTCATTAGTGAAAACACTTACTCAATTCTGTATGCTTACCAAGCATCAGGTGGTTACCTTGTAAACTTAGTAATTCAATAGTTTACACCGAGCAGACAGTGGCTACCGAGAAAATTCAGACAATGTGAAGTCCAACAGTGTCTATCGAGCTTCTCAATATCTACCATCCTTCACAGTGTCTACTGAGTAGATAATTTGTGTCATGAAGATTCAGTGCAAACTGAGCGATGAAAGATTCAGTGTTTACCGAGTGAAGCAAGGTAAACTTAGTGTATAGTATCTGCCGAGTGACACTACATCTACCAAGTCACCAGTGGTTACCGAGTTCAGAACTGCATCGAGTGATTAGTATGGACTGAGCTTTCACTTCTACTGAGTGCATGACGATGCCGAGTAATGCAGTGGACATCGAGTATTAGAAGGTCACCGAGTCAGTTCAGTGAACCTGAGTTATTTACTATTGGGCTGACTTTGTAATGTATTTGTTTACTTGTATTTTGGCCAACCTTGTAATTTTGTAAGTTTGAAAGGTATACATGTAAGATTTATTGTAAGATATCAAGTATGAATAAATGTAATATGCATGGAATGAAAAGGAATTGCAAAGTAATGTGAAGTATATGCAAAAGATCATCAACAACAATTCAAGGTACACAACAAGGTCAATTTAGAGACGGAAAAGTTATATCCATCACATGAGGTGATTAGTGCATAAGGGATCTTATTAGTAATTAGTTGCAAGTAGATCCACTGCTTCATCATAATAGGTGAATTAGATTTTTCAAATCTTCTAACAAGGTAGACTTAACAATCTTTGTACAAATCTCCTAACAGAGTGCATACTTCATTGTATGTTTGCAAATCCTCTAACAAGGTGGACCTAGCAATCCTTTGTGCTCCTAATAGGGAAGATCACTAGAAGGGTTCAATGTAAGCCTTAACCAACCAAATTTATACTACAGTATTGAAGTTTTGTGGGTATCATCCCCATCCCAGTTTTATTTTCTATTTGGAAGGTTTCTGGGTCACCAAATATTGTGTTCACTTGTGTAATGATTGTTTTATGTTTTAGAATTTATGCATGTAGTAGTATAGATGGATGTGTGGTAAAAATAATAAAAAGTTTTAAGGTGACTGATTCACCCCTCCCCTCTCAGAAGCCTGTCATACCCTGAATATTTCCAACACAAATATCACAAAATTTGTATGAGCCACAAGAGCAAGCAGATTCTTAAAGCATGGTCTTTCATTCTTTTCTTGCAATCTAAAGAAAGAAAATAATAAGTAATAGAAAATAATAGAGGCTGTAACATTTTTCAAGTACCAAGAGCTACAACATCATATTGAAAATAATTTTCTAACTCATTTATGTGCATTCATATAACTGATAGGAATAACTAGATATCTCCTTCTTATAGCATGCATAAAGGATATATATGTAGTTGCAACCTCCAATAAAATGATACATGAGCATAAAGAATGTGCATGAAATGAAAGCATGTAGAAGAGAAATGTGGGTCAAGCCTTAGCGAAAAATCATTATAAAAAAAAAATCTCAAATGAAGAAATGAAATCACAAGAAGATTACCTTATGCATAAATTAACTCATCCTAATTTTGAGCTACATGAAGCTAACTCAAACTCTCTCTTGTCATGGAAACTTTCCAAAAAATCCTCTAATTCAAACTTGGACATCTTTTTTAAGGATTTGAACATAGGGGAAGCATATTTTAGCCTTTACAATCATTTTTGCATATTTATGATGTCATTTTTATGAGGGATTTTTTAGTAAAGGGTGTATAATGATGCTAATGGTGTTGGAAATAATCCAAACTAACAAGGTTACTGAGAGGGGAGGGGTGAATCAGTAACCCTAAAACTTTATATTAATTCTGCATAATAACATATTCACCATTCATCCATCTAATCTACTATATGCATGAAAGGATAAACATTTATAACACATGAACACACTAATTTGGTGACCCAAAAACCTTCCAATTAGAAAGTAAAATTGGGGTGGGGATGGTGCCCAAAAAACTTCAATACTGCAGTATAAAGTTGGCCTATTAAGGCTTACAATGATCACTTCTAATGATCTGCCCTATTAGGAGCAAGTAGGATTGCTAGATCCACCTTGTTAGAGGATTTACAAACATACAATGAAGTATGCACTTTGTTAGGAGATTTACAAAAGACTGCTAAGTCTACCCTGTTAAAGGATTTACAAATTGATTCACCTGTTAGAATGAAGCAATGGATCTAGTTACAACTGATTGCTAATAAGATCCTTTATGCTCTGATCACCTGATGTGATAGATATAACTTTTTTGCACCAATGTTGACCTTGCTATATTCCTCTATTCTGCTGCTAATTCACTTTCTCTCTTCTCAAAAATATTGCAAAATAAAATCCTATCCAATTTCCTATTACTGTACAAATGATATAATACATCACATATATATCATTCCAATATTTACTTAACAAGGTCAGCCAAACACAAGTGAACAAAAAATTACTGAGTCGGCTAGATGGTAGAAAACTCGAGTTCCTCAAACTGGGTCGATGAGCTTCTTATACTCAACATCCACTAAAATACATCGCATCGTCATGCACTTGGTAAGAGTAGAGGTACAGTTCATACTAACCATTGTAAGTAGCTTGAAACTCGGTAACCATTGGTGACTCGGTGAATATTGTGTCACTCGGTAAAAACTGAATCCATTGATAACCTTCTTCACTTGGTAAACACTGATTCCTTCATTTACCTTGTTTACTCGGTAAACACTAATTTCTTCATTTACCTTGATCACTCGGTACACACTAAGTTCTTCGTTTACCTTGATCACTTGGTAAACATTAAGTTCTTCATTTACCTTGATCACTCGGTAAACACTGCGAAGCTTGGTGACCACTAACTTCTTGGAGAACACTTTTATGCTCGGTAACCACTATGAACTAGGCAAACACTACTAAACTACCCATATGCTTGATTTCCAAAGGAATGATCGGTATGAGCTTGGTAAGCATTTAGAATCAAATAAGTGTTGTAACTAATGACAAATATATCATAATTCCAACAATCTCCCCCTTTGGCATTAGTGAACAAAAACACTTATGAGCCAAAATTATATACAACATTTGTCATATTGACGATTGATTCTGTTGAATATACATGGCTTCTTTACATATAACTCCCCCATACAATATACACAAGGTATTTACATGAGTTATATGACTTTTATTTACAGTATCTCTTTGTCCCTTTTGTACATTTATCTCACCAATATTTCTTCCTGAGTATCTCTTTCTCCCCCTTTTTCACAATAATGCCAAAGAATAAAATAATGTATTTACATAGAGACACCAAAATGTGAGATAAACTCAGAATGTACCTGGAGAATGAGTTGTAGAGTTTTATCCCAATTCTTTTGCAGGATTTTGCATGTGGATAGAGCTACTTGAACTTCTACAGAGAGTTCAATCACATGTTCTGCAACCGAGAAATTGTTGTCATGGATTAATGTTTTTGAATGTGCAATGTGCTTCTGCATTGTGTCCATGATAGGAAGGCTCATATTCTGAATATCTAACAATGTAGATCAGATCCTTGCCTCTTCTCTCAACAATTCTGCCTACTTTTTTGACAAAAATTTGATCCTGAGGTGATGAGATGAGCTTGAACTAGGGTCAAGCTTCAGGTTTTTTGCGCTTGCCTTCAGATCCTTATCTATCTTATTCAATTTCTCTCTTATCTCCTTTGTATACTCGGTAACAACATAAATCTTAGCAAAAAGAGATGTTACATTATTAAAAGAATTTTCAATGTTGGCCAAAACTGTGGTTAATTCAACTTGTTTTATTGCTATATGCTGAGCAATGTGCTCAAGCACCTTATTATCAAACTTCTTTTCTGCCTTCTCCATCAACTTTTCTTGACTGGAGGTATCCTAATTGAATTTATTGACTGCCTCTTCTAATTGTATCAAAATGTGTTGAGAAGTATCAACATCAACACCTATAGCCTCAGTAATTATATTTCAGGCATTCTCAATTATTCTATATTCCTTATCCCTTTTAGACTTTAGCTACTTTTGTGTAGCCTTCATCTCAATTAGTTGACTAGCATACCTCATTTCTTCAATGGTAGCATTTTCATAGTCAATCTTTGGGATTACTATCTCTGTGTCTAAGTCAATATCTTCAAGAATTTCCTTTCCAATGATCATAAGCCTTAATGGTTGCTTTTGTTTGACTTCTGTGATGACCAGTTTGACCTTAGGAATAAACACAATAGTAGAGATGGAAGGACTAGCAGTGAAAATTGGGATGCTTGAGGGTTGAGTGCCAATAGGAGTATATACCAGATCAAAAATTGGAGTACTTGCCAAAAATGGTGATACACTCAGTAATGCAGTATCTGAACTAACTGGGTCTGAAGTAGATGCAGATAATGCTGACAAAGTTGTAGAATAAATTGGAACTGACAAAATTGTGGAACTTACTACTATACCGACTAATGATGATGGAGCTGAGGATGCTAGCTCGGTAGCTAAAGAAGAGGTATGCAGCTTGGTAGATGAAGTGGTAGACACTTCCATTGATGATACCTGGAGCTAAGATGTGGCAGGTGCAGATGATAAATCTGATGTAGATGTTATCAAATCTGCTGAAGCTGACTCCAACCTTGGTGATGTCACAATTTTAGGTGGAGAGCGAGGAAGGGATGCAATCACTACTACTGCAATTTTCATTGGATCATCTTCCTCCTTATCTTCCTCTTCAGCTTCATCCTCCTTGTCTTCTTCCTCTTTATCTTCCATCAGTGCATGTAGCTCTCCTGGTGAGACTGTGATGGATGGAGTGCTCTCAAACTCATCATCGTTGCTGCTATCATCATCTTTGATTTCTACTAGGTCTTCACTGGGCTTATGTAGATGATAGATGTTTTTCCACATGTTTGTAGCATCATTTAATACATGTTCAATGTCTTTAATCAAAATCAAACAGGTGTGGAATCTGATCATCATTTTACCTTCATGGCTTTTCATTTCAGTTTTTACTTCTGCTCTAGTGAGACTTGGTCGAAGATTTTTCAGGGATTGCTCATAAATATCTTTTACCGTTTGGGTGGCTAACTCCCATCTTGGTTGCAATCTCTCCAGTAGTTCTTTTGAGATTTGACGGGCAATCTAGTCTGGGGAGTATTTCCATTTACCCATCTTATTGAGTACCAGTTCCTCAATCTGCATTTTCTCAGCATCTATTCTAGTTTCAAATTTCAATGCCTTAAAATTTGTGATGCCAGCTCCTTCTTCCAATTGTTTGAGCCTTTGCTCGAATGTGGGTGTAGGCCTGACTAGTATAGGTTCCTGCTTACCTTTTCTAGTTCTTTTGGTGAATACTGTAGTAGGCTTTTTCTTAGGTTTGGTAATGATTACCTTACCTTTCTTCTTTGGCTGTTCTTCTGCAGATTCTTCTTCTCTTTTTTCTTCTCCTCCTTCTTCTCCTCCTCCTTCTTCTTCACCTTTTCCTTCAGTGAGCATAAGAGGACCAGTTGAAGTTTTCAATTTGGCTATTTTCCTCTTGCCCTTTCTTATGGCCTGTGGTAGCTTCATTTCAAGCTCAATTCTGGCCTTAGCTTCATCATAGGTTCCAAAAATTTGTTGCCTTGGGTCTACTAGCTCATTTACTAGTGCTTCTATAACATCTCTAGCTTCATCAATATTTACTTCATAGGGAAGAGGTTTCACCCATGCAACTCGAGGTCTGACTGCTTGAATGTATACCTTGTCACAGTCAACCATGAAGCATACATCGTCCTTATAATCTTCAACAAGCTTGGGAGGAATTCTGAATCTATTATTCATCCTCTCTTTGAAATCTTCAAAATAGTTATCCATTACCTTATCAAAATTTATACCCATTTCTGCAATAAACTCATTTATCTGATACAAAATTGGAATATCTTTTCTCCATACAACTGTACCTTTAGAAGGGAAAAAATTTTATACATAGAAAAATAAACAAACTAACAAAGAACCAAATTTACAAGAGTTGGTTTTTGAGGTCCTTATACTATCCATGTTCTTATTTAGTTGTTTCAACAACACATCTATGAGGTCAAACTCCATATTCTTCTTCACAATCTTATAGGCTAAGTCCACAGCCTCACAGGGCACACTATTCAATCTGCTGGACCTATACATCTTATATGTAATTAAATGAATTCCAAATCTTAGCTCTGCATCAGATACATTGTTAAGTTTCAATCCTCTACCATCCCATTCAGCTAGGGTTAACTTCTGAAGTTCATCACGACTTAGGGTTTTAGTGGTTTTGGATTTTCTCAACATAGGTAAACCTGTGATCTTATGAATCATCTTCTTTGTTATTAGGATGGGTTGCTCTAACCACAACTAACCATTATGCACATGGCTTAAAATGTATCTTATCCATTTCATTTGAAAATTTCTTGGCAAGTGTGGGATATGGGTCAAACCTTTAGTTTCTAGATGCTTGTGCTCAAGTTTGAGGGTTCCATCCACACATAACTTGGCTAGGGCATTATCCATATCTAGTGTCCCTATTTCTTGAATAGTGCATTTGAAATGAGTACAAATGTCATTTATAAGTAGTACCTTTGGTGAAATTTTCGATTGGGCTCCGTGTGGGTCGAGCGATTCAGCTATGGTGGGAATGAGTTTTAAGCTAGGTGCTTTCCATTCCACTCCCTTTACAAGCATTTCAGAGCCTCTCTTTGCCTTGCTGCTGCTGGTGCTTGTGGATGCCATTGCTATTTGGTGAGTAAATGATTTCGTAAAACAAATTCTTCACTAGAAAATTACTTCAAATCACTTGAACTCACCTTCGTGCTCTTGGAGATCTCTTTACTCTGTATATTCTAAATTTGTAGTGAAAAATGAGATCAAATTCTGCCCTTTTTGATGAAAAATCTACCATTAATGCTTAGGTACGAAGGTAGATGAGATGACCTAGGGTTTGTCAGATAATCACCAACTTACTCGGTAAACTTTGCAACTCGATGAAAAAACAAAACTTTTCATATTCTTGACCTAGCTCGATTAAGTCTAAAACCAACCTTGCTCGGTAGATGCACCACAGTGAACTATGCCTTGTATCTGATATACTGGCTTGCCATTTGTACTCCTTCATTCTAGAACTACTTAGGATATTGCTTGGAGATGCACTCCCTGATCTTCCTTGATGAGTCTAATTAGAAATGGTGAAGTCACCCACTTCTTGAGTGACATTGCCATTATTTGAATTTTTTGGCTCGGTAGATTTAGGAATTCACTGTTGTCTCATCTATTTTTGAATGCTGTCAACTCTGGCTTTCTTTTCATCTTCAATTTTTCTTATGTTCATGCAATTCTTGGATATATGACCAAGTTTGGTACATGTGTAACATCATATAGTAGTATTTTTCTTCCTTAGGTGATGCCTTGCAAAGTTAATTCCAATATGTCCATATTCTCCACAATAATGACATCTGCACCAAGTATTGTAGTCCCAACCAAATAATGCATTGACAATTTTTTCTGTTGGATTGAATGATTTAGATCTGCACTTGGGTGCCTTGTGACCTTGTTTCTTGCATTTGTGACATTTGCCTTCAAATTTTGGTTTCTCTTTGCATCCATTTTCTTTGTGACCATGTTGATTGCAGTTGTAGCATTTACCATTGAATTTTCCTTTACCATTGCTCCAAAATTTGTTTGATGTATGTCCTATCTTGCCACAATGATTGCAAGTGGGTCTTTCATTCCTTTGAGCACCTTGTTTGGAGGTTTCACCTTCTTCCTTGTATCCAAGACTAGCTTTACCCTTTTGTTTATGAAGATTCTGTTCATTTTTCTGATTCAATTGATCCATATTTGCTTGAGATTTTATCATCCTTTCATTGACTTGCTTTTCAACATTTAAGTCATTTTCCAAACTTTCATTGATTTGTCTTTTAGATCTCAGATCACTTTGTAAGCTTGCATTGATTTGTCTTTCAGTGATTAAATCATTTCTCAAACTTTCATTCTCAGATCTTAGATTCATAATTTCTTCGTTTGCATTAGATAGTTGACCTATAAGATCTTCATGCTGAAGGGATTGATTATTTATTACCTCTAAGTCTTCATTTTCCTTGTTTCTCTGTTCCAAAACTTCACATAGCCTAATGGATTAGATTTCTTGTTCTCTTTTGAGCTTTCTTACTTCTTCCTGCAGAGAACCATTCTTTGCTAGGAGTTCCTTGATTGCTTCATTGGCTTCATTTGAACTGCTTGATGGTAAAAGGTCTTCAATCTTTTCTTCAATATACTGATGATCATTCATTTGTCTTGCAAGTTCCTTCCTTCTTTTTAGAGATTGAGAAAGATGCTCCTTTGCTTCTTTGAGTTGAGCCATGGCCATTTCCAGATCTAGCTTTTTATTTTCAATAGATTTGTCGAGTCTGAATATCTCCATTGTCCTTGATCTTTGCTCAAGCTGTCAAACTTTATCTTGAGAACCACAATTCTTTGATACCAATTGTTGAAAATAATCCAGACTAACAAGGTTACTGAGAGGGGAGGGGTGACTCAATAACCGTAAAACTTTATATTAATTCTGCATAATAACACATTCACCATTCATCCATCTAATCTACGGTATGCATGAAAGGATAAACATTTATAACACATGAACACACTGATTTGGTGACCCAAAAACCTTCCAATTAGAAAGTAAAACTGGGGTGGGGATGGTGCCCAAAAAACTTCAATACTGCAGTATAAAGTTGACCTGTTAAGGCTTACAATGATCACTTCTAATGATCTTCCCTGCTAGGAGCAAGTAGGATTGCTAGATCCACCTTGTTAGAGGATTTACAAACATACAATGAAGTATGCACTCTGTTAGGAGATTTACAAAAGACTGCTAAGTCTACCCTGTTAAAGGATTTACAAACTGATTCACCTATTAGAATGAAGCAGTGGATCTCATTACAAATGATTGCTGATAAGATCCTTTATGCTCTGATCACTTGATGTGATAGATATAACTTTTCTGCACCAATATTGACCTTGCTGTATTCCTCTATTCTGCTGCTGATTCACTTTCTCTCTTCTAAAAAATATTGCAAAATAAAATCCTATCCAATTTCCTATTACTGTACAAATGATATAATACATCACATATATATCATTCCAATATTTACTTAACAAGGTCGGCCAAACACAAGTGAACAAAACATTACTGAGTCAGCCAGATGGTAGAAAACTCGGGTTCCTCAAACTAGCTCGATGACCTTCTAAAACTCGGCATCCACTACAATACATTGCATCATCATGCACTCGGTAAGAGTAGAGGCACGATTCATACTAACCATTGTAAGTAGCTTGAAAACTCAGTAACCATTGGTGACTCGGTGAATATTGTGTCACTTGGTAAAAACTGAATCCATTGATAACCTTCTTCACTTGGTAAACATTGATTCCTTCATTTACCTTGTTTACTCGGTAAACACTAAGTTCTTCGTTTACCTTGATCACTCAGTAAACACTGCGAAGCTCGGTGACCACTAACTGCTTGGAGAACACTTTTCTACTTGGTAACCACTATGAACTTGGCAAACACTGCTGAACCATCCATATGCTCAGTTTCCAAAGGAATGCTCGGTATGAGCTTGGTAAGCATTTAGAATCAAATAAGTGTTGTAACTAATGACAAATATATCATAATTTCAACAAATGGTGGGGGATATATAATTTTTTCTAAGTGTTTAGAGGGGCTTTTTTCTTTTCCAAGGTGGGAGTTGTTTTTAATTTTCAAAGGCCTAGGTGGTAATAGAGGCTTTTATTTTCATGGATTTATAAAGATTTTACACTAGCATGTCATCAAGGTAAACTTTAAGAAACACCCCTCTAGAAAAAGATATAAACTAATGGTGAATCTTTCATTATTTTGAAAAACCAAATTATTTTTATCAGCGAATCTTTCAATTTTTTAATTTTAAATGTTATTTACATTGGTGATTATTTTGAAGTCATAATTTTTGAGTAGAAAATGTTAGCAAATCTCAATAATAATAGGAAGTTCGCCAATTGTCATGGAATATTACAAATGAAAATTGAACATGTTTTATATCATGGAAATTATGAGGATAATTACAATATATTTTAAATCAATAGTGAAAACTAAATATTGGTAATATATCCCTAAAGTTACTAATAATTATGATAATTATTGGAGAGTTAATTTTAATTTCTTCTATAATATATAATATTTAGGTGAATCAAACCTAATCATGTATCAAATATTGTGGCAAATCTTTCAGTTTAAATTTTTTAATAAAATAAATTATTGAGCAATTTTAAATATTTTAGAACTAAATTTAATAAAAATGTAGTGATTTAGGTTGCATTAAATCTTAAATTATTAGCCAAATTACTAGCAAAAAAATTTCTAAAATTTGCAAAATTATGAATATTCAGCACTAAAAAACAAACTAGATTTAATTGAATTATATATATTAGGGGGTTGTTATTTTGTCTTTTTGCATTAAATGTAAAAGTTAAAATGGATGATGTCTTTATATAACATTCCATTTAGACATAATTTTAAAATGCAAAGATTGAGGAAATGATTGCATTTGATCACGTCCAAGTCATGGGGCCTTGGAAATTAGTTTCCCTTGTTTCCTACCCCAATCAGTTGAATTTGGGAAAAACATCATATTTTAGCTTTCAACATGATCCATGGAGATGATAGATTTCACCTACAAGCTAATTTGAGGGGAATTATGGTTATGCTTCCATTTTGAGGAGATGATGCATTTGTGGGTTTTTAAACCTATTTAGACCCTCTTCCTTGGAATTTTTCTAGCTAGCTCTTACATTCTACCTTCTTTTGAGTTCTTGCATTTTACCTCCTTAGACAAATAGTATTTTGTAGTTCAGTCCTTAAGTAATGTAGTTTTGAGTATTTTGGCTCCTAAATAATATGTAGGAGTGATCCCCTTTGATCTTATCTATCTTGTCCTTATCTTTTATAATTTTACTTCTAAGTTATTGTGATATATACAATGTTGTACTTGAAATTTTTAAATGGTATTGAAGCATGTGAGAATGGATGTTTCATGTTAAGCATTGTGACTTGCATGCTATCAAGTTTAAAGATTGTGAATCTAAGTTTCTTTCTTTGAAAATTGACACCATTTTACATCGCATGCATCAAAAGTCAGTAGGGTCAATATGTGAACGGCTATTCTGTAGTTTATTTAGTTGTGAGATTTTCCCTTCAAAGTTGTATTACCTTGATAACATTGGTGGATCACCTTAGTTTAAGTTCAAGTTATGCTACATTCATTCTCTCTATCCCTTTTCCCATCAAATTTAGCTAATTTTTAATAGGTGATTCAAAGGAAGTCACCCCTTATATAAAAGGTTTATCCTTAGCATATCATACCCACATACCAAGGATTATCCCTTGTTTCACTAGATTGCTAGAAGTTTCTTTTTAGCATAAGGGTGAACAATCTAAGTGACAACATGACCATATCTTGGAACTTATATGCATCAATGTCATTAGAGACACTAGCATACTTTCTCTAAGATCTCCTTGTGCAAAGGGGATAACTATAGCAACTCAAAGATATATATCTACATGGGGGCATGCTACAATTGGTTCACAACATCATAATAGGAATTAGTAGTGGTAGTTTTTTTATTAATGGAGGAAGACCCCACTTGTTTAGCATGAGTTTGTGAGGAGGTATCCACAACCTTAAGGAAAACCTTGGACTAACCCCTAGTAAAAATATTTTGTCTTTCACCATAAGAAGAATAGGTGGGACCAGCAACTCTTAAGATAACCTTGGGCCTTTCTGTTAGTTTGTGGTGACTAATCAGGAAAGTACTGTACATACTTCATAAATTCTTTGGGGCTCGGGGCATCACCTTGAAAAAAAATTGTTGGGCCCTATTTTATCCAGATTTTGGGCTGACATGTAATTATTAATTATAACCCTAAAGTGGTAAAACTACTTGTATAAAAGGGCTTAGGGTTAGGGATTATTTCATAGTTGTGATGCAAAATTGCTTCTTGCAGAGATATTGAGCTGTAAGGGATTACAAATTGTAATTAGGTTATAATCATTGGACTATAATAATATTGGACTTGCTTTTTGGTGGACGTAGCCCAGGGATTGAGTGAAGCACATTAAATTTTGGTATCTTGTCTTTTTTTTGTGTGATCTTTATTTTCTGATATTTGTTATATTTGGATGTAATTGTTATTTCTGTCCATGGTTCAATCCTAACACTTTCACCATCTATTTCATAATTAGGCTCCTCATCATAATTAGACCCCATCCTATAAATTCTATCATAATATTTAGGTTCAAACATGTGTATAACATTGTTAGTGTTGATATATGTGTAGTTGATCATAGCATCATGATTTTTCATTTTTGTATTGTTGAAATCTGATTGAAAAGATCATTGTTAAGAGAGATTTTTGAAAGAGGGAAATTGTTGAAGAAGACTGTGTTCCAATCATTGTTTTGTCATTGATGTCAAACTTTCTATTTGCTAGTAAGACAATTGCTTATAAGATTCAAGTACTATCACTTGTTGATTGATGAAGAGGATTTGATCAATAATAGGTAACAAAAGCACATAGAGAAAAGGTTGAGTTATGATTATGTAATGAAGTGCAAGGATTAGTTAAGATAGTGACGACATGATGTATTGATAATCTACTTAAGGTTACAAAATGTTGGCTACACTTAGAAAGTTTAGAAGAACAAGTTACACAAAGTTTGTCTGCCAAGCTTGATTGAGTGGATAGTAGGTGCCAAGCAAAGTCAATGCAAGCTGAGTAGAAAGTCAATTGGAGCCAAGCAAAAGAAAATTCTAGTGGATGCCAAGCAAGATAGTTGATGCTAAGTAAACTTTAGTTGGTGTTGAGCATTAGTAAACTTTAGTTGATGCTAAGTGATATTGCATCTGATGTCGAGCAACATGGTATGTGTTGAGCATTAGAAGGTTGATAATGTCAAGCTGTTGCATGATGTTAAAGATCAAAGATTTTCCAAATCTAAGCTGGCAAGTTTGTCTTCTTGAAACTTGTGAACCAAGATGAAGATAGGGTTGATGAGCAAGGGGCACAAAATTTGATGTAAACTATTTTTAGGCTAATTATTATGGATTCTAGGAGATGTTTCTAGAAAATACAAGATATGGGGTAGATACATTGTATCCTACCCAATTCATCCAAAAAACCTAAATTGGATGATGGAAAATGAGCAAAAAAAATCCTCATTTCCTATTTCTAGGAATGTCTGGTCATGAAGCAAAAGAGCCATTCACGAGAACCCAAGGAAGAGAAGGAGTAAAGGATTTTTCTTCATCAAGTGACCCAAGAGTAGAATATACAATGCAATGGTATGTTAAGCAAGAAGGCTTAAGGAGATGTGTTCTTGAAGAGTGAACAAGTTGTCAGAGTTGAAAAGTATGAAAGCCAAGTAGAATGAAGGATTGAATAGAGATCTGTAATCTACAAGAGAAGTTAGAAGTTGTATCAGATCAAAGCTCTATTGTTACTCTCTAATAATTGTATCAGTCTAGGGAAAATCCTTTGGATTAAGGTTGACCTAATAGTTATTTATAAATCCTTTAACTGGGTGGCATTCCAAGTGAATGGCCTAAAGTCCTCTAACAATGATCACTTCTAATAGGGTGATTGAAATACCTTAATCGGGTCACATTTAATAGTGTGTATTGTAACCTTTAATAGGGTTGGCCTTTCATAAGGCATCACTTCAAAAGAGTGAAAAGGAGTAGCATGTTACTGGTGGATTTTCTCAAATTGGGTTTTCTCATAAATCATTTTTTCAAGTGTGTAGATGAATCTATTGTGTTTCATGCTTTACATTTTTGCAAGTTGATTTGACAATAACATACAAGTTTTAATAATTATATAATCTAGTAAGTTTCATGCATGGATATGAATTTTTTATGGGTTCACTAAGTTGTGAAAAGTTTTATTTATACATCTAGACCTTAGATAATGGATTCTCCCCCCCCCCCCCCCCCCCCCAAATTTACTCTAAAGTATTCAAACAATTGGTATTAGAGCTTTCTGCTTAAGAGAACTAGTTTCAAGGTACTAGAAGCATAAAGATTAAGTTGTCTAAAAGAAAGTACCCAGGCTCAACAGAGATAACTTTCCTGCATTGAAAATTTTGATGAAGCTACACCTTAGAGGACTTGGAGATCATGCACAATCTACCATTACAGTGGAACATGTTGATACAGTTGGAGCCCTAACTATTAAAGATATGAAGAAGAAGAAATAACACAATTAGGTGATGTTGGAGATTGCCTCTGCCCTAAGCTATGCTAAATTTGATGATATCAAAGTTTGTGACACTGTAAAGAAAATGTGGGATGCCCTACACACCATCAATGGAGGAGATAAAAATGTTCAAAGAGCCAAATCTAAAAGCCTCAGAGGTAAGTTTGCTGATATGAGAATGGAAGAAGGTGAGAATATTGCTCAATATGTTGCTAGAATAAAAGAAGTTGTTAGTGAAATAAGAGGAGATATTAGTCATATAGATGATAATACTATGTTAAGCATAGTCTTGAGAACATTATTGCCTATTTATGTTATTAGAGTTTTTGCAATTCAAGAACTGAGATATACTCTGGGAAATGATCTAACCCCTAAAGGTTTGGTATCTAGACTCACTGCTTTTGAGCTATCTAATTTTGATAATTACAAACCTGAGATCTTGAATCTACTTTCAAAACTAAGTTGTTATTGAAGGAATCTGATAAGGTGTGTATGCCTAAAATGTGGGCACACTTCTATGAGTCATTATATTCAAGATTGCTCAAGAATGAGGTCTCGAATGATGGCTCATAGCTCTCTATTCATGGAGTGCAAGGATTTGTAATGGAGGCCCTTAGTGTGACCTAGTTTATGCCCATGCAAGTACACCATGAAATGAGATATTCAAGGATCAAAATATGCATGCAAATGGAGATGAAAACTAATTTATATGATAACAATGCAAGATCTAATCCATGAAAGCAAGATCTAATCTATCAATGCAAGATCTAAGCTAATATGAAAATGAAAGAATGGATCATGATGATGGAAGCCATGTAAGTATGAGAGAAGAATAATAGAAGATAGAAGTTCTCCACAAAAAACTTTAGTATTCAAACTCCTTCAAAAATTGCTCTCCAAACCTACAACATAATAATGAATGTCCAAAATGAGGAGAGGGCTCTCTCTTATAAAGAAAAATATGGAGGTGAAAGGATTCTCACAAACCAATATGAGATAATAGAGTTTGATTCATGTGAGACAAAATTCCACCAATGAGAAAAGAGCAGTGTTGGAAAAGAAAGTGGAAAGAGGAAAAAGATAACTCCCACATTAAGTGTAGAGAAAATTAAAAACATATTTATTTAATTTTTTTTTTTGTTTTATTTCTTTTTACATCAAAAAGAGATATTTAAGTGAGATTTTTATTTAATTAAAAGGGAGCATGTTCTTTTAATTAAATAGGAAATATTTAATTAAATTAAAAGAGGGGTTTTTCTCTTAATTAATTAAATGTGGATGAATTATTTAATTAAAAGAGAGGTTTTATTTTAATTAAATGAGAACTTATTTTATTTAATTAGAAGGGAGATTTTCTTTCAACTAAATAAGACTTAGGATAAAATAATCAACCTTAAAAATAAAATAAAATCAAATTTGGTCAAGGAAATTGATTTAAATTGATTTAATAAAATATCACAAACCATTGATTCAAGAAATTTTATAAATTGATAAATTAAATAAAGGGGGCCCATAGTCTAGGCGACCATTTTAGGGTGCATACAAGGTGAAGCAGAAGAAGAAGAAGAAGAAGAAGAAGAAGAAGAAGAAGAAGAAGAAGAAGAAGAAGAAGAAGAAGAAGAAGAAGAAGAAAATATCTAGTGATAGTGACATAGATGAGGAAGATGTTGAACAATTGGAAGCACCACTGGCAAGAAAATTTCATAGAGGAAAAGGTAAGTTACCCATCATTTGTTTCAAATGTAATGAGGTTGGTCATATTGCTGCAAGATGTACATAGAACAAGAACTACAAAGATGGCAACAAGTACAAAAATAAAAGAGAAGATAACAAGGATTACAAAGACAAAGGTAAGATGTTATGCTACATTATTGACGAGGAAACCATGGATGATTTTGATGATCATGATGATGAAGTGGTGTATGTTGCAATGAAGGATGAATCTGATGAAGATGAGACAACTGCACTTGTGACTTGTGTGAAAAAAAATGATAGATGGATCATTGACAATGGATGCTCACATCACATGATTGGAGACAAAAGTAAGTTCATTACCTTAAATTGTTATGATGGAAATAGTGTAAGATTTGGTAATGATGCACCATGTTTGATAAAGGGAAAAGTTTCAATTAACTCACAGAAAAGATTTCATGTGACAATGCTTACTATTTTGAAGGATTAAACTATAACTTATTGAGTGTGCTACAATTGAATAATTTGGGATGCAAGGTTGAATTTGGAAAAAAGACTGCTAAGATATTTGACACAAATGAGAACCTAATTGGAAAAGGTGATCAAACTAGAAGTAATCTATTCTATCTTGATATAGAGAATTCTACTTGTCTTGTTACAAAATTTGATGATGTATGGATTTGGCACAAGATATTATGACATGTTAATTTTGATAAATTGGTTAGTATTAGTAACATGAAGAAAGTTAAAGGTTTGCCTAAGTTGAAGAAACCTGATAATGAAGTGTGCAAACAATGTCAGCTAGGCAAAATGATAAAGTCAAGGTTTAAGAGTAAAGCTTACACTACCTCTAAAGAAATACTAGAGATTGTTCATACTAACTTGTGTGGACCAATTGAAGTACAAAGTTTTAGAGGAGATAAGTACATAACATTTTTTGTTGATGATTATTCTAGGATGATGACAATCATGTTTTCAAAATAGAAATCTGATGTTTTTCAAATGTTTAAGGTACTTAGCAAGAGTTGAGAAAGAAATAGTTAAAAGTCTAAAATGCTTGAGATCTGATAAAGGAGGAGAATTCACATGAAATGAGTTTGAGATGTTCTATAATGATAGAGGAATCAAAAGATAGACATCTTCTGCGAGGACCCCTCCATAAAATGGGATTGCTGAAAGGAGAAATAGGTCCATAATGGGTTGTGCCAGAACATTTATGATGGAGAAGAATGTTGCTCTAGAATAGTAGAGAGAAGATGTAAGTATTTTTGTATATACATTAAACCATGTGAAAATTAAGAAAGTACTCATTCAACACCTTTTGAGCTATGGCATGGATATCCACCCAATGTAAAATAATTTAAGGTATTTAGAAGTAAGTGCTACATTCTTAAAGATGTTAGGAATGGAAAGCTTTATGAAAAAGTGAAGAAGGTATATTCCTTGGCTACTCCATAAGAAGTAAAGCCTATAAGTATTTAAATACTAATACTAACAAAATTATGAAAAGTGCAAATATGAATTTTGATGAATTTACAGAGGTACATGAGGTTGAATCTATGAAGGAACTAGAAGAATACAAATCATTTGTATACTTTTATGAAGGAATGCCTACTGAAGAAGATTCTACAAATCAAGTGATAAGCCAATAGCAAGTATCAATGACTACTGAGTCACATCCTGTGAATGTCAAGTTGCATTCAAGAATTGAGCTACATTCAAATGCTGAGTTACAGAATGAAGAAGATGCACATTCTAATTCTGAGATTAGTACACATGAAAGAGATGCTGTGAAACCTAATAGAGATGTACATAGTGATTTTGAATCTAGAAGACAAAATAAAGAAACAAGAGCTGAGCCAAGATTGTCCAAATATGTCAAAAGACATTATCCTACTAACCAAATAATTGGAAACAAAAATGCTAGGCCAATCATAAGAAATAGATTAAGAAGAAGTGAATCATGCTTGCTAAGAATGAAGGAACTCAAAACAATGAAAGATGCATTAGAAGATTTGGACTGGTACAAAGCTATGGAAGAAGAGATTGAATAGATAAAGAAGAGAAAAATATGGAGTTTGGTTCCTAGACTAGAAGAAAAGAATGTGATTAACACCAAGTGAGTATTTAGAAACAAGCTAGATGAGAATGGTGAAGTCACAAGAAACAAAGAAAGATTAGATTGCAAAGGATATGCACAAGAAGAAGGAATTGACTATGGGAAGACATTTTCTCTTGTTGCTAGAATAGGAATAAGAATTCTACTTGCTTATGCTACATACAAAGGTTTTAAAATTTATCAGATGGATGTCAAATCTGCATTTTTGAATAGCATATCAGAAGAGGAATTTTACATAGAATAGCTAGAAGGTTTTATTGATGATAACAATAAGAACATGGTATGTAGACTGCATAAAGCACTATATGGTTTGAAATAATTCCCAAGAACATGGTATGAGAGACTTCATACTTATCTTGTTAAGATTGGATTAGAAAGTACTGATGATAATAACAATCTATACATAAAGATGGAAAAAGGAAAAGGTATTTTGATATCTAAAATATTTGTTGATGATATCATATTTGGAGGTCAAGATGCTTTATGTAAAGATTTTGCAAATCAGATGAAGCAAGAATTTGAAATGTCAATGTTTGGAGAGATCAATTTTTTTGTGGGTTTGCAAGTTTATCAAATGAAGTATGGTATATACATCACTCAGTCAAAGTATGTCAAAGAAATATTGAAGACTTTTGGATTAGAAGATTCCAAACTAGTAAGAACACCTATCGTGATAGGACACAAATTGTCAAAGAATGATGATTTAGCTAAGGTGAATCAAACATTATATAGGTCTATGATTGGCAAATTGTAATGTGTCATACATAATAGACCTAATATTGAATTATCTGTAGGGATAGTTACAAGATTCTCATCTAATCCAAGGGAGAATCATTTAATGGCTATGAAAAGAATAATGAGATATCTGAAAGGAATAGAAAAGTTTGGTCTATACTACAAGAAGAATGAAAAGTTTGAATTGAGAGCCTACATTGATGCTGATTAGATTGAAACATTGATGACAAAAAGAGCACCAATGGAAGATAATTTTTCTTAGGAAAGAGACTAGTTACATGGATTAGCAAGAAATGAAGTTGTACTTCACAAACTACTACTGAAGCTAAATATGTTTTTTCTACTATAAATTGCACAAACATTGTATGGATTAAAAAGCTACTCAAATGAATGAAGGAAGATATCATAGAATCAGTGATACTTTATTGTGACAATACAAGTGCTATCAATATATCAAAGAATCTAGTAATACACACAAAGACAAAGCACATTGCATTCAACTATCATTACATGAGAGAGTTAGTTCAAGATAAAGAGGTGAAGATAGAATATGTTAACACAAAGGAGAAAATTGTTGATATCTTCACAAAACCATTACCTAAGGATGTTTATGAACATCTAAGAGGTAAACTAGGCATGATACTCCTATCAAAGGCTATTTAAGCAACAAGAGGAGCACCCTGCATTAAACAAGCTGATGTTATATAATACAAATTGATGCAGTGGATCTTACTTTAGGATTTTCCTAAAGTAATCATAGAGTTGAAACTATAAATCAGTCACAAGAAAGGTGACAGAAGAAGAAACTGAAGAAACTATAAAAAGCTTATATTTTCATGTTTTAAGATGACAAATTTTTGGTATATGCCTTTGGCATTATTGTCAAAGAGGGAGAGATTTACAGATCAAGTGCAAGAGATAAGAGGGAGAAAGTCTTAAACTAATCTTAGAGGGAGATCAAACAATTGCTAATAGAGGAAGCATGAATGATATAAGAAAGAGGGGAGAAATCCTTTTCTACTTGATCTTAGAGGGAGATCAAACAATTACTGATATTACTGATTAGAAGAGGACACATGAATGATGTAAGAAAGAGGGAAGAAATCCTTTTCTACCTAGTAAGAGGGAGATACAAGAAAGAAATCAGAGGGAGCTATAAGAAATAGTTTTGTAACCTAATCAAAAGATGGAAGTTGCCGATAAAGGGAGACATTTAAAAAGTTGCTAATAAAGGGAGACATTTCAATACAAGTTTTCTTTTTGGTATTTGTTAGAATTTCTTTAGAATAAGTGAGAGGGAGAGGGGGGAGGGGGGGTGGGGATGAATCAATTATTCAAGGTCCAAATGTCCTATTCAAACTTTTCACTAAGTATAGTGAAATCATTCAACAATTCATCCATCCAAGCTTTAACTTATCTAATTAACAAGTTGTTATAAATCAACATGCAAGTATAACACACAAGAAATCAAAACATGACACAATGATTTATGTGGAAACCCAATTTGGAAAAAACCACTAGTAACATTCTACTCAATTTTCACCCTTCTGAAGTGATGCCTTGTGAAAGGCCTACCCTATTAAAGGCTTACAACACACTGTTAAATGTCACCTTGTTAAAGGATATAACCAACCTATTAGAAGTGAGCCTGGTTAGAGGAATTTAGAACATTCACTTGGAATGCTACCCTATTAAAGGATTTAAAAATGGTTGTTAGGCCAACCGAAGTCCATAGAAATTTTAGATCTAATACAATTGCTAGAAAGTATTAGAAAATCTTGACCTGACTACAACATACAACTTATCTTGTAGATCTCAGATCACTTCTCAACTCATACCCTTACCTGGCCTTCAATCTCTGCAACTCTTAACAACTTGCTTTTCCTTTCAAGCTTTGTCTCCTTGAGTTTCCATACTCAATGTACCAGTGCAATCATCTCTTCATGACCACTCATATAAATAGAGCCTCTGTGCTCTTCCTTCTCCTAGATGTCTCCTTCTTGACACCCTTTCAATTACTTCATAGATTTGGCACTTCAACAACAATAGTATTAGCAACTCTCTGCTTCTTGGTTTATGACTCCTTAAATAGAAAGTCTTGGAGTTCCTTTTCTTGCTCGATTCTTCTATTTTTCAATTTTAATTTGTATGGATTAGGTAGGATTCATTGTATCTAACCCATATTATGTTTTCTCTAGAAAATTCTTGAATAATCCTTTAGAATTTTCCAAAAAATGGTTTACATAAGATTTTGTGCCAACAACTCATCATCTTTATCTTCCAACTCGTTCAAAAAATTTAATGCAACCACTATGTTAGCTTAGGTTTGGAAAATCTTCATCATTTGAAATAATGCAGTAGCTTGGCACTATTGAAATACTGGTGCTCAACACATACTGTGTTACTCAACATCAACCTTGTTACAACTTCTTCTTCCAATGTTTCTAAGTGTGACCAACCTCTATATCTTTGAGTATGTCATCAATACATTACTTAACCATTGTCTTAACTAATCCTTGCACTTCGTTACAACATCATAACTCAACCTTTCCTTTAGGTGCTCTTGTTACATCTTATTGATCAAATCCTCTTCATCAACCAACTAAGTGATAGTGCTTGGATCTTATAAGCAAATATCATCCCTACAAATAGAAAGTTTGACATCAATACAAAAACAATGATTGAAAACATTATTTTATAATAATCTCCCTCTTTGATCTTCAACAACAATGAGCTTTTCAATCAAATTTCCAACAATCTCCCTCTTTGGCATTGATGGCAAACCAAACTAATCAACCATCAGACTAAACTATTCCACCAAAAGCTTACTAGGTTAGAATAGTAAGTCAAATGCCAAAAAGTAAATTGTAACATCACATCTCCTACTACTATTCTGATTATTTCATTTCACTTCTCCCTCTTTTCTGCTATATCCTTTATCTTTATCTTTCTCCCTCTATATTATTCATCTTCTTTTGTTCCGATCAATCTCTGAAATCACCCTCTTTTTTTGATCATTTACCTTCAACAGTTGTTGATCAGTTGTTCACTTCTCCCTCTTTGACAACAATGTCAAAGAGACATTATCATCTTAATATGTAGATGTAGCTATTATAGGTTCATTTAATATCTCCCTCTGTCACCTAGCTTGTGACTAATTTGAAGTTTTAGCACTTCTACTACTTTAGGCATGGATCCCAAAGTAAACATCCTCTGCATCAATGTGTAAAATCTTCAACATTCTACTTATTTAATGCAAGGCATTCTTGATTTTTGGTTCAAGTAGCCTTAGCTAGGGGTATCACCCCTAACTTACCTCTAAGATAATCAAAAGAATCTTTAGGTAGTGCTTTTGTGAAGATATCAACAATCTGTTCCTTTGAGCTAACATATTCCATCTTCACTTGTTTGTCTTCCACTAGCTCTCCTACATAGTGATACTTGATTGCAATATGCTTAGTTTTAGCATGCATTACTGGGTTCTTTGATATATTGATAGCACTTGTATTATCACAATAAAATGTCACATGCTCAATTACTTCTTTCTTCATACCTTGCAACAAATGTTTGATCCATACAATATTGGTGTAGTTTATAGCAGCTGCCACATATTTAGCTTGAGCAACAGATTGTGAAGTGCAACTGTGCTTTTTGCTTGTTCATTTAATCAACCTCTTTCCTAAGAAATGTGCTCCTTTACTAGTGCTTTTTTTGTCATCAATGTTACCTCCCTAATCTGCATCAGTGTAAGCTTTCAGTTCAAACTTTTCATTCCTCTTGTAGTATAAACCAAAGGCATTAGTTTCTTTTAGGTATCTCAATATTCTCTTTACTGCCATTAAATTATTTTCTCTTGGATTGGAAAAAAATATGGATACTATAAACCTAAGGAAAATTTGCCAAAAATTAAATTCAAAAAAATTTAAAACTCAAAAACCCAAAATCATAGAAAATTAGTTAACACCTTCGCCAAAAATGTGAACTTCTAAATGCATAGACACACTCACTAGTCTAATCACATAATGCAAATGAGTTCAGATTTACTAATCACTAAAAGGTTTAGATTTAAACAACTAAATAAGGGTACGTCAACCATAGAGGGATGACATTGACAAAATATGAACATTGATAAGTAGGAGATATTTTCCACAGCAATATCAAAAAATATGAACAGATGAATTACTAACTCCATTGGCCACTGCTAGAGATATAATTCCTACACACTAAAACATGATCAAGTGCAATTGCATATAATATCATAGCCAAAGCAGCATGTATTAAAATACCTATTTAATCCATTGACATCACTCACATTCGTAGAAAGCATAAAGATACAAGAATGAAGTAAATAACCATAGCATAAAATTCATCTCATAACATAATCAACAAATATGTCCAAATAAACCATATAACTAGATATCATCATAGGTCTACTATCATCTCAAAAATGCATCAACATGCAAAATGATAAACCAAACAACATAGCAGTATAACATCTATGGAACTGAATCAAAGTATAACATCTGACCCTCAGGTCATCACAAGGTAAAAAATAAGAGTATCAACCATCTCTCAAATCAAAATAGATAAGTTACAAACTACAAACACAAGAGACACTGCATCCTCCCCCACTAGCATAGGCTTACTCTTAGAAGCCAACAAAAAGGTAAGGGTACAATCCCCTAAATTGTGGAGTATCCTCCCAAGTTGCAGAGGTCTCATTGCTAGGGTTCCATTGCACCCTTACCTTGCTCTATGTGCCAACCTCGCAAGGCCAGCCTTCATTGCTATAGAACATGAATGGGCTCCAAAGTAAGTTTCCCGTCCACTACCTAAAAAGCATCCCAATCAAGAACATGGGTCACATCTGGAATATACTATCGCAAAACAAAAATATGGAAAACATCGTGAATTCATGATAGACTAGGTGGTAATGCTAGTTAATAAGAAACAAGACCAATCCTCTTGGGGATCTCAAAAGGTCCAACAAAATGTGGTGCCAACTTAGAGCCTTTCCTATAATGGATAGGGCTCTTCCTCGGATGCACTCTCAAAAACACCCTGTCACCAATAGAAAAGTGATGATCTAACCTATGGGCATCTGCATACTTCTTCTACCTATCTTGAGTAATAACCAAATGCTCCCTAATGTAAACAACTTGCTGCTCCATATCTTGAAGCATCTCTAGACCCAAAAGAACTTGGTCCTCTAAACGATGCCAACTCAAAGGGGTGTGGCATGGTCTACCGTACAAGGCCTAAAAAGGTGACATGCCAAGAGAACTATGATATCCATTGTTATATGCAAACTCAACAAGGTGCAACTAGTCCTCCCACTTCACCTGCCTATCCATAACATACATGTGAAGCATATCCTCTAGAACCTGATTTACTCTATCAGTCTAATCATCAATCTCTAGGTGATAAGCTGAACTAAAATTGAGTTGTGTGCCCAAAGCATGCTTGAGAGATGTCCATAATGTAGAAGTAAACACTATATCTCTATCTAAAAATGATCTGATGAGGAATCCTATGCAAATGAATAATATCTGCCAAGAAAACATGCGCTACAAATGAAGCCGTGTAGGATGCTCTCATGGGTGAAAAATGTGTTACCTTGGACAACTTGTCCACTGTCACCATGATAGAATCATGTCTCCGTGATGACATAGGTAACCCTATGATAAAATCAATAGATATCATATCCCACTTCCACTCTGGAATGGTATGTGGCTGCAAAAGACCCATCGGATGCTGATGCTCTGCCTTCACTCTTTGGCACTCAAGGCATCTAGCAACAAAATCAGCAACATCGCACCTCATCCCTACCCAAAAGTACAACTATTTTAGATCAGCATGCATCTTCTTAAAACTAGGATGTGTGAAATATGGTGCACAATGTGCTTCTGACAAAACCAAGGTACGAATATCACCCGATAGAGGTACATAGATATGCCCCATGTGATGTAGTAGTCCATTAGACTCAACCATATAACTTGAAATCCTCCCCTCAAGGGTACCTCCAGACTCGACCTCTGCCCTCACCTCCTAATACCAAGTGTCACTAGGAAAAGCCTCCAAAATATGACCTCACAAATTCACTCCCAATGAAAACACTGATAGCTCATGTTGCCTTCTGCTCAAAGCATCTGCAATGATATTTTTCTTCCCTTTAATGTAATGAACATCAATTTCATACTCACACAAGAACTCCATACAACAACATTGTCGTGCATTTAGGTTTGGATGAGTAAAGATATGTTGCAAGCTCCTATGATCATTATGCAACTCAAATCTGTGTCCTAAAACAAAATGCCTCCAATGAACAAGGGCATGGACTATGGCTGCGAGTTCCAAATCATGAGTGGGGTAGTTAAGTTCATGGTTCTTGAGTTTTCTAGACTCAAAAGAAATCACTCAACCATCCTGCATTAACATCACAGCCACGCCTTCCAATAAAGCATCTGTGCAAACCATGAAATCACTTATAGGATTAGGCACTGCAAGGACTGGTGCACTGGTCAAACACTCCTTAAAAGTATTAAAAGTTGCCTCACACTGGTTTGACCATACAAAATTCTTCCCTTTCCTCTGAAGAGAAGTGATGGGATGGGCTAGTCATGAGAAATCCTTAACAAAGTAACAGTAGTAACCTACCAATCCCATGAAACTACGAGCATCTGAGACATTAGTGGGTGTTGGCCAATCCATGATAGCACAAATCTTCTCCAAATCCACTATAATCCCATCACCAATGATAATATGTCCCAAATACTTCACCTTGAACTAGAAGAACCCACATTTACTTAGGTTACCATACAACTGATGGTCTCTCAAGCACTGCAATACCTGACCTAAGTGGACTTCAAGCTCCTACATAGTCTTCGAATAGACCAATATGCCATCCAAGAATACAATGATACACTGATCAAGGTAAGTGTAGAATACACCATTAATCAAATTCATAAACACTAATGGTAGATTGATTAACCCAAAGGGTACAACCATGAACTCATAATGCCCGTACCATGTATGAAAAGCTATTTAATCAATATTAGCCTCCTGGATATGAAGCTGATGGTATCTTGACTTTAGATCAATCTTCAAGAACACTCAAGCTCCCTTCATCTGATCAAACAAGTCATCTATCCTCAATAATGGATAATGGATAATGATTCTTCACCGTCACCTTATTCAATTATCGATAATCGATGCATAAATGCAATAAACCATCCTTCTTCTTCACAAAGATGACTAGTGCATCCCATGAGGATAAACTAGGATGAATATGGCCCTTGGCCAAAAATTCCTCCAATTACAATTTGAGCTCACTCAACTCCTAAGTAGTCATGCAGTAAGGAGCTCGTGAAATTGGCTCCTCTCATGGGATAAGATTGATCCTTAAATCAATGTCATGCTGTAGTGGCATACCTAGAATCTCATCAAGAAATACATCAACATACTCACAAAGGAGTGGGTGACCATCAAGTGTTAGTGTACAGGTCTCGGCTTCCTCATGATCACTAAGGGACACAAGGAACAACTGGCAACCCTTTCACACATTTTGTTTCAGCTGATTAACTAAGATCATATGAAGTGAGACTGGTCTCTCGACTCTCAACAGTTCCACCTGCCCACTTGTGTCATTAACACACTATACCACCTTATGATGGCAATCTATATTCACCTGATGGGTGGCTAACCAATCCATGCCCAAAACAATGTCATATGATCCCAAAGGTAGAATGTGTAGATCCACTATGGTGGTGAAGGGTCCAAAATTTGAACAACAACTCCTAATCAATGAGTTAAAAACCACCTTAGAACCCATGGCTAACTCCACCTGCCACCTATCAACCTAATGCATTTCCACTAGCCCACATTGCTGAACAAGAGATGGTGATACAAAAGAATCTAAAGCACTAGAGTCAAACAAAATTAAAGCTAAAATGCCATGCAACATACCTGTAGCCTTGACTAATGTACCTTGATGCTCAGCTTGATGATTGTCAACCACCGCAAAGACTCTATGATTCTGACCCACATCTCCTACAATAGGCTCAGATCTTGTTGTGCCCTTACTAGGTCCTGTGGATGGTTTTATGGAAGAATCATAAGATTTATGGCCAAGTTGGCCACAAGAATAACAGTTCCAAGAAAAGTTGGGTCCTGTCCCACAACCACCCTAAGTAGCACTAGGATAAGGTGCACCACCCCTACTGGAATTCTATTGAACACTCTGAGGAGGATGATCCTACTGAGATTTTTGTCCTCATTGTTGGTTGCCTCCTTTCTTTCCTGAAGTAATAGAATTTTGTCCACCTTTAGGCCATTTTCCTTTATTCCTATTAGGATTGTGACCACCATAACCATCTTGAGAGAGTGATGATTAGGCTTTGCCCTTCCTAGAATATTGAGTGGACTAAACATCCTGACCTAAATTTTGGGCACTTTGGCTCTAAGAGCCAAAGTTTCCACTGTACCCCCTAGCTTCATTGCTCTCAATGATCCTTGCCTTATCAATGGCAAGAGCAAGTGTCTTCGGTTGATGAGCACAAACATCACCAATGATGGAGTCTCTGAGACCCCTAAGAAAATGTTGGTGATAAGTGCATCATCATGCTTGTAGCTCAAATACTATTTCAGACCAAGGAACTTCTTCTCATACTAATCAACCATCATAAAGCCCTATTTAAGCTCATGGAATTCATCAATGTGAGCTTCTCGATACTATGGTGATAGAAACTTCCCTCTAAACCTTTCCCCAAAAATCTCCCAAGTGAGATCTGTGACATTGATACTGAGCCTTTCGCTCTCTCCATCCCACCAAAAGGAACCATGTTCCCTCAACTATGTGATCGCATGTTGGGCCTTCACATTTCTCCCATAAGGTAGTAGGGAGAAACAACAACCCATATCAAGTAACCAGGCCTTAGCCTTGAGTATTATTCCCTAGCCATCAAACTCTGGTGGCTTGGACCTCTAAAGTTCCTACATCATCTCAATCTAAGTGATATCAACGTCATCCCTACCATGGACCCTCTATTGGTGCCTTCCCTCACTGAGTGATGTACAAGAACATTCACATTCATGCTCATGTTCCTCCTCTCTATGTTCTCAATAATGGGACTCTCCATGATGAGATCCCTCTTCCCGCTCCTAATCATGCTGGTGCTCCTCAGTATGAGGACCCATTTGAGTAAGAATTTCCTAAAGCACTGGCATCAATGCCCCTAAGAGATTTTGATTAGCATTGTTATCTTGTTGCCCCTCTCCATCTTGACGTTCCTCTTCATGGTGTTCCTCCTCTTGAACAACCCATTGGTTACCACCCCGACCAGACCTATGTACAAGAAGCATCGCTATGGAAGTAACAAGGCAACATTAGGCATAAGGATCATAAGCATAAGAGTCAGAACATAAACCCAAGAGATAACAAAATAACAACATAATATAACAGTACACAATAGAAATCAAAGCCATAGTGGAAGCATAACACAGAGATCCCAGTATTGCAACATGGGCTCTGATACCAGATGTAATGCCCTGCCCGAAGATCCTTGGAAACAAGGATGAAAAACAAGCAAGAATTTTTTTAAAACCAAGTGTAAGTGCACATGATAACAACCTACACAGATCATAAAGATTGCAATAGAGACTAACAATCAACCAACACCAATGGATCTCCAAATGCCATTACTAACCAAAACATCAACAAGATAACAAACGAGATCAACCAAGCTGATAGACAAATGCCAACTCCTAATTATTGGCTAAGTCTGAAATCTTGAAGCCTTGAAATTTGGCTAAATTTGGATTTCTGAAGCCCTAAAATTTCCTAGAATCTTTATCTTAGCTCATAAAGGTCTGGAACCTATCTCAAATGAATCATGGCATATATTAAAATATATCTTAACTATAAGTTGATGCATTTCCTTATACTTAAATGATATATTTTAAACCCCAAGAGACTGACTACTAAAACACACACAACTAGAAACAAAATGCAACACCATAGGGTTGAAGAACACCGAAGAGGGTATCCAAATCAACTCTCAAAAAGTTTGAACTAGACCGAAAAGTGCCCGATGCCTGCCTGCATAGGTTTTTACAAAAAACCAAGCGATACTTTAATACAACACATAAAAGTATTGCGTGACATTTCTAAAGAAGGAGGGTGACACTTTCAAGGACTGGGCGATACTTCTCCCAAAGGAGTGTGACACTTTAAGAGGGTTGTATGAAATTTCTTACAATGAGGTGAGATACTTTCCAGTATCGTGTGATATTTCTCCAAGAGGCATGCGATAGAATCAGGGGACGCATGATACAGTGTCAATGGGCATGCAATATATTTTTATGTCACACCATGCTGATAAAAGGTCATCGAGGAAATTAAAGAAAAACACTTAAGGACAAACAAAAGATTAAAAATGAGTTTAGAACCTCCACACTGGGGAGTACTAGATCCACATTTCAAGGCAAGAACCCTCAAATTGAATAAGGAAATATAGAAAGAATAACATCTAACCATCTAACAGATAAGAGTAAAAGTGCAAAAGGAAAATCATAGTGAACTAAAGCAACATTACAATAACTGAAATAACATCACAATGAATAGAATAACCAAGTACATGGTTCCTCCCAACCATCAATGGCATCATAAGACCATCGTGGGCCCTATCCATCTTCCATGCGTAACATCCCAAGCCACTAATCAAATTGTCGGTACTGTCGTAATAGGGACATCACTACTAAACATGCTAATAACCAAAAGCATAAGAAAATCTAACATGCTAGTAGTACAACAAAAGATAAACCTGCAAGTAGATTACATCACATATCACATGCCAATCATCATAATAAGAAATGCGTCAAAACTAAGATCATCTAAACATGATTAAAAACATCCCAATGAAAGCATAAATCACAAGAAGCATACTCTATGAGCCGAAGTACCAAGTGAACACATCCAGCAACGATCACACTAGGATATAAGACCATCTTTGTGCACCAATCCCTAGTAGTGGTGAAGGTAGCTATGCCTCCCAACCAAGTAGTACCCATAGGTCCACACCTATTGTGCTGATGGAGATAATGATCCAACTAGAAACACATGCAAAATAACATCCATGGCTAACACACACACCAAGTAGTATGATGACTGAACCCAGTTGTCCACATAGACTTCTTATTGCACTCACCACTTCTTTTATTCTTATAGCATACTGAGAAGCATTTTCACCTTCCTCCATCTTCATGTCATCAAACTTCCCTCTTAGGCTTTGTCTCTTTGCTCTCTTGACATTCTTATCACCTCCATAGATATCTAATAAGGTTTTCCACATTTTGAATTTAGTGTTATAGTCTTTGATGTCATCATATTCAGCATAGTTAAGTGAAGATACAATCTCCAACATTGCTTGGTTATGCTCCTTCTTTTTGTTTAAGTCATTTGTAGTGAGGGGTCCTACTGGAGTTACATGCTCTATTCCAATTGAGGTTTGTGCATAGTCACCTATTAATCCAAGGTGCAATTTCATCAAACTTTGCCATGCAACAAAGTTTTCTTTATTGAGTTTGGGAACTTCTCTCTTGGACATCTTGATATTCCTGCTTCTAGTACCTTGAAGCTAAATTACTAGATGGCTTTGATACCAAATGTTAGAATTATTTTAGAATAACTAGGGGGTGAATCAGTTATTCAAGGTCCAAATGTCATATTCAAACTTTTCACTATGTATAGTGAAATCATTCAACCATTAATATGATCAAGCTTCAACTTATCTAATCAACAAGTTACTATAAATCAACATGCAAGTATAACACACAAAAAATCAACACATGACACAGTGATTTATGAGGAAACCCAATTTGGGAAAAACCACTAGTAACATGCTACTCTATTTTCATCCTTCTAAAGTGGTACCCTATGAAAGGCCTGCCCCGTTAAAGGCTTACAACACATTGTTAAATGTGACCTTGTTACACGATTTAACCAGCCTATTAGAAGTGGGCCTGGTTAGAGGACTTTAGAACATTCACTTGGAATGCCACCCTATTAAAAGATTTACAAATGGTTGTTAGTCCAACCTAAGTCCATAGAATTTTTAGATCTAATATAATTGCTAGACAGTATTATAAAATCTTGATCTGACTACAACATACAACTTATCTTGCAGATCTTAGATCACTTCTTAGCTCATACCCTTTCCTAGCCTTCAATCTCTGCAACTCTTAACAACTTGCCTTTCATTTCAAGCTTTGTCTCCTTGAGTTTCCATACTCAATGTACCAATGTAATCATCTCTTCATGACCACTTGTAGATGTAGAGCCTCTATGCTCTTTCTTTTCCTAGATGTCTCCTTCTTGACACCCTTTCAATTACTTCACAAATTTGGCACTTTAGCAGCAACAGTATCAGCAACTCTTTGCTTCTTGGTTTATGACTCCTTAAATAGAAGTCTTGGAGTTCCTTCTCCCACTTGATTTTTCCATTTTTTAATTTCAATTCGAATGGATTAGGTAGGATTCATTGTATCTAACCCATATTATGTTTCCTTTAAAAACTTCTTGAATAATCCTTTAGAATTTGCCCAAAAATGGTTTACATAAGATTCTGTGTCAAGAACTCATCATCCTTATCTTCCAACTCATTCAAAAAATTCAATGCAACCACTATGTTGGCTTAGGTTTGGCAAATATTCATCATTTTAAATAATGCATCATCTTAGTACTATTGAAATACTAGTGCTTGGCACATATTGTGTTACTTGGCATCAACTATATTTTTCTTAATGCTCGACACCTGAAGATCACTCGACACCAATTGAAATTTTTTTGATGCTCGACACTTGATGTTTACTCGGCACTTGAAGATCACTTAGCACACACGAGAAATGTTTGTTACTTGACTTCTACTAAGAATTTTCTTGGCTTTAACTAACTTGCTCGGCACCTACTAATGATCTTACTTAGAGCTTTGCAGTCAACCTTGTTACAACTTCTTCTTCCAATGTTTCTAAGTGTGACCATGGATTTTTTTAGTGGCTATTATTTTCCAATTGGATAATATGTCCCGATTGAGCTATAGAAATTGGCTAAAAAAAACACCGTATACTAGTTGACTGGTTCATCTAGATTTTATAAAATACTCATATAGTGGTCGAAACGTTCGCCACTATTATTACATAATTTTAGTTTGGTAGTCAGGTTACCCATAATTCTCTTTAATGTTTACTCTTATTTGCCACAAAATTAATTGAGTGTCTCTTTCAACGATCATCATTTGCCAAATTCCCATTTTCCTATGTGAATTTTTTTTTATGAGTGACACTATACTCCATAGACAACTTACCTTGATACGTGTCAACATTTCGATGACTACCTCAACACTTCTTCTTCCTTCAAGAAATGTTGGCCGAAATTAAACCTCAACCATTGATCTTGGATCATCAGACAGTCTGAGTTCTCAAATAATACATTTAACATAATTACATTTCAAAACATAATTCGCCATCAATATTAATAATTTTATTAAAAACAAAAATTATAATTCCCATTATTTTATAAAAATTCGCCACCAAATATCGATCAATTGACGTATAATTCACCAACACTATTAATTTTTTTTCACCCAAATGACATGTGATTCGCCACAATTTTATAAATTTTGGGAGGGGAGGTGTTCCTTAAAGTTATCCCTGAGTGTGACCAACCTCTGTATCTTTGAGTATGTCATCAATACATTACTTAACCATTGTCTTAACTGATCCTTGCACTTCATTACAACATCATAACTCAACCTTTCCTTTAGGTGCTCTTGTTACATCTTGTTGATCAAATCCTCTTCATCAATCAACTAAGTGATAGTGCTTGGATCTTATAAGAAAATATCATCCCTACAAATAGCAGGTTTGACATCAATGGCAAAACAATGATTGAAAAAATTCTTTAGAAGCAATTTCCCTCATTGATCTTCAACAACAATGAGCTTTTCAATTAAATTTCCAACATTATTGTCTTACTATTTTAATCTAGTTAGATTGGTTGAACAAGATGCCTATCATTTAATTGATTTGGTTGATTAGTTTGATTTTCCATCAATGCCAAAGAGAGAGATTGTTGAAATCTGATTAAAAAGATCATTGTTAAGAGAGATTATTGAAAGAGGGAGATTGTTGAAGAAGACTATGCATTTCAATCATGTTTTGTCATTGATGTCAAACCTACTATTTGCTGATAACACAACTACTTATAAGATTCAAATACTATCACTTAGTTGATTGATGAAGAGGATTTGATCAATAAGAGCTAACAAAAGCACCTAGAGGAAAGGTTGAGTTATGATTATGTAATGAAGTACAAGGATCAGTTAAGATAGTGATGACATGATGTATTGATAATCTACTTAAGGTTACAAAATGCTAGCTATATTTAGAAAGTTTAGAAGATCAAGTTACATGAAGTTTGTTTGCCAAGCTTAACTGAGTGGATAGTATGTGCCGAGAAAAGTCAGTGCAAGTCAAGTAGAAGGTTAGTTGGAGTAAAGAAAAAGTAAATTCTAGTGGATGTCGAGCAAGATAGTTGATGCCGAGTAAACTTTAGTTGATACCGAACACCAATAAAATTTAGTTGATGTCGAGCATCAGTGAACTTTAGTTGATGCTGAGCAACGCAGTATGTGTCAAGCATCAGAAGGTTGATAATGTCAAGTTGCTACATTATGATAAAGATCAAAGATTCACCAAATCTAAGCTGACAAGTTTGTCTTCTTGAAACTTGTGAATTAGGAAAAAGATAAGGTTGATGAGCTGGTGGCACATAATTTGATGTAAACCATTTTTAGGAAAATTCTAATGGATTCTAGGATATGTTTCTAGAAAATACAAGATATGGGGTAGATACATTGTATCCTACCTATTCTATCCAAAAACCCTAAATTGGATGATGGAAAATGAGAAGGAAAATATCCTAATTTCCTATTTATAGGAATGTCTAGTCATGAAGCAAAAGCGTCGTGCAAAAGAACCCAAGGAAGAGAAGGAGTAAAGGGTTTTTCTTCATCAAGTGACCCAAGAGGAGAATCTACAATGACATGTTAAGCAAGAAGGCTTAAAGAGATATATGCTTGAAGGGCGAACAAACTTTTAGAGCTACAAAGTATGAAAGCCAAGTAGAATAGAGGACTAAATAGAGATCTATAATCAGAAAAAGAAGTTATAAGTTGTATCAGATTAAAGCTCTACTATTACTCTCTAACATTTTTATTAGTCTAGGGTAAATCCTTTGGATTAAGGTTGACCTAACAGTCATTTGTAAATCCTTTAACCAGGTGGCATTCCAAGTGAATAGCCTAAAGTCCTCTAACAAGGCTCACTTCTAATAGGGTGATTGAAATCCCTTGACTAGGTCACATTTAACATCACATGTATTGTAACCTTTAATAGGGTTGGCCCTTCACAGGGCATCACTTCAAAAGAGTGAAGAGGAGTAGCATGTTACTGGTGGTTTTTCCTAAATTGGGTTTCCACGTAAATCATTGTGTCAAGTGTGTTGATGAATTTATTGTGTTTCATGCTTTATATTTTCGCAAGTTGATTTGACAGTAACATACATGTTTTAATGATTATATAATTCAGTAAGTTTCATGCACGGATATGAATTTTTTATGGGTTCACTAAGTTGTGAAATATGTCTGGACCTTGGATAAATGATTCACACCCTTCCCCCCTCAAATTATTCTAAAGTATTCAAACATGTATTTGATGTCATCCTTATCATCAAAGTTTCAAACTAACCCATCAGTATAAAATATTCCTTCATCATTGAGATCTTGTAGAACATTCTTAAGTTTAAGACAATGATCCATGTCATGACCTTTATTCCTATGATAGTTACAAAAGTGATGTTCTCTCCGCCAAGGAGGTTTAATAGTAGGATCATAAGGTCTCAGATTGTCTGGAAACATAATGAGTTTTTTACAAAGAATTTTTTCAAGATGACATCATAGGAACAAACCAAAGGAGTGATAGTATACTTAGGAATAGGTGGCTATGTAAACTTAGGTTTGTTGGCATCATTTTTTTTAGTAGCCTCTTGTTGTTTTGTATCTAGGATAACATTATATAAGTTAAAAATGGGCTCTTTATTTTTAGGAACATCTACTACCCCATCATTAACAACATAATTATTTTTGTTCCAAGGTTTTCCTTTCACCTTGCCATTCCCATTGCCATTAGTTTTATCCCTTTTTAGAACTATTTCTCCCTTCTTAACTACAACATCCTATATGCTATTAGCACTCTCAATCATGTCATCAAAAGTGGGTAACACTCACCTTCTAAGATCATAATGTAGCTCAAGAATGAGAGTGCTAACAAATATGTCAATTTTCCCATTTTTGGGGATTTCTTGAGGGTATCTAGCATGCAACTTTTTCCCTCTTTGAGAATATGTGACACAAAGGCTCCCCTTGTTTATTTTTGATGTTGCATAAATCTAACATAGTAATGGGGTTTTCTTATGTTGCAAGAGTAATGTTAAATGAAACTTTGCACAAGCTCATCAAAGGAATTAAAAGGAGGAGAATTTTTTGTGAATCACTCCATGGATTGTCCATTCAAGATTCTTGGAAGGAGCCTCATGAGGTATGTATATTCATGCATAAAATCTATACTAAGTGCATAGAACTATCTAACATGATCATGTGGATCCTAATTGCCATCACACTTATCATATTTAGGATTTTACACATCTTTTAGGAAAGGCATCATGTAAAGACCTTTGTCAAAAGGGAGTGCAAATATAGTTTCAATGAATAAAGTTTTAGGTTTTTCATTTTCCATTTCCATGCATGAAAATTTTATTTGTAAGTCTTGGACTTATTTCCTCAAGGTTTCATTTTTAGTTAGTTCTCACTCTTGAATAATCCTCTAGACATCATAATAATGGGGTAATTTCCATCCTCTAGAAGTCAAGTATAAAAGTATTGGTCACCATTTTTCTTTTGAGTCTAGTTATCTTGCTAGAACTTTATCAGATTATTGCTAGAAACTTCATTTTCAACTTCACTTCTATGTTGTGTAGGTTTTACATTTTGAGAACTTCTAGGTGGAGATACATAACCCTCAACATGGGACCTTAGAGTCCTTAGATGGGTATTATTTCCATTGTTTCCAAAGTTTGCATGATTCACAAAGGGATTGTTGGTAGCATTAGCATTTCAATTCTCAAAATTTCATCTGTGATGATTCCCAAATCAATGAGCACTATTGCTTTAAGAATTATTTTCCTCATAAGTATGATTTTTCATCCTAGAAGTGGCTTGTCCTTCTTGTTCTAGTTTCTCTTATTCTAATCTAGCTTGTTCATCTTGGTAAGCTTTCTTCTCCATTTCAATTTTTTCTCTCCTAAAAGCAAAGAAGTCATCTAATTGTCAAGCTCACTCTTTTGGAGTCATCGAGAAAGATACATCATTTTAAGCCCTAGGGGTATCAAGTGGGATATCAAAGGAGCTACTAGAGTGAATAAGAGGTTAATACCAAGTGGCATATTTTTCATCCTCAGCCTTGTCAAAGATAGGTTCAGCCTCAAGAGTTTTATTATGTGGATGTGTTGTTGGAGAAGGTAATTTCTCAAAGCTAAAAGAGGGGTGACTTCCTTAACCGAATTAGAGCTTAGCTATAACATGTAATAGCTTATCTTGTAGCCTAGTAAGATGAAAAAAGAACTTGGATTCCAAATTTAGAGAATCAAGATGTTCATTTGTCAAAAGAGGAGGTAGCAAAGAATGAGAAAAGCTTGTCAAAAGTGTCTAATCAACTTATGACACTAGTGACTTCAGCTAGGAGCTAGGCAAGAAGCCAAATAGCAAAGTAGGTAAAATGAGTAAAAATGAAAAGTAAATAATCTCTCAAATCAAGTTTGTATCCGTGAGGCTATGGTGATCACTTACACCCTAGGATATAGAAAAACATGTAGATTTTAGACCAGGGACACAACATGATCAAGTGTGAACACCCCTAAATCAGCTAAGAGAGAAATCAAGGTCAAATGGAACAATTTTTGTATAACAATGTGACAGACCTCAAGGTAAAAGTACAAAAAATATAGAATGACAAAATGATACTTTTTAGTATCTAGAAATATCATACAATAGTTCTTAGTACAATAGTTGACAAACAAAGACAATTTTGTGACTTTGTGTCTAAAAAGACCTATGTTTCAACCAAGTTTTTGTTTAATTTGAGTAATGTGAGTGTTGTAGAAAAGTTTGCTCTAGTTTATAATAAAAAAGTGGTAGATTTGAAAACAATTTGGGTATGCAAACAGACATCTTCAAACAATTGAACGAGGGACAAAGAAACCTTGCCAATACAAACACTTGTGAGGTTTGAAAGAAAAAAGACCCTCTGAATTCTACCATTATGTGCATGTTGAAATGATTTCCATGGGTCTAGAAAATTCAAAGATACATTGAAGTAAAATCTACCTAAGTATATAGTTCATTACTTAATACCTTGGCCCACAACTTGATGCTCTTTTGCCTCACACAAAGTGGTTTCCCACAATAGATATTTCTTTTTTCATAGATGGGTTACACACATCTAAAGGAACACATATGGTGAGTAAAATCTAGGGGTGATTTAGGTAGTCCACTAGGATAGATACTTGCACCAAGATATTGGGGTATGTGCAGGATCATGGTGTGCCAAAAAGTGGTGATATGAAAAATATGTAGTTTTGAAACATCTAAAAGAATTTCAAAATTTGCTTTTACTTTTTCCCCACCCCTCCATGTACCAAACCAAAAAGTAATACTTTGCCTTATCAAGTACCTGATATATGCACCCAAATCATGGTGTCAAATTAAAATTTGAAAAGGGACTAGGGACCCATTTTAAAGTTAAATGATGATTTTTATTTGCCAGACTCAAAGGGGAGACCAATTTTTAAGTTATATAGTTTTAGTATAATATAGTTATAGTATAGTTATATATAGTTACTAAAATTTATTATATAGTATCAAATAATTATAAAAATTTATTATTATGGGTGCCTGCACCAAGATGGTGTATAAAAAGGGGGGTATAAGTGGACACCTTTTTATGAAATCAGGTAAACCTAAACTTGGACGAGATATTTGAGGGTCATCCACTAAAATTGAAAAGATGTGTAAAACATATAAATTATACTACTCTGAATCTACTTTATAAAATACTAGAGGTTTTACAAAATAGATAAGATTAGGTGGGTCAGACCCTATGCCCACAAAAAAATAGTTCCTAATTTTTTAGAAAACATAACGTAGTTGTTTTCGTGTGCAACAAAAAAGACATAGTTATATTTAGTATTTCGCATATCCCTTTGGTAGGATGATTGTTAAGAGTCATGTGTAGAAGTTGTGGATTTTTTTGTAATTTTATGATGAGTATTTTTTATGAATAATTGAATGGACTACATCTTGAAATTTTGGTACTTGTTTTTGTGCTAAGCATAAGTTGTATCAAAATAAATGAAAATGGAAAGTTTTTTTTAAATGTGTGTATAATCAAGTCTAGAATAATAATATGTAATTTATTTTGAATTTGGTTAACTATATCAAAAGTTATCAAAGAAATGATAGTTATATGTTTGTGAGAAATATCAAGGCATTGGCAAAAGTAATTAAAGTTTACAGTGTTAATGTTGTTCAAAATAGAAAAAATATATGGTTAGAAAGCTAAGAAGATGTGTAAGATTATGGCAGTGATTTTAGAGATACCCACTTCACCATTAGCATACCTAATGAAGATAAAAAAAAGAATTCATCTTAGTAAATGAAAAAATATCTAAAGAAAAAAAATGGAGGGAAAACAATCTCCCAAGCCTTTGATTTGTTTCCCTAGGCTATTGCCAAGTCATAACCCAATCAAAACTCTAAGATTCAAATAACCCAATTAGGTTATGAAAATAAAAAATGCATTCAGAACCCAATTGGGTTATGTATTACTACTACAGAAGGGTATATTGAAGAAGAAAGTGAGAGAGAGAGAGAGAGAGAGAGAGAGAGAGAGAGAGAGAGAGAGAGAGAGAGAGAGAGAGAGAGAGAGATTGGGTTGTGTATTATACTACACAAGTGTCTATCATATCCCCTAATCCTTCTTTCCATCCCATCCTCTCTCTCTCTCCATGACTCCCTCTCTCTCATTATCATTTTTATCATATCCACTAATCTCTCTCTCTCTCTCTCTCTCTCTCTCTCTCTCTATATATATATATATAATATATATATATATATATATATATATATATATATATATATATATATATATGTAAAAAATGCATTCAGAACCCAATTGGGTTATGTATTACTACTACACAAGGGTATATTGAAGAAGAAAGTGAGTGAGAGAGAGAGAGATTGGGTTGTGTATTATACTACACAAGTGTCTATCATATCCCCTAATCCTTCTTTCCATCCCATCCTCTCTCTCTCTCCATGACTCCCTCTCTCTCATTATCATTTTTATCATATCCACTAATCTCTCTCTCTCTCTCTCTCTCTCTCTCTCTCTATATATATATATATATATATATATATATATATATATATATATATATATATATATATATATATATATATATATATATATATATATATATATATATATATATATATATATATATATATATATATATATATATATATATATATATCACTCCCTCCCTCCTTCAATCTACCTTTGTGTAGTAGTAATACATAACATGGTCAGGTTTTACAAAATTCAATCGAGTTATTGGTCCATATGGATACTATAGTCAAAACTCAATAAATTATTGGGTTATTGAAAATTTCAAATAAGATAGCATGTCAATGACTATTATGTTGTTTCAGTGTGATCCACCATTTTCTACTACTATTTCACATGTATTTCTATACTAGGTATGCAAGTATAAGGCTTTTTTGTGCTTGGAAATGCTAAATTCGATATTTTTCATGTGCAAACATCTTATTTTATGTTACTATCCTATGATTAAGCATAAAATAATCATGCAATTTGTTTAGCTTTGTATTTTATTGTGTATTTTATTCATTTTAGTTTTCATAGGGTGATTTCAATCTACAATCATGGGAAAGAACAAGAGAGGAATGATTGAGAAAGAGAGGAAACAAAGGAAAAAACAAGGGAGCATATGAGGAGATTACATGAAGGTAAATCACCAAATGCCTCCAATGTAAGTGATGAAAATCTACCTATTGATATTGATGTCACAAATACACCTAATTTGATAAACAAAAATGTTCAACATACCCTAACTGAAATGGTTGTAACAAATACACTTGCGTCATCTAATGCCCCTAATGTGACATCTCAAGTTCAAATGATGAATGCACATAATGTAAATAATGAAAATATAGAGCATGGACGTAAATCAAAATCTCCTAGAATAATTCATGAAAGCCACAGTTTCTAATTGACATTAAGGAAAATATTTTGAAGTTAATGCATGATAAAATGTTAGAAAGTAATTATAGGAGAATTTTTCAAAAGGTTTAGGATAACTATTTTGAAAATTTAAATCAAAGTGAAAGATGCCAACTCTTTGAAATGGTTACAAATCTGAAATTTAGAGAAATGATGAGAATTTTGGGGTTAAGAACATTTGAAAATAGTAGTGAAAGAAGCATTGTTAGAAATCTCTTTGATGCATACCAATCCATTGGTTCAAAAACATATACTAAATATGCTAATCCAATTTGACAGGTCCTCACATCAACTATAATGGGAAAGGAAATGATAAAAATTCATATGGTAAGAAAAACAAGTAAATCATTAAGGATAAGTAGAACAACGTTAGTCAAAGCCTTGGTGAGGCAAGAGAAAATTGAGAATTCTAATGAGACTTTCATTCCAAGATAGATTTGCATGTAAGGATAAAGTTATAGTTGATCCACTAAGAACATTAATATAAAACTTTTGGCATGACAAAACAAGGGCTTAACCAAACTTAAAAAATGTTGTCAAAAGATGAATTGGAAAAACAAACTATGAGCCACATGGAAAACAATTTTTCAATATGACTCAAACACAATTTTATAAAATGTTTCTTCAAAGACTTCTTCAATTTAAAACCAACCAAAGGTTTTTTGAGATGAAAAAACCATTCTATGTTAATTTAAATCATACATGTACTACATGTTGCTATAGGGTTCATGTTGAGTTTTTTATGCATTATAATGTTTATTTTTTTATATATTGTATTGGAATGTTCAAAATGGCAAGAGTACTTCTGAGAGTGGGGGGGGGGGGGGGGGGGGCGGGGGGGGGGGGTGTGATTCAGAAGTACCACACTTTTAACTCTTTTCAACAATTTAAACATATACCCGAAAAGCAAACTGCATGCATGTAAACATATAAATGAACATAGAATAAATTACATGCAATAACACATAACACTAGATTTGGTAACCCAGAAACCCTCCAGGAATAAGAAGGTAAAACTGGGGTGGGGATGATACCCACAAAAATTACTGCAGCAATAAATATTTGACTACTTCTAATAGTCTACCCTGTGAAAGGCCTGCCCTATTAAAGGCTTTACACTATGTCAACAGTGACCTAATTAGAGGATTTATAGACACTTTACATGAAGTGTCACCCTATTAAAGGATTTACAATAGGCTGTTAAACCAACCTAATACAATAGGATTTTCAATCACCTTCTCAAAAGGTTCTCCTACCTAGCTGTTAAGCTAACCTATCAATATAGGATTTTCATCTTCTAATAAAATGGCAAGAAAGTATTAGGAATCTTTGACATAGTTGCATACAATCCTGAATTTCTGATTTCAGGCACTTGTTCTACTCCTTCTGACCTTGATCCTCTAAAATTTGATATCTAGTCATGTCTCTTCTCCCTTGTGCTATTTTGATCAACTAGATGTATAATTGGTGCTCTGTTCCTCTAAGTCTTCCCTTCTTCACACTAAATTTCACTATAGTCTCCCCATATACTATTCTTATCCACTTGCAATGGGTTTTCAATCTTCTTTTAAATATTTGTGAAGACTTAGGGTTAGGTATGGATCTACGATACATATTGAATCTTAAGTTCCTGCTCATTCCTTGCATTTTTATCATTGGTTGCATGCCTTCTCCATTTTTCTAATTGGCTACATGCTGATCGCATAGGAAACATAAAAGATTAGTTCTTATCCTTTTTCTCTTTCAAAATCTTTCTATGTCAGCTCCAAAAATGGTTTACATCTAATTTTGTGAGGGCACAAACTCATATGTTGATTCTATGTTACTTGGCACATACTGGACTACTAGTGCTCGACACATATACTATCCTAGATTGCTTGACACCTATTACATCCTATCTCACTCAGCACATAGATGTTCTTGGATCACTTGGCATATGAAGCATTTTGACTTGCTCAGCATGAACTGTGACTTGGCACCTATATGTCACTCGACACTTATACTACTTGGCACCTGAAGTCACTTGGCACTTATTGAAAATATAACTCTATACACATTGTGGCTCAACATACATAGTGTACTTAGCTTCAATGTAGAAAGTGATTAAGTGTGTTGACACTCAAATGTCAAAACTATTTAAGGACCAACAATCTCCCCCTTTGACATGAGTGTCAAAAACACTTAACTAAACATCACTAATCTATCCTTATGAGTACCTTATCCACAAAATTTCAAAATTTGTTCAAAAAATACCTTAACTCCCCTTAATTTGGTTGTGCCTTGTCATTCTTGTAACCAAAATTCTATGCTAAATGTGCCTGATACTCTTTGTCTTATGCCTTGTATCTATATTCTGTACCTATGTCTTTGTATCTGATCTATCAAAGCTTATAGAGTTTTTGCATTTTGCATTAGAGCTATTTTCCATATGATTGCCAAAATTTTGTATCTCCCCCTTTTGACTATATCAGAATGAATGAAAGATTGTAAACAAAATTTATAGCATTCTCCCCCTTTGATATATCTTTCTTACTATTATTTCTCCCCCTATCTTATTATCTCCCCCTTTTTGATACTTATGTCAAAGGGTTCTAAGGAGTAATACCATACTTAGCCAAAAAGTTACTATTTACCTCCATTATTGTTTTCAGAGTTGCATCCCAATTCTCCAAAGCTATATTAAGTGACTTGTGTTGGATGGCGATTTCTGCAACAAGGTGTACAAGTCCATCAAGTGTAGAAAGATTTGGATCTTTCTTTAAGACTATTTCAATATAAACTTGTTCCTTGTGGAGGAATTCTAAATGAGGGGTTATGGAGGACTTGATCTACATCAATTTAGCCTTAATATTTGCTTCCTTTTCTATTTATGCAGCTCACTCCCTTTGTATGTGAACTGATTGTGCAAAATGCTCCTCACTTTGAGCTGGATCTCTAGGTAATTGCACGCTAGAGATTTTCAAGTTTCTTTCCAAGCTCATTATTCTTTGATTTGTCTCTTGTGTGAAATTGGAAAAATCACAAAAATTTCTCTACAATGAAAAAATGTTTTCAAGGACAATTTTGATCTTATCTATTTTCTTGGCCAATTCAACTTGTTCAAATGCAATTCCACTTGATATCTTCTCATTCACTTTGCCTTGAAATTTTCTTTCTAACCATTCCATGAGTTTAACATTGGTGTCCTAGTCAACTATGTCTTATAGTTGCTCTATTATAGGCTTTGCTTCATCTGGTGACTACAAGCTAAAGGCATCCATGAAGATGTCCTTGATGTCATGAAGTGCTTTGTTATGTTTAAATTCTTTCCTTAGTATTTCCTTCCTCATCCTTTTGTCTAATGCATTTTGCATTTCAGTCATTTGTGCCATTATTATAGTCTTGGAATCATAGGAAGGAATTACAATATCTTCATCTAGTTTAGGGTCTCCATAGTGAAGTACCCTGGCCACTATAGTTGAACTCAAGCCTAGAGTTGAAAATTGTAAGGGGATGGCTTCAGTGCTGGGCTTCTAAATGGTCTTAGTAGGAGTGCCAGTCTTTAGTAGTTCTACCAATGTTTGAATGGTGACCTGATCCTTTTCTTTTGTTGTATCCTCTTTCTCATCTAATTTCCTCTCCTCTGCACTCAACATCTGATCAGTGTCACTTGTTTCACTTGGTGGAGGTGGTGGTGGCAGCATCAAAATCTTAGTGCTAGTAGTTGTGTATGTGAAAGGTGGTTCCTTTGGTTTCACCTTTTCTCTTTGTATTGTTGCTATTGCTTTTTGTAATTCATCAACACTCACCAATATAGGGCTTGTACACAACTGTTCCTATAGAGTGGATTGGTGAAGGATCTTGGAGAGATCCTCTACAGTAAGGGGATTGGTGTTATGAGCTGACTTGTCAGTAATATCCTTGATGATTATTGTCTCTACAGGTGTGATAGTTGTATGAGGAGGGCTAGGAGGTGGCAATTATGTGTCTTGCACACTTTGTTCATCTTGCTACTCTTGTTTCTAATCAGGTGTGGCCATTTCTCCTCCTTTAGCTGATTCCTCTTCTTCTTTTTCCTTATTCTCTTCCTCTCTTCTTTCTTCCTCATCTTTCTTTTCCTTCTCTTTCTTTTCATCTTCTATTTCCTTTTCCTCTACCTCCTATTTCTGCTCTTCTACCTTCTTTTCCTCTACCTTCTCTTTGGCACTAGTTTCTACCTTATTTGTCTCCTCTACTTTATTATCAGTAATTTTATATAAAAAATTCCACAATTATGTGGATTTATTTACAACATCTTCAATCTTATTCTGAAGAATGCAAAAGGCTCTATACTTGGGTGCAAACTTGCCTCTATGTTTCTTTTTCGCCTTTTTTATTTGACCCTTTGTCATGTGAGGCTTTACTTGTGCTAGGGTAGATTCTCTAATCTGTCTTTCCATCTTTAGACAATAATGCAATTTATTCTCAACTATTTCATAAAGTTCCTTGGGCATAGTATTGTCAAGTTCTAGAGGGGTGTTTTTAAATTTTTTCATCATGGCATACACAGATTCCTCTACTTTATTCTTCTCTTCCCTACTAAGCTTATTGAAATTAAGACACTTTAAATCATTCAAATCTACATTTTTAATCTTATTACAAAGTTTATCAATTGTAGATTTTGGAGGATGGCTTAACACTTTAAATTGGCTAATGTCCTCTGATTCTGTCCCTTCATCATCTGTATGTGGTTGTGCCACATACCTTCTTCTCTTCTTGGGCTCTTAAGTAGGTTGGCAAGTGGATTTATTCTTCTCCTTTGATGCCTCTTTGGCCTTTTGAGTGGTTTCCCTTGTAGTGGCCCTTGTTGTTGTTGGCTTAGCTGGAGCTGGTTTGGTTTGAGTTGTCTTGGTGACCTTTTGAGGCTTGGGCTGAGTTGAAGGTTGTGTTTCTACCTTTCTCTTCTTTTGCTCAATAGGTGTAGGTGCTTCCTCTACCACTTTCCTCCTTATCTTCACCTAGGACTTATGTCAGCTCTACTATGCCTTTCCCTTTCTCACCTTCTTCCTCACTATCTCCTTCGATTCTTCTTCTTCACCTACTTCTCCTTCAATGTTTTCTCCAAATGTCTTCTTTATCTTCATTACCATTTTATCTTTCTTCTTAAAAATAGAAGTTGTTTTCAATTCAGTCTCAACTTTAGACTTCATACGTCCCAAAGTGAGGAGCTGCTTTATCAATTTCTTCTACAAGCAATGTTGCGATTGCTACCGAGGCTTCATCTATATCAAGCTCATATCCCAATGGCCTTCACCATCTTACTCTTGATAATGTAGCTTGAATGTAGGTGTAGTCAATGTCAACCAAGAAGCATATGTCATTGACATGTTTCTCTACCAGTGAAACTAGTATTCTCATTCTTTGCTTCATAGACTTCTTAAAGTCTTCAAAATAGCTTGTCATCTATGCCTCAAAATTGTCTCCCATTTGGTAAATGAACTCATTGATTTGTGTAATAGAAATTTTTTGGGGGTTCCAATTTACCTTTCCTATAGATCTAAATTCTTCCATCACATAAAATAATATACACATAAGAATTGAGCCAATTTTGCATTGAGCACCTTTTGATCTCCTTATAGCTCCAAGGTTCTCATTAATTTGTTGCAACATGAGTTCTGCTAGATCATAGGTGTAATATTTCTTCACCAGTTTGTAGGCTACATCAACTGCTAGGCATGGCACACTATTTAGTCTATTGGATTGGTAGAATTTGTGAGATATAATTCTCACAACAATATCTAGAAGTGGATCAATTATTGTATCAATGGTCATTCCCATATTGTTCTATTTTGCTCATGTATTCTTCTTAATGACCTCCTTTCAGTTGCTTCTCAAGGTCTTTGGTTGATCTAGGGTTGGGAATCCCATAACCCTATGAACTATTCTCTTTGTAATCTTGATAGGTCCTGGCTCCAACCATAGACATCCATCATGAATTTGACTCAAGAGAATATGAATCCATTCAATTTTAAATCCTATAGGGTAGGCTAGGGCATTGGTCAAACCCTTTTTCTCAACTATCTTGAACTCCTTCTTCAAAATCTTGTACTCACATAGTTTTTCATAAGCTTGGAATATTTCAAAGTCACCTATGGCACCAATTTTGCAGCTGTAGCACTTTCTCACATCTTGAACCATGACTACTTTAGGTGGAATGATAGATAATGCACCAGCTAGGTCATTTCTGTAGGCAACTTCGAGGATTTGCCTAAATTTGGGTTGCTTTACTTCATTACTAACTAACTGAAACTCATGACTCTCTTTTGCTTTGGGGTTTCTTGAGCTAGAGGCCATTTTACCAAACTAGGGTTTTAAACGTATTGAAATTTTAACTTTTGCATAGCTCAGCACTTGATAAATACTTTTAAATCGATGAGTTCATGCTAAATTACTGTTGAAATCCATGCAAATGGCTATTAGGTTGTCGCTTGATCACTTCTTCATTCTTCTTATCTTTGCTTTGTGTTCAAATGGTGTGAAAATGAACAATAATAAACATTATACCTATCAAAGACCTAGCATTAAATGCTTCATGCATACAACTATAAACTTGGCACTTGAAGGATTCAACATGACTCAACTCCCATTGTAATTCATTTACTAAGCCTCCACTAGACTTCTACTTCACTCGACTTCAATTATCAACTCAACATCCATTGGAACTTTACTCGGCATGCAAGGGTAACTCAACAACTTCTTTAAAGTTTTTCTTAGCATCTTTTTCTCATGTTGATTTCTTCTTTGTAGTACTCTTTTGTTCTTTGAGACTGATGTATGATATAACTTTGTATATCATTCCCATACATCTATTTTTTGCTTAGTTGAAGAAGGTATGATCACTTGACCTTTTGGGTGAAGTGATCCCTCCATTTGATGTGCTACACTCACCTTTCTTGTTCCAAGTCCTTTTCATTTTCCCTCTTATTTGTTCAACATCAACCTTCTCTTTTCCTTTGTTGACTTCTTTCTTGGGTGCTCTTGACTTTGTATGGAATTTCCTGTTGATATGACCAATCTTCAAGTAACTAAAACATGTAGTTTGACTTAACCATCTATTGTAACTTCTTTTAAAATGTGTCCTTATGCAATTTTCAAGAATGTGTCCATACTCTTGACAATAGTGACAGCTATACTTGGTATTGTAATCCTAGTTGTAGTAATGTGCATGGTTGGTTCCTCTTGCAGGCTAATTAGGGGTCCACATGGGCTTTGATCTACATTTGAATGCTCTATTTCCATACTTTTTGCAGCTATAGCAGTGACCTTCAAATTTTGATGTCCTCATAGTCTTGGTTCTACATTCATGTGCTTGATGTCCTTGCTTTTTGAGCTTGTGGCAAAAGCTTGCATTTGTAGGCTTATCATGATGATGATTGTTCTTGCTTCTATACACATTAGAGGTATGTCCCTTTTTACCACAAAAATGACAAGTAGGTTTAGTGTTCTTACCTTTGTTAGTCCTTTCTTCTGTAGTCCTGGATGATTCTCCCTGTTCAGTGCTGGTGTACTCAAGTCCTAAAATGTCATTACTAGCCCTTGGTGATTTTAGTAGTTTCTCAAAGTACTTGATAGCCTCATTGGGTTTGTTGTAGCTTTCTGCTATCTCTTTTTCTCTTTTCAATTCATTCTGCAATTGTTCATTCTACATCTTTGAGGTGGAGATCTCAATGTCCTTCATGTTTATCTCATGATGAGCATTCATCATCTGACTTAAGGTGTCTACCTGCATGTTTGTGATCTTTTCAAATTCAATTGTCTTCTCCTCCAGTCTATTGGTGAGATTTATCTTGTCATCTTCTATCATGGCCTTGTCTTCAATGGCTTTCTTCTATTCTTCAGTCACTTCACAAAGCATTATGGCTTGTGATTCTTGTTCAAGCTTGAGTAATCTGATTTCTTCAACTTGTGCTCTATTTTTCTCCATTAGTTTTGCTATTTTGCATCAAATTCCTTGGAATATCCATTGAAAAACACTTTTGTGGTATCAATCTCCTTGTAGTGTATGTCATTTTTAGCTATGGCTATCTCCTTTCTTCTTTTTAAGGATTTTCTCAATTCTTCTCTAGCTTCTTCCACTTTGTGTAGAGCTAGGTGCACATCAATCACTTGATTGTCTATGATCTTCCCAAGTTTGAAGACTTCCATCTTTAGACCTTTTCTCTAAGGTGTTAGGCTTCTCCTTGTGAGAACTAATAGATCTAATACCAGTTGTTGGAATGTTCAAAATGGGAAGAGTACTTCTAAGAGGGGGGGGGGGGGGGGGGGGATGAATTAGAAGTACCACACTTTTAACTCTTTTCAACAATTTAAACATATAACTGAAAAGAAAAATGCATGCATGTAAACATATAAATGAACACAGAATAAATCACATGCAATAACACATAACACCAAATTTGGTAACCTATAAATCTTCTAGGAATAAGAAGGTAAAACTAGAGTGGGGATGATATCCACAAAAATTACTGCAGCAATAATTATTTGACTACTTCTGATAGTCTACCCTATGAAAGGCCTACCCTGTTAAAGGCTTTACACTATGTCAATAATGACCTGATTAGAGGATTTACAAACACTTTACATGATGTGTCATCTTGTTAAAGGATTTACAATAGGCTATTAAACCCACCTAATACAATAGGATTTTCAATAACCTTCTCAAAAGGTTCTACTACCTAGCTGTTAAGCTAACCTATCAATATAGGATTTTCACCTTTTAATACAATGGCATGAAAGTATTAGGAATCTTTGACCTGATTGCGTACAATCCTCAATTGTTGATTTCAGGCACTTGTTCTACTCCTTCTGACCTTGATCCTTTGAGATTTGATATCTAGTCATGTTTCTTGTCTCTTGTACTATTCTGATCAACTGGATGTATAATTGTTGCTCTGTTCCTCTAAGTCTTCCCTTCTTCACATTGAATTTCACTATAGCCTCCCCATACACTATTCTTATCCACATATGCAATGGGTTTTTGATCTCCTTTTAAAGATTTATGAAGAATAAGGTTAGGTATGGATCTATGATCCATTAGAATCTTAAGTTCCCACTCATTCCTTGCATTTTTATCATTGGTTGCATGCCTTCTCCATTTTTCTAATTGGTTGCATGTTGATCGCATAGGAAACATAAAAGATTCATTCTTATCCTTTTTCTCTTTCAAAATCCTTCTATTTTGGCTCCAAAAATGGTGTACATCTGAGTTTGTGAGGGCACAAACTCATATGTTGATTCTGTGATACTCGGCACATATTGGACTACTTGTTCTCGGCACATATACTATCTTGGATTGCTCGGCACCTATTACATTCTATCTCGCTAGGCAAATATATGTTCCTAGCTCACTTGACATATGAAGCATTCTAACTTGCTCGACATAAACTATGACTCGACACCTATATGTCACTTGGCACCTGAATTCACTCGAAACCTATTGAAAATCTGACTTGGCACACACTGTGGCTCGGCATACATAGTGTACTCAGCTTCAATGTAGACAATGATCAAGTTTGTTGACACTCAAATGTCAAAACTATCTAAGGATCAACATATTATACTTTTCATTCTAACAAAATATTGTAGGAATGTGGTCTACAATTACCTCCTAAGTCACCAAGAGAATTTAAAGCAAGTGTACTATGTAAATGAGATGATAGGTGCATTTATTATAAGACCATATGTTTGAAAGGTTTTTGCTCTTAATGTGGTGGTTTGAAAAAGTTGCATAGATGCCTACATCTAGATAGCACACATGAAATTGGTAAGACACTAGTTTATCTTGGAAAACACAAGTGATTTATATATGGTGTTAAAGATGGAAAAGAATTAAAGAGGTTTGAATTAGTGAAAAGCGACATATGTGTTACTGATTTTATGAAATTATTTCAAGAGAAAATAGTTTATGACTACATAGGTCATACACATAGAGCTAGATGGTTAGATGAGCAATTCAATTTGTGCAAGGACACTTTTCCCTTGGGTATGATTGTGTCATTTGTTGACTTTGCTGAAAATTATACACTAAAACCTCAAAAGTGCATTATTGTTATAAAAGAGATGTAAATATTGTACATTATTGTTATAAATTTGTGCATTGAATTTACTACTATGGATATAAATTTTTCTCTTGAACTCTTTTTCATGTGTTTGATGATATCCTTAAAATAGTATTCAATTATTTTCAACTTATCTTGATTTAGATGGTTGTCCTCTTGCATTTTTCTCCCAACTTTTGCAAAACATTAGGAAAATAAATTATAGATTTGGATACCCATTCAGCTTCTCTAAAAAATGTGCAAAGGTTGGATAGGGTTGTTTTGGATTGTGTCCTTTTTGTCACACTATGGTACCCCTTTTTAGACTTAAAATAGGCCACTTTTACAAAGCAACTACTCTGGTGCAAGAGCACCTAAGGCTTGCCTAAGAAATTTAACTTTTCATGTTTTTGTTGTGTAACTCTAAGCCTTAAGGAGATTTGGATGTGTTGGATATCAGGTCATTTTGACCATAGTAATAGTGCAATGGAGAATGTGTTCATAGGTTCTCAGGGCCTTTCAATAGGTGCAATTAGCGGCTAGTAAGTTGTAAAGCTCTTTGATTGGCACAAGGCATGATGATGACATAATCATGAGGTCAATAGGGTCTAGGAGGAGTTAGGGTGAGATTTTTACCATAGGTATGGTTTTTGGTAAAGTTTTAGAAGATAGGAAGGTCATTTTACCAAATTGGTTAAAAAATGCAAAAAAATGAAAAAGTTGCATTATGCAACTTTGCAACTTTCAAAAGTTGCTTGAGCAACTTTTGGCAAGAAAGTTGCAAAGTATTGAAGAGAAGTCCTAAAGGGTGAATAACCACCCAAATACACTATATAATTCATGAGAATACCTATTCATAGGGTTGGAAGTCCATTGTATAGATTGCATGTTTTTGCAATCATCATCTTCAAGCATTTTGTGAGCAATTTCATTATTTTGAATGATAGTAGATAGTTAGGAGATAAAGATCTGTATTGACACTTATGCACCTCTTGGTTCTCATGTTTTCTTGAATCTGTGTGTTGTCTCATACCAATCAAGAATAATCCCAAAACAATCTTGTTTGTTGAAGTAGTCAGTGAAGCCTAAAAGGCCTTATTCTCACCTAAATTGGGATAGGATAATAGATGGAAGGGTATGACTCCAATACCCAAAAAATATCTAAGGGGATGGAAAATGAACCAAGAAACCAAAAATAAATTTTAGGGTTCCTTTAGAAATCATAGGAGAAAAATCCTATTTTCTCATTGTAGGAGACCTAATTGGGGCTACTAGCCTTTTAGGCCTGATTGTGAAGAAAATAAGAAATCAGGTGAGAAGATGGAATTTATGGGACTTCTAACTCACCCAATTAGTTGAGCTAAAGTGTTTGATGACACCTCCATACCTCTACAAGGTATGGTTCATAACTTGGAGGTTGAGAGCCTTTAAGTTGTTGTAAGGGCTAGAATGAATGAAGTGTGAAAGCATCAAGTTCTGATTTAGATATATAATCTTTCTTGGTAGTTGGGTTGGCTAGAGAAACTAGGGGACACTAAGAAATTTGAGGTCCTATAGATGAAAAAGGGGTGAAGAAGAGACACCCTAAGAGTCCTGCAAGAAGACCAAGAGCATGAATTAGTGAATGACTCATCAAACCTCCCTATTATACTCTTCATACTTAACCCTTGAGTGTGCAACTTTGAAGAATATGTACTTAGGTGTCAAAGCCATAGATTTAGTAGGTTTAAAGTCTCCTTAGTCTTTTTTACATTCCCAACCATCAAATCCTCATTGTGCTCCCTAAGGGTCTCTAAGCACCATCAAGCTACAATCTTTGATCGAGCATTTCTTTGAGCTCATGTAAGGTATTGACAAATTATTGGGTGCTAAAGGATCACATTGTCTGGGCCTAAAAAATCCTATCTTAGTTTTTAGAGATTTGACTTTTTTTGGATTTACTATCCCTATCTTGCCTAATGCCAAAAGTTGTAATGTTGCTTAGTTCAAATGAGCAAGGTTGTGTATATTTCAAACCATATGTCCTAGGATCGAATCATGTACTTTTTTAGATCTATTTAGTCAATTTTAGATTAGGACAAGCCTCATTTTAGCCATAATTTTCCTAGGATGCTATTGAGCAAACTGAATGAAAGCATCCCTAAGGGTCTCTAAGCACCATTGGGCTGCAATCTTTGATGAACTATTTCTTTGAGCTTGTGTGAGGTATTGACAAACTATTAGGTGCTATAGGATCATGTTGTCTATTCCTACAACAACCTATCTCTTTGTTTAGAAATTTTACTTTGTTTGGATTTGGAAACCCTATCTTTCCTAATGACAAAAGTTATAGTGTTGCTCAATTCAAATGAGCAAGGTTGTGTATATTTCAAATCGTTGGTCTTAGAATTGAATTGTCTACTCCATTAGCTCCAATTGGTTGGGTTTAGGCTAAGACCATACTTGTTTCAGCCACAACATCCCTAGGACACTATCAACCACATTGAATAGAAGTGTCCCTAAGGGTCTCTAAGCATCGTCGAGCTATGATCTTTGATCGGGCATTTCTCTGAACTTCTACAAGGCATTGACAAACTGTTAGGTGATACAAAATTGCATTGTCTAGAACTACAACAACCCATCTCAATTTTTAGAGACTTGACCTTGTTTGGATTTGGTATCCCTATCTCACCTAATGCTAAAAGTTGCAATGTTTCTTAGTTCAAATGAGTAAGGTTGTGTATATTTCAAACCATTGATCCTAGGATCAAATCATCTACTCCACTAGCTCCTATTGGTCAAGTTCAGGCAAGGACCGACCTCATTTCAGCCACAATGTCCCTAGGACACTATCAACCACACTGATCAAAAGTGTCCCTAAGGGTCTCTAAGCACCATTGGGTTGCGATCTTTGATCAGGCATTTCTCCAAGCCCGTGCAAGGTATTGATGAACTATCAAATACTACAAGATCATGTTGTCTAGGCCTACAAAAATATATCTCAATTTTTAGATGTTCAACATTGCTTGGATTTGGCATCCCTATCTCACCTAATGCCAAAATTTACAATGTTAGTTCAAATGAGAAAGGTTTTGTATATTTTAAATTGTTGGTCCTGGGATCAAATTACTTGCTCTATTAGCTCCACTTGGTTGGGTTTAGGCTAGAACCAGCCTCATTTCAGCCATAACATCCCTAAAACACTATCAACGACACTAAATGGAAGCATCCCTAAGGGTCTCTAAGAAACATCAGGGTGTGATCTTTGATTGGGCATTTCTCTAAGCTCGTGCATGGTATTAATGAACTATCAAGTGCTATAGGATCACGTTTTTTAGGCATACAAAAACCTATCTCAATTTTTAGAGATTTGACTTTGTTTGGATTTGGAATCCCTATCTCACCTAATGCCAAAAGTTGCAATATTTCTTAGTTCAAATGTGCAAGGTTGTGTATATCTCAAACCATTGGTCATAGGATCAAATTGTCTACTATGTTAGCTCTAGTTGGTTAAGTTTAAGCTAGGACCAACCTCATTTAGCCACAATATCTCTTTGACATTATTGACTACATTGAATGGAAGTGTCCCTAAGGATCTCTATGCACTATCGGGTTGTGATCTTTGATAGAAATACAAAAATCATGACATATTTTACTTTTTATGTCCTATTACATCAAAATAATTTCATGTCTTATCACATCAAAATAATTGACGTATGAGTTTGATTACATGTTATAATGAATTTGATAAACGTGTTACATTTTCTATATAAATTAATGAATGTTCATGTGATTAATTGTAAGAAAGTAAGATTATATACAAGTTTGTATCCATACACAAAAAAAATTGGATGGAAATCCAAGTTTAATGTTTATCAAAATGAACAATATACTGTGCCATATAAATCATATAGTTACAAAAGGATGTTAGGTCTCATCTGTACAATATAAAAGTTGAATATTAAATTTTTTTTGAATATACACAATAGAAATGTCGAATGTGCACAATAAAAATCTTGAATATATACAACACAAAAGTCAAATCTATGTTAATATCATGTCATGACCACAACTACATGTGTATATCACTAATAATATCTCTGATTGTGTAGGATCATGAAAATTGAGCCTCTTTGATGTGATTTCTAACTCACCAAGTGTCTATAAAAGAAAAATTAAAATACTCTATCATATTTCTCATCTATAAGTAATATGAAAATAACTAGAAATTTGGTTCTAAATTGTGGATAGTTGAATTGTTCATTACCTCATCCCTTCATCCCATAGTTGGACTGAATGATAATGGTAATGGGCTCCTTGGTTGATGGGTGGCACTCCTAAAAAAATGATGAGGTAGAGTGATGATGGGAGACATAGCTACTAATGAATTAATGCTCATGGGAGGCATAACCACTAATGAATCAGTGCTGGTATGAAGCATAACCTGAATGGTAAGAGATAAAATGTTGGAATTATAGAGTGGCATTAGGGATTCCAAATAGAGTAAAAGAACAAAAAAAAATGTACTACAACTTGAGCAAGATCTCACATGCCAGCAGAAGGTGCAACCACTGATGAATTAGTGCTAGTATGAGGCCCACAACCTATATGGTAAGTGATAAAATGTTGGCATTATAGAGTGGCATTAGGGATTCCAAATAGAGTAAAGAGACAAAAAACATATTGCATCCTAATCAAGATCTCTCATGCTAGCAAAATTTACAACCATTGATGAATTAGTGCTAGTATGAGGCACAAGCTATGTGGTAAATGACAAAATGTTAAAATTATATAGTGGCATTAGGGATTCCAAATAGAGTAAAAAAGAAAAAATGTACTACAGCCAGAGTTGGATCTCCCATGTTAGCAGGAGGCACAACCACTGATGAATTAGTGCTGGTATGAGGCACCACATATATGGAAAGTGATAAAATGTTAGAATTTTAGAGTAGGCATTAGAGATTTCTATCACACAAACAAGCAATCCAAATTGAGATCACAAGACGACTTCAACTAAGAATCTACATACATACCTCTCGCCTCTGTTGTATTTGACTATGTCTTTGATGCTTGGGACTCCTAACAAAATGAAATGGAAAAGGATTTGCATGAAGTCTCACAAAGTGTTGTAATAAGTAAACGATAAATAACACAGGTTAATAAGCCAAAGTATTGATAATTACTATAATTTAAAAAAAAAAACATATACTCATTTTCAAATGCAACTATTTAATATGTGTATATGAGAAGGAAAATATGAAATTTTACCTCTTCCATTGCCTCAACATCAATAGTCTTAGGTGCATTCATCATTATTGAATAATTGTATATACATTCATTCATAATAAATTTCAAAATATAAACTTGATTTGTATTTAATACCATTTTTGTTTCAATGTTCTTGTTGATTTCCTTCCCTTTCCTCCAAACCTTGAGCTGTGTGGAGTACCCTAAAGAAGAAAAAAAATATAACATAAGAGTAATCAATAAGATACATCATGATTTAAACTCAAATTGTAGACTTGATAGGTGTGCAAGCTATGACTTTGCATAGTTGTCAAGTCTAAAGTTAATGGTAGAAAGTGTGATGTCATCAACTTGAGAAATTTCAGCCCCTGACAAGCCCTATAAAATAGTAAAGAGTATTTTTATAAATATGAGATAATGATGTAAATGGAAAGAAGGAACAATAAAAACAAGAATATTAGAGGAGGGAAAGAAGACACAAGAAGGACTTAAAGGAAAAGATTTGAAGGGTAGATGAAAGATAGGAAAATTTAGGTCTCAAAAAAGCTACAAGGTCTAAATTGAAAACAAAGAGCCGAGAAGGAAAAGAGAGACATGAATGAAATTTAGCACATTGTCAAGAAATACAACTAGATATTCATGATCTCCATAATCTTGCAAGACAGCTTATGTGATATAGAGGCTCTTTGATGCAAATGGGCATATGGAGGATGAACTCATGAGGTTCATTAGATGGAGTTCGGGTATGCTAGGAGCAAGATATGAGAATGGGAATTGGATGGATTTGATGAATTTGGGAGGGTTTCAATGAGGTAGGAGATGAACCAGGATCTATAAGTGGGTTGGATGAAAGAGGGATGATAGTTATGGAGCATGGAAGATGAATGATGAGTGCAGGAGATGGAAAGGTTTTAGCATGCTAGTAACTTTGCATGATGTAATTAGATGAGATGCCCTCATCAACTTAACTTGGACATGGATATTCTATTGGCTTCCTTGTAAGACTTCTTAGATATTAGGTGTTCATTGTAAAACAATTATGAAACAACATTTAGGGAACTTTCTATTGTTAGTGTTATACCAATTAAGAAACAATATTTCAAAGCCAATGCATTATATTACTTTTAAGAATATTTAGAAAAATTTACCTCAGATGTTCTTGCTCCTAGCCTTGTGTTGGTAAACAGATTGTCCCTCTTCTTTTCCTCTTTTTATGTGCCCAAACTTATAATGAAGAACAACTTTACACAACAGTTGGGAAATCGTTTCTAAGAATATCTAGTTTCCCTCTGAATTAAGGTACAACTCCTTATGTAAATGATATTCAACCAATTATATTTTATCTCTAATTCCTACTGCGGGGTATGTTTTTAACCAGAGAATATCAGAGGCAAAACCAAGCTAATCTTATCCAGGACTAACTCAGGCAGATTTAGATTCTAATCCTATCCAATTTTAGGAACTCACACATCCTATGACTTCCCAACAGTGGTGATGCAAGAATGTTATTTGTTATGCAAATGCAATGACATGAGATGAAAAATGAAGATTGAACATTCAAACCTTTGCAATAGGATAAGTTGATAGTACTTTGATCTATCTCCCAATCACCATTTACCAAGAATACAAGAAAGTGCTCAAAATTGATCATAACAATGCTCTGATTGAAAGTAATCAAAAAAGTGTTGGCCAAATACTTTGATTCATAACAAAACCTTTCCTTGTTTTAAACACACAGATACAATACTCTGATCATATTTTCTTGTAGACTATAGCCAAACCTATTACAAAAACTGAACATTAATCTCAATACATGAATGAAATTACAGAAATTAAATGTGCTCTCTCTTCCACTCTAACTCTTTGACTGTATGTAGAAATGGGAAGCACCTGGACAGTAAAGAATTGACACCTAGCATGATTGTCTTTGCAATCTCCCTTCATACCAACAATTTGCCAACCCTTTTTTACATCTTTTACAACAGCTTATATAGAAAACACCAGTGTAAGCCTTCATGAGAATATGAAGTGCTTCAAATTCAAAGATTTGGAAAGACTTTGAATAATATTTTGAAATTACATAAGAAGAAGCTAAAAAGACTTCTATCTCGTCCTTTAATTTTCCTCCAAGAACATGAACTGAAAAAACTCTACCACTTGAACTGAACTTGGGAATGCTACATGGTGATTACATACTAGAATCAATGAAAGGAAACCACCATTGTCTACGCTCCTACTTCTGTTGTTTAGAAAATCATAATATTAATTAAGATTGTATCATCCTCTTTGAACATTCATCCATCTTACTACATTTAATCCTTTTATATATTCAAAAATCAACCTCCCATAGGCTTCGATCATATTCAAAATTCATCACAGATCACGGCTCATTACATAAAGATGTTTACTAACACAAATACACTTGATAGATTTTATATTTTCATGTTACTCTTTGTCATGGCATGTCATGCCCGAATTGTTATTCTCTTTCTCTCAAAATCATTCATCAACACAATATCAAAGAATGACTCGGTTTTAGACTTTAATAACATATACTTTTCTTCAATCATATCATGTATCAAACATTCTACAATAACGTAATAGTTGCCTTTAGAAAAGGTCGTGAACTCACTCATTCAAGCAGATTCATGCCATACGTCTGCATATGCTTGACATTCTGATCATCTTTCAGCTTTTGTATAGCAAAAAAGACACTAAAGTTTCCTCTCCAACCCCTTTCCTACCATTATAATTTCAAATATTATAACCAATATGCCCTTGGAGCACCAAAAATGTGAATTTTCACATTATACCTTCAACACAAGGAATATTCTTAGAGGATTTCAAAAAGACCTAGATGGATAGAATTTAAAAAGAACTCGATATCATCAAGATATTGACCGATGAATTTTGGCTTTTGAGGTGCGAAAACGGTCTTGGAGCACCTAGTTTGGGATTTTTCGCCTCACCACTTTGCAAACACTTTTAGTCAAAACTTTCTATAGATAAAATGTTCTCTGGGGAATTTTAGGAGAACCCATATAATCAGTTAAAAATAACTCAAAATCTTCAAAAATGGAGTTGGTGGGATTTTGAATTTTGAGTGCGCAAATGGCTTGGCGTAGCAGATTTTGGGATTGTCGATTCGAGCCTTCCCGGTCATTTTCAAGCAAAACTTCCTGAAGATGAAATATTCTTTGCAAGATTTCATGAAGACCAATGTGATTCATTTTTTAAAACAAGCCATAATCGGCCATAATTCATTGGCGTGTTTTTACCTCTGTTAGTATGCAAAAACAATGACGTAGCAAAAATCTTAAAACCCGCCAAGCCATAACTTTGTCGTTTCTTTACCTTTTTGCATGCCATTTTCTTTATTGATGTCATAGAAGCCTATAGAATTGATTCATGCTTCTATTTTATAGAAAGCATCAACTCTTATGGTTTGCAGATCACGCCTTATCTGACTGTGTTATGCCTCCAAGTTACTTCCACAGCTGAAACTTATTAAACTCCTTAGTTTCGAATCATCAAGCACTTTGAAGGTTATTACCTGATCATATTAGATCATTTCAACAAATGAAAACTCCTTGAAGATTGATCGTTTGCATTTCTATCATAATCAATACATTCTCTGTTCATAATTTGGAATCATATCATGTCTATCACTATTCTATTGAATAGGCCTAAGAATCATAACGTGCACCATAAATACATCCTCATAATATGCTTGTTGAGCCTCAAAATATCACAAAGATTTTTCATATAACCAAATAATAAAAATTTAATTCTTTAATGATCACTGTTCATCCATTACTTACCTTGAAAAGCCACGACTCCCTCATAATCAGAGTTAATTTTTTTATGACTTGATGAGACTTCAACATAGGACAAAGCACTATTATTTGAACTTTTCCAAAAGCTGTAAACTTGGATGTGATCCAGTCTATGAATGTCCATACTCTACTGTTGAAATTTGAGACATATGCATTTCTTTACAAGGAATAGAATCTGAATCTTCTAATGCCACCTTTGTCAATGTGCCATATGAAGAACTTCATTCTAAGACTTTCTGAATGCCTGGAAACCAAAATCACCAACCATTCCTTTGCTGAAAAGATCATTAATTGAAAGATCATAATCTTTGTCAAATTAGGTGCTAAAACTTACCCAAACAATGAGACCTTGAAAACATCCCACCTGACTTAGAATAAAAAGGAAAATGAAGGGAAATCTGGCAAGGATTGCCTGCCTATAATGACTTAGACCTAGACTCAAGACTAACTAGACTGACTTGATATGACTAATATTGCCAAAAAAATGAGTGACTTAGAATGAGTACTATGTGGTGTTCTTATACTGCTTTTTGCACCCTATATTTCATATTGTTCACATATCAATGTAGAGTGCTCTATAAAATGAAAAAATATTTACTTTTATGATATTTAGCTTATTAAATAATATCATGTCAGAACTCATGAGGTTCATTAGATGAGGCTTGGGTAATTCTAGGACCAAGAGATGTGGTTGGGAATTGGATGAAATTGATGAATGAGAGGGTTTTAATGATGGCAAGAGATGGAAGAGGATTTATAAGAGGGGTTTAAATAATGGTAGGAAATGGAGGAGGATCTATAAATGGGTTGGATGAAAGAGGGATGATAGTTATGGGACATGGAAGAGGAATGATGAGTGTGGGAGATGGAAAGGTTTCAGCATGCTAGCAACTTCACATGATGTAATTAGATGAGATGTCCTTGTCACTTAACTTGGACATGGATATTCTATTGCATTCCTTGTAAGACTTCTTAGAGACTGGGTGTTCGTTGTAAAAACATTAAGAAACAACATTTAGGGAACTTTGTATTGTTAGTATCATACCAATTAAGAAACAATATTTCAAAACCAATGTATTGTTATACTATTAAGAATATTTAATTTATTTTACCTTGAGTGTTCTTTCTCCTAGCCTCACACCTCTAGTAAAATGAGTACTCTATGGTGTTCTCATACTATTTGTTGCACCCTATATTTTATATTGTTCACATATCAATCTAGAGTACTCTATAATTTTATTTTATTTTTACTTTTATGATATTTAGGTGCTTAAATAATATCATGTCAAAACTCATGAGGTTCATTAGATGAGGTTTGGGTAATTCTAGGAGCAAGAAATGTGGATGGGAATTTGACAGATTTGATGAATGGGAGGGTTTCAATGATGGTAGGAGATGGAAGAGGATTTATAAGAGGGTTTTATATAATGGTAGAAAATGGAGGAGGATATATAGGTGAGTTGGATGAAAGAGGGATGATAGTTATGATACATGGAAGAGGAATGATGAGTGTAGGAGATGCAAAAGTTTCAATGTACTAGTAACTTTGCATGATGTAATTAGATGAGATGTAATTTTCACTTATGTTGGACATGGATATTCTATTGGATTCCTTGTAAGACTTCTTAGAGACTGGGTGTTCATTGTAAAACAATTAAGAAACAACATTTAGGGAACTTTGTGTTGTTAGTATCATAGCAATTAAGAAACAATATTTCAAAGCCAACATATTATTATACTTTTAAGAATATTTAATTTCTTTTACCTCAGGTGTTCTTTCTCCTAGCCTCACACCTCTAGTAGAATGAGTGCTCTATGTTGTTCTTATACCTCTTGCTACACCTTACATTGCATATTGTTCACATATCAATCTAGAGTGCTCTATAAAATAATTTTCTATTTCACTTTTATGAAATTTACATGATTAAATAATATCATGTCAAAACTCAAAGAAACAAAATTGTGTCTCATGTCCACTGAAGACCATCATCATCAAATCATTTGTGAGTGTGAAATGCCCACCTCCATATGAATAACAAGTATGCCCTCAATGTACACATGGATGAGATGACACTCCATCTTGAGACACCTCAATATTGATCCCATCACACATGTACTGACAGCTAAAAAAAAAATGTTGATTTGGCCTTGAAGACTATAATGATGCATGCAATCATGATGTAGGTAGCACAAGCGAGGATAAGTACACTGGTGATGTAAGTGACACAAGAGGGGATGATACTGGTGGTATAGGTGATGTCGATAGAGCTGTTGTAGGCTATGATGGCTGAGGTGCCATAGGTGATGATGATGGAGCTATTGCAAGTTGTGATGACCCTACTAGTGCATTTGATGATGGTTGAGGTGTTGTAGGTGAAGGAAAACCACCTAACTATTAGCCATGATCAATGATAGCATCTGCCAATGATACAACGACATGAAGAGTTTTTAAATCATAGACTCCTTTACAATTGATGGGAGAAAAACATGAGGCATGGTTTTTCATGTTGTATGAATTCTCTCATGTTGTGGTACCACCCTATAAGCCCCAGGGCTATCATGCGTAGAGCTTCTCCCTCTACCCTAGAACTCACAGATGTCAAAGTAATTTGGCTTCTCACCAAGGATGAACTCACAATATAGATTTCTTAAAAAATATAGAGGCACCTCATAATTATTACATGGTGGTAGGTCAAATACCATTTACCACCTATCCCAAAAACATGATCTCATCCTAGTATAAGTGCACCAATGAATAGTCTTGAAAATTTTTGGCTATGTGTAATAGGAAGTTTCTAGATATAGGATCAATGAAAAGAGAACATATAGTACCTTTATTTATCTCCTTATCTTTCACTTGTTGATATAATAACCCATCGACATAAAATGCACAACACTTATCCCTCCATGTACTCAATTTTGTAACCTCCCTAGACACCTCATTTGCATTTTGGGTTATTTGTTCAAGTGTATTATGACTAAAACCTATTGACCATTTGGTTAATCTCAGCACTATTTTGTGTAAGGTAGTTTATGAGGTCCTCTTGTGTAGTAGTTAAATGATGTAATGATATGCACTGATAGCTTATAGGTGATGATAGTTATCAAACAAGAATATTGAGTGGAGGTTTCTATTGTTGTGTCACTATGAATGAAGGGTTTTTGTTTGTGTCACGATGGGTGGAGTTTTTTTTGGTTGTGTGACTATGGGTGGAAGGTTTGATTGTGTAGGAGGCGGTATTTTGCCTCTCCCTCATTTTCTTGGACTCATTGATGCATCTGGTATTTAAAATATTTAAAAGCACTTATAAATTATGAAAAAAATAGAAAACATATAAATTACAAAACCACATTACAAATAATGAAGGAAAAATACATAAATGATGAAAATAATGAACACATACCTTATTTGCAGGGCACCATGGATGAAAATGCAAGAAAAAACCCCTGTTCCTTACAAATCCAATCTGGTTTTGTCTTCGTCCTTTGAAATCCACATTGTTGTTATCATTTGAGGGTAAGAAAATGACATCAAATGTAGATATTAGAAAATTATTTATGTTTCTTAAAACCCAATTTGGTTTTAAGAAGTTAAATAGTTTTAAAAAACCCAAATTTGGGTTTTGTAAAACTTGATTGGGTTTTTAAATAACATAAATTTTAAAACCCAATCAAGTTTTGTTGAACTTGATTAGGTTTTTAGATTATAATGGTTAGGCTTGGATACCAAGCCTAGCCCACATTTGACTTTTAAATAACCCAATCAGGTTATTGAAACCTCGATCAAGTTATTGAGATTTTTTTTGGGTGCCCACTTTTTTTGTACGCCAATCTAGTGCACTCACCCTATATAATTATTTTATATATAGTTAGTACTTATTAAATATATTATGTAGCTATATATCATATATATTATAATTATATATTATATATACATATATAATATATATGATATATAGATATATATTAGTAATCCAAGTTAATAAATTATATAATGATGTATGTTCCTAGGGCTCCCCCTAGGGGCATACA